>ONZH01017878.1:0-588774 GCA_900303285.1 Rhinella marina
GGGACAGGTGACAGTGTCTTGCTGGGGTGACATAAAACTGGCAAAGGCCTTGGAGAGCGTTCCCCTGCCAGTGCTGGACAAGCTGCCTGCTCGCCTCCTCTCCCCCGCTACTTGGCCCACAGAACCATGCCCTCTGCCGCTAGCGGCGTCAGATGGGAAGAATTGTTTCAGCTTGTGCACCAGGGCCTGTTGATATCTATTCACTCTCATACTCCTTTCCTCTGCAGGGATGAGAGTGGAAAGGTTCTGCTTGTACCGTGGGTCCAGGAGAGTGAACACCCAGTAATCGGTGTTTGAAAAAATTCTTCTAACGCGAGGGTCACGGGATAGGCAGCCTAACATGAAGTCTGCCATGTGTGCGCCAGAGTCCCAACACGCAAGAATTCCCTCTCCTCACTGGCCTGACTCTCCATTTCCTCCTCCTCCTCCTCCAAGTCCTCCTCTTCAGCCCATACACGCTCAAGAGTTAAGGACTGAGCACTGGTACCCTCTACTGTCTCGCCGACATTCTCCTCCTCTTCCTCCTCATCCTCATCCCCCTCCTCCGATACGCGCTGAGAAACAGACCGGAGGGTGCTCTGGCTATCAAGCGACGTATCTTCCTCCACCGTCTCTTGTGACAAGCGCAAAGCATCCGACTTGATGCTGAGCAGTGAGTTTTTCAACAGGCAAAGCAGCGGGATGGTGAGGCTGATAATGGCGGCATCGCCGCTGACCATCTGTGTTGACTCCTCAAAGTTGCTCAACACCCTGGCAGATATCAGACATCCACGTCCACTCCTCATTGTAGACTTGAGGAATCTGACTGACCTGACTACCAGTTCTGGTGGAAGTTGACATCTGGCAGTCTACAATCGCTCTGCGCTGCTGGTAACTCTGGATAACATGTTTAATGTCGAATTCCATCTCGTGGGCACGTCGCACAACAGTCGGTGAGCGGGCAGTTGTAGGTGGCGCTGCGCTGCCCTGAGAGTGGCAGCATCTGTGGTCGACTTGCGGAAACGCGCACAGATGCGGCGCACCTTGGTGAGCAAATCAGACAGATTTGGGGTATGTCTTGAGGAACCGCTGAACTATGAGATTGAACACGTGGGCCAGGCATGGCACATGTGTCAGTCTGCCGAGTTGCAGAGCCGCCACCAGGTTATGCCCGTTGTCACACACAACCATGCCTGGCTTGAGGTTCAGCGGTGCCAGCCACACATCGGCCTGCGCCGCGATGCCCTGTAATAGCTCTTGGGCGGTGTGCCTTTTGTCACCTAAGCTCAAGCAGTTTGAGCACCGCCTGCTGGCGCTTACCCACGGCACTTGCTGCTGCGCCTAGAGCTACCGACTGAAGGCGCCGTGCCCACGGATGGTAATTCGGTGGAGGAGGAGGAGGAGGAGGGGTCGGAGGAGGAGGAGGCATAGTACGTCTGAAGAGACCGTGACCGAGGTAGGCCCCGCAAATCCTCGGTGTGGGCAGTACATGAGCAGCCCCAGGGTCATTCTCGGCCCAGCCTCCACCAAGTTAACCCAATGTGCCGTCCAGTGAGATATAGTGTCCCTACCCGGCAAGCACTTGTCCACGTGTCCGTGGTTAGGTGGACCTTCTCAGAAACAGCGTTGGTCAGGGCACGGATGATGTTCTGTGACACGTGCTGGTGTTAGGGCTGGGACGGCACATCGGGAAAAATAGTGGCGGCTGGGGACCGAATACCGGAGGGGCAGCCACCGCCATGAGATTGCGAAAGCCTCGGTCTCTACCAGCCTATAGGGCAAGCAATCTCCAGGCTAAGCAATTTGGAGATGTGGACGTTGAGGGCTTGGGCATGTGGGTGGGTGGAACTGTATTTCCTCTTGCGCTCCAGCGTCTGCTGTAAAGACAGCTGAACGCTGCGCTGGGACACATTGGTGGACACTGTGGAGGATCGTTGAGGCGAAGGTGTGGTTTTCCGGCGGGAGGCGCTCGTGCCGGGGTCCTGGGCAGGGGGTTGACTAGCAGAGGCAGCGGAGTGACCACAGGGGAAGGAGCAGTGGTGTGACCCGCAGGAGGTGGTGAACGGCCCTTGGTTCCATTGAGTGGGGTGTTTAGCACTCATATGCCTGCGCATGCTGGTGGTGGTTAGGCTAGTAGTCGGTGGCACCCCTGCTGATCCTGGTGTGGCAATAGGTTGCACACCAACAGTCCGTCGGTCATCCATCACTTTCTTTAAAGAACCTCCAGACTTGCGAACATCTAGGCCTCGCCAACGGGAGCTTCACTACGTGAAACAGTTGCTGCTGATGCACCAGCTCTGGGCCCTGTTTCTCCCTCTGGCCACACCACTGCCTCTTACAAACCTGTTCTGGTGCAGCACTCGCCTCCGCCTCAGAAGCACTGTCTTCACTCGGCATAATCAACCCAGCTCGGGTCAGTCACCTCGTCATCCTCCGATTCCTCAGTCTGCTCCCCCCTCGGAATTCCTCTCCTTACAACAACTTCACCACTGTCTGACAACCGTGTCTCCTCATCGTCCGACACCTCTTTACAAACTTCTTCCACTAACTCAACATTGTCATCATCATCCATCATCATCACCCACAGACTGCGACAGCTGGAAAACTTGGGCATCGGGAAAGAGGTCAGCAGCAACCTGAGAAGTGGTTTGTGACTCTGGGAAATGTCCAGAAAACAGTTCCTCACAGTATGCCGGATCGCATTCCAAATTTTCCTGGGAGGGGGCAGACTGGGGGGAAGGAGGTTGAGGTGGAGGAGCCAGAGGAGTGCTCCCTTGGGTAACGTGGGTGGACTGCGTGGAAGACTGACTGGTGGACAAATTACTTGAAGCATTATCCGCAATCCACGAGATCAGCTGTTCGCACTGTTGTGGTTTCAACAGTCCTCTACCACGTGTCCCTGTAAGTTGAGACATGAAGCTAGGGAGTGTAGCTCTGCGGCGTTCCACAGCTCCCTCATCAGCAGGTACTGCCTCACCCTGCCCAGGACCATGGCCTCTGCCCCCTGCAGTAATTGAATGCCCACGCCCACGTTCTCGTCCTCGTCCTCGACCCTTAGCCCTGGGGTTCAACATTTTCTGTATATAAGTGTATTCTATAAAAAAAATAAAATAAATGGGCCTGGTGTACTGAAACCCACAAACTTGTTCAGTCTGGTTTAATTTAGTGACGTACAGAAAGTGTCACCTGGACAGAATATACGGTTTGGAGTGAGTGTGCTAAACTGTGACACACAGAAAGGTTACACGCAGCTGTGTGAAATGGATTTGTATCACTCAGCTAAAACAACAAAAAAACTAATTTTTTTTCTATATTTTTTTTTTGTTTTGTTTTTTTGGGAACGTGACGTGCAGAAACTATCGTACAGCTGACTGACACCCTACTGACGGTGGCTATTTAGACTGCGACCCAGACAAATGTCGCACAGAGATTTTTAGGATCAAGCTTTACACGTGACAGGTAGCAAATTACTTGGATGTATTCAGTGACGTACAGAAAGTGTCACCTGGACAGAATATACGGTTTGGAGTGAGTGTGCTGAACTGTGACACACAGAAAGGTTACACGCAGCTGTGTCAAATGGATTTGTATCACTCATCTAAAACAACAAAAAAACTAATTTTTTTTCTATATTTTTTTTTTATATTTTTTTGTTTTGTTTTGTTTTTTTGGGAACGTGACGTGCAGAAACTATCGTACAGCTGACTGACACCCTACTAACGGTGGCTATTTAGACTGAGACCCAGACAAATGTCGCACAGAGATTTTTAGGATCAAGCTTTACACGTGACAGGTAGCAAATGACTTGGTTGTATTCGGTGACATACAGAAAGTGTCACCTGGACAGAATATACGGTTTGGAGTGAGTGTGCTGAACTGTGACACACAGAAAGGTTACACGCAGCTGTGTCAAATGGATTTGTATCACTCAGCTAAAACAAGAAATACAACTAATTTTTTTTCTATATTTTTTTTTAGTTTTATTTTTTTGGGAACGTGACATGCAGAAACTATCGTACAGCTGACAGGTAGCAAATGACTTGGTTGTATTCGGTGACGTACAGAAAGTGTCACCTGGACAGAATATACGGTTTGGAGTGAGTGTGCTGAACTGTGACACACAGAAAGGTTACATGCAGCTGTGTGAAATGGATTTGTATCACTCAGCTAAAACAACAAAAAAACTAATTTTTTTTCTATGTTTTTTTTTTAGTTTTGTTTTTGTGGGAACGTGACGTGCAGAAACTATCGTACAGCTGACTGACACCCTACTGACGGTGGCTATTTATACTGCGACCCAGACAAATGTCGCACAGAGATTTTTAGGATCAAGCTTTACACGTGACAGGTAGCAAATGACTTGGTTGTATTCGGTGACGTACAGAAAGTGTCCCCTGGACAGAATATACGGTTTGGAGTGAGTGTGCTGAACTGTGACACACAGAAAGGTTACACGCAGCTGTGTCAAATGGATTTGTATCACTCAGCTAAAACAACAAAAAAACTAATTTTTTTTCTATATTTTTTTTTTATATTTTTTTTTTTTAGTTTTGTTTTTTTGGGAACGTGACGTGCAGAAACTATCGTACAGCTGACTGACACCCTACTGACGGTGGCTATTTATACTGCGACCCAGACAAATGTCGCACAGAGATTTTTAGGATCAAGCTTTACACGTGACAGGTAGCAAATGACTTGGTTGTATTCGGTGACGTACAGAAAGTGTCACCTGGACAGAATATACGGTTTGGAGTGAGTGTGCTGAACTGTGACACATAGAAAAGTTACACACAGCTGTGTGAAATGGATTTGTATCACTCAGCTAAGACAACAAAAAAACTAATTTTTTTTCTATATTTTTTTTTTATATTTTTTTTTAGTTTTGTTTTTTGGGAACGTGACGTGCAGAAACTATCGTACAGCTGACTGACACCCTGCTGACGGTGGCTATTTAGACTGCGACCCAGACAAATGTCGCACAGAGATTTTTAGGATCAAGCTTTACACGTGACAGGTAGCAAATGACTTGGTTGTATTCGGTGACGTACAGAAAGTGTCACCTGGACAAAATATACGGTTTGGAGTGAGTGTGCTGAACTGTGACACACAGAAAGGTTACACGCAGCTATGTTAAATGGATTTGTATCACTCAGCTAAAACAAGAAATACAACTAATTTTTTTTTCTATATTTTTTTATATTTTTTTTTAGTTTTATTTTTTTGGGAACGTGACGTGCAGAAACTATCGTACAGCTGACTGACACCCTACTGACGGTGGCTATTTAGACTGCGACCCAGACAAATGTCGCACAGAGATTTTTAGGATCAAGCTTTACACGTGACAGGTAGCCAATGACTTGGTTGTATTCGGTGACGTACAGAAAGTGTCACCTGGACAGAATATACGGTTTGGAGTGAGTGTGCTGAACTGTGACACACAGAAAGGTTACACGCAGCTGTGTGAAATGGATTTGTATCACTCAGCTAAGACAACAAAAAAACTAATTTTTTTTCTATATTTTTTTTTTATATTTTTTTTAGTTTTGTTTTTTGGGAACGTGACGTGCAGAAACTATCGTACAGCTGACTGACACCCTGCTGACGGTGGCTATTTAGACTGCGACCCAGACAAATGTCGCACAGAGATTTTTAGGATCAAGCTTTACACGTGACAGGTAGCAAATGACTTGGTTGTATTCGGTGACGTACAGAAAGTGTCACCTGGACAAAATATACGGTTTGGAGTGAGTGTGCTGAACTGTGACACACAGAAAGGTTACACGCAGCTATGTTAAATGGATTTGTATCACTCAGCTAAAACAAGAAATACAACTAATTTTTTTTCTATATTTTTTTATATTTTTTTTTAGTTTTATTTTTTTGGGAACGTGACGTGCAGAAACTATCGTACAGCTGACTGACACCCTACTGACGGTGGCTATTTAGACTGCGACCCAGACAAATGTCGCACAGAGATTTTTAGGATCAAGCTTTACACGTGACAGGTAGCCAATGACTTGGTTGTATTCGGTGACGTACAGAAAGTGTCACCTGGACAGAATATACGGTTTGGAGTGAGTGTGCTGAACTGTGACACACAGAAAGGTTACACGCAGCTGTGTCAAATGGATTTGTATCACTCAGCTAAAACAACAAAAAAACTAATTTTTTTTCTATATTTTTTTTTTTATATTTTTTTTTTTTAGTTTTGTTTTTTTGGGAACGTGACGTGCAGAAACTATCGTACAGCTGACTGACACCCTACTGACGGTGTCTATTTAGACTGCGACCCAGACAAATGTCGCACAGAGATTTTTAGGATCAAGCTTTACACGTGACAGGTAGCAAATGACTTGGTTGTATTCGGTGACATACAGAAAGTGTCACCTGGACAGAACATATGGTTTGGAGTGAGTGTGCTGAACTGTGACACACAGAAAGGTTACACGCTGCTGTGTGAAATGGATTTGTATCACTCAGCTAAAACAACAAAAAAACTAATTTTTTTTCTATATTTTTTTTTTTTATTTTATTTTTTTTTTGTTTTTTTGGGAACGTGACGTGCAGAAACTATCGTACAGCTGACTGACACCCTACTGACAGTGGCTATTTAGACTGCGACCCAGACAAATGTCGCACAGAGATTTTTAGGATCAAGCTTTACACGTGACAGGTAGCAAATGAGTTGGTTGTATTCGGTGACGTACAGAAAGTGTCACCTGGACAGAATATACGGTTTGGAGTGAGTGTGCTGAACTGTGACACACAGAAAGGTTACACGCAGCTGTGTGAAATGGATTTGTATCACTCAGCTAAAACAACAAAAAACTAATTTTTTTGGTATATTTTGTTTTGGATTTTTGTTTTTTTGGGAACGTGACGTGCAGAAACTATCGTAGAGCTAACTGACACCCTACTGACGGTAGCTATTTAGACTGCGACCCAGAGAAATGTCGCACAGAGATTTTTGGGATCAAGCCATACACGTGACAGGCAGCAAATGACTTGGTTGTAGTCGGTGACATACAGAAAGTGTCACCTGGACAGAAAATAGTGAGTGTACTGAACTGTGACACACAGAATGGTTCCACAGTGCTGTGTGCAATGGATTTGTATCACTGAGATATAACATAAAAAAATAAAAGGGGGTTATACATGGCGATAGCTGCACTACTAGTGCCAGCCAGCCAAGTGACAAAAAAAAAAAATGTCTTCTAGCCCTTAGAAGGGCTGTTGGGTTCTTTGTGGGTGATCCCTGCCTAACAGAGAACTAAATGCAGGCCCTAACTCTGTCCCTGAAAGGCAGCAGCTCTATCCCTAACGACATCCAGACGGCATCTGAGCCGAGCATCGCGGCCAGTCAGTAGTATATTCCAGGGTCACTTGATCAGGCCAGCCAACCCCTGCTATCGACATGTAAGGGCCCCACGTGATGCTTGGTGGTACGCAGAGTCTCCTGGCTTGTGATTGGCTGTGTTTTTAGGCGCCAAAAAAGCACGATGCGGAAGTTGCCATTTCCTCGAGCATGGCGAGATACTCGTCCGAGCAGCGAGCACTTACGAGTACCTTAATACTCGGACGAGCATGCTCGCTCATCTCTAGTCATATCGCATTCCAGGGCTTCTTACTTTCACTTTGTAATACGTGCAGCAGTCATTTTAAAAAGAAATATGCTTTGTTACCACGAAGCATGAGGAATTTTGGCTTTGCAGCAAATTGAATCTTTCCTAAACTTAGGATCGAATTCCGTTTCAGGTGTTTCGATTCACTCAGTATTACTAGTGACTACTGTTGCTATGTTCTAAAATGTTATATGTATTGTGAAGTGATATGCTATACTACAGCGTATGTTATGTTATACTGGAAGGAGGAATGTATGCCTTAATTAACCCTTTCCTGGCAAGGTGATTTTTCATTTTTGCATTTTCATTTTTTACTCCCTGCCTTCCCAGAGCCAAAACGTTATTATTTTTCTGTTCACATAGACAATTGAGAGCACATGTTGTGGGACAAGTTGTACTTTTTTTATAATTCCGTCTACAGAGATGTGTTAGAACTCATTTTTTGCAGGACGATCTGTAATTTTTTTATCGATACCAATTTGAGGTGTATATTTTCTGATACATTATTCACCTTATAAAATACATTTTTAATATTTTAATAGCACGGCCGGCAATGTGTATAATGTTTATTTTTTTATTGTTAATTTTAATTCTGGTGAAATGGGGTGATTTGGAGCAGGGCTGAAAAGTTGCGTGGAATAAAGGGTCAACCACTTTCTTCACAAGCCTGGGGTGCTGCCTCATCATTTGAATTGCTTACTGTCAGTAAGGACTCCTTGCCTAGAGTTTCCTTTGAGGATTTTTTGCACCCATCTACAAATCTACTGTGCTGCTGTTATTTTTAATTTTTTTTAAATATATATATATATATATATATATATATAAATATATACTAAAGATAGGAAAAAGGCAGCACTCCAGTCTTAAACCTGGATCTTTAATACACCAAATGCAACGTTTCAACTCATCTCAATGGACCCTTTGTCAAGATGAGCTAAAACATTGCATTTGGTGTATTAAAGATCCACATTTTTTGCCAAGACTGGAGTGCTGCTTTTTTTCTATCTTTAGTCCTCATTGCGGGTTACTTTCCAGAACCTCTGAAGGAATTGCACCTGGCAACATTTGAGTGCTGCTATTTTTGTACATTATATACATATATATATATATATATATATATATATATATATATATATATGGTATATATATGTGTATTTTTTTTCTCTCTGACTAGAAGGTGCGCACTTCTGGGTTTTTTTGCCTTTCAGATGCCACATTCCATATGCTCACATTTGACCATGGCATCCGAAGGGTTAAATGCCTGTGTTTGACTTTACTGCCAATTGCGGACATTAGCCCCAGGGGAAACAAGGAAATCTCTGCAAGGGTATGATATACGGTATGTCATTCCTCCGTACTCTCCAAAGCAAAGTGTTCAGTAGCCATTTTTGTGTCCAGATAATCCTTAATTCCCTATCCTGTATCGAACTAGAGAAGGAAGCAAGGAGAGAAAGAAGGAAGACTAGATAATAGACATGATAGATAGATAGATAGATAGATAGATAGATAGATAGATAGATAGATAGATAGATAGATTTTCTCCCTCTCTGCAGGGATGTGATGCATATATGTCATTCCCCTCTACTCTCAGCCATTCCTGTCCCCAGCGTGTTACAGGGAATGCAGTTAGCAATATGTCATATCACAGAGATAATCCTTAATACTTCCTTATGCTGTATCAAACTAGATAATCTAATGATAATATTAATTTTTTGCAGTGCTCAAAAAGTCATAAGTGACCCATTCATGTATATGTCTCTGTACATTCAGAAGGAGACAGACAGACAGGAGGTAAATTTTCAGTGAGTTGTCGCCATCAAGTGGAACATTTTATGAACTGCGCTATAGCAGCAGAGGATCATTCTGTTTAGTACTCTGTAGGTGAAACCACTGTAAATGTATTTCCAAGGGGTTTTAAAGTCCTTACGGTATGCAGTTGTGTAGCATACCATGAGTATCAGTTCCTCATGGTCGGTGTTGTTAAATGTGAACTCATTGGTTACTTCCGGAGTCTTGGTCATGTGGTGATCACACAGTACATTAATCAGAATGCTAGTATATCATGGGTGACCATTACATGGCCAGGACAGATTTTTCAATCAATAAATAATTTAAATGGAGTCTATCGGCAGTTTCCAAAAGGCTATACTGATGACAGCACAAGGTAAGGCCTGGGAAAAGCAGGCTAGACATACTTTTTGGGGAGCTTTATTATCTGGAGTAGTGTGAATATGGTCACTTTGCTGATTATACAGTGTTGAAGCTTTTGGGAAAGCTGTGTCTTTTCAGGTTTGCTGGTGTTTTTGCAGTCTCTCTGAAGAAGTGGTCTCACAGGAGAATAGGTTCTGTTGCTGGTCCCAAAGACCCTAGGACTGTGATGCTAGCCTCTGGCACTCCAGCTGTGGTAAAACTACAACTCCCAAGATGTACACTTGCTTGGCTGTACTCAGAACTCAATAGAAATGAATGGAGCATGCTGGGAGTCGTAGTTTCACCACAGCTGGAGTGCCGGAGGTTAGCCATCACTGGTCTAGGTGTAGGAGCAATTGGACATGTTTTTTTCTTCTTCACTGTCCTAGCTAGCACTCTCCCTAGAGGCATCAAGTTAGACCCATCCACGCTTACTAAGAACGAAGGAATAAGCTAGTTAACCCTTTCCCTCCCAACCATACCTCTTCATGTTGGTATACTTACATAAACTTACAATACAATACATATCAATTATAATATAACATTTGCAGACAATCCAGGTCTGGGGTACTGCACCTACCAACATAAAGCAAGCCTCATATGGCTACGGCCACAACATGAATAAAAACCTTGTGGCTTCTGAACACGGAGTTTAAAAAAACAAAAAAATTAAATCAAAAATAATTGTAGAGCCTTATGCACCAAATTAGGCTGTGTCCTTAAGGAATTGATTAACACCTGAGTGATAGAGGAGTAGACGTTCACTGCACTAATCAAATCTCAGCCTGAGTAGAACGTTTAAAATAAAACAAAAAATCTTTATTATAATACTTGAATAAAACATGGGCCCATAGACCCTAAATATGTCCAGATGCAGGCTAATGGTGCAACAGTGAATTCAGCATAAATACACCTACATGTAGTGCACCATACAGTACAGTTTCGTGGTGCAGCAGTGATTCATGCATAGATATACCTTGTGCACCATAAAAATGCACGCCTAGCCCACACAAAACACTTTTCCATGAAAAAATGCTCAGCCTAGATATAATGCTGAGCACAACAGGGGAGGGTGCAGTGAATAGGAAATCTGGCTAGCACGTGCTAAGAATACCCTACTATTGTACTGCCAAAGAAAAAACGCTAACCTGTGCTAAAATTGCAGAGTTGTAGAGAGCTCACTAGGTTAGGTAAGTATAATGGCAGCACCTAACTACAGATCTACGCGTTTCAACGTGGGGTATCAACCTAATGAAGTCATGCAATGTTAAATGTACATTTCAAATTATTACAGGGGGGAAGTGGAAGTTTTGACCACCACCATCCATTTGAGAAAATCTTGATAAAACACTGAAGGTGTGTGTGGTAATTCACTATTTTATTGAAAGATATGATCCTTCTCTGGTGATTGTGAATCCGTTTCTCATGACTGAATCCATTGTCTTCAGCAATGATGGCAATTTGTGAGAAGTATGCAGAATTATTTGAGGCCTTCAAAACTAAACTTGTAGGTACTGTATGACAATTATTGGTTCTGAACATCTTCTAATTTGTTTAGTTTCTCATCAGGGGCTGGATTGTATCTTCTTCTGGTCACCTGTAGTACATAAATAAATGATGAGCCTTATTATTCAATTCTATATATACAGTCAAGGATACTGATTAACCACATAACAGTTTTGCCCCAGCACAGTCCAACAGAAAGGGAAGGGGGAGGTCAACTTTATTTGCTCATACAATCATGGCCACAAGTGTTGACACCCATTAAATTTTTTCCAGAAAATAAAGTATTTCTCCCAGAAAATTATTGCAATTACACATTTTGTTGTAATTTGTTCATGTTTATTTCCTTTGTGAACCAACACAAAAAAACTGAGAAAAATTAGACATAATTTTACACAAAACTCCAAAAATGGGCCGGACAAAATTAACTCAACTGTGGCAAGTGACAGGTGTGAGCAAAATAAAAATCACACCTAAAATCAGATAAAAGGGGAAAAGCTGACTCAATCTTTGCATTGTGTGTCTGTGTGTGCCACACTAAGCATAGAGAACTGAAGGAGGAGAAGAGAACTGTCAGAGAACTTGAGAACCAAAATTGTGGAAAAATATCAACAATCTCAAGGTTACAAGTCCATTTCCAGAGATCTTGATGTTCCTTTGTCCACGGTGCACAACATAATCAAGAAGTTTACAACCCATGGCACTTTAGCTAATCTCCCTGGATGTGGGCGAAAGAGAAAAATTGGGAGGGTTTTTACAATTTTACAAGATCCTTCTTATGACCTCATTTGCCCAGATTCCACCCACAAAATTATTGAAAAATTGACGTACTATATAAAGTAGGGCTCGATGTGAGTAGGACCCAGCTTCACGTTTTACATCCATTCTCCTGGTTAAATCCATGGGCTATAGAAAAAGGAAAAAACATTACAATTGTGTCAAGTAATTTTTAGGAAGCACCGATGTCAGCATTCAAATGATCAGTATTGGCATCTAGGATAATATTCTGCGTACTTGTTCTTCCAAGAAGGGTACACCAAATGGTGGTAGGGAGCAGTGTCCTTGTGTCAGCCAAATATAATTGTTATGTTTCAGTATGTTTCCATATACAAGGGAGAAGTAAACAGGTAGAGAGGCTTTTGGACACAGAAAGCATTTTGATGATTCTACGACTAATCATTGGACACAATGATTATTATCTCTGACTATGAACATGTCCTATCAGTAAATACTGGGCAAATCACTTTGTATGGGTAGTCCTACATCCAGAAAATATGTCTGGCAATAATTGTTTACACACCTTTCCTCTTTTGTCAACACCTCCAGATCCTTAACTTTCTTCTTAGCACGACATATCCTTAGATGAGTTGCTCAAGACGACCAGGTTTAAGAAAAAGAGAGAGAGAATAAAAGTGATGGGAGAGAGGGCAAGCAAGGAGGGAATGGGAAAAGGGGAAAAATAAGGGGAGAGAAGGGTGACAAAGATGAACAGAGGGAGAGAGAAGAAAGGAGAGTCAGAGACTGGGAGGAAAAAGAGAGAAAGGGAGAGAATGAGGGGGAGAAGTAGAGGGTGAGAGAGAAGCAAACGGAAAGAGAACATAGAGAAAGAGAATTGGAAATAGGGAGAAAAAGAGGGGAAGAGAAATGGCAAAGGTGAAAATAGAGCTGTAGAGAGGTAAAGGGAAATGTACTGTAGAGTGCTGGAGAAACAAAGAGGGAAGAGATGAGAAATGTGTAGATGGAAAATAGAGAGATAAAAGGGGAGATAACTGGGAAGAGATCGAGTAGAAGGGGAAAAAGTGGGGGGCAGAGAATGAAAGAAAAAAGAATCGATGCAGAGAAAAAAAGGGAAAGTATGACAGCAATGGGAAGGTGATATAAAAGGAGAAAAAGAGAGTAAAGAGATAGGGAGCAACAAAAAGTAGATAAAGAGATAGGGGAGAGAATCTAGAAAGAAAGTAGAGATGTAGAGTGAAAAAGCAGGGAAGAGAAAAGAGTGAGATAGGATGAAAAGGCAAGAATGAAGAAAAGATGGAGACGAAGAAAGATAAACAATATCAGGTGAGGTAAATAGAGATTGGGAAATGAGGAGAGGAGGATAACGAACATGAAAGGGGGGAGAGGGTAAGAGAAAGAGAGAGGGGCAGAAAGGAAGGCTGCAAGAGATGGATATATAGCATGATGGAGAAAGAAAGAAAGAAAGAAAGAAAGAAAGAAAGAAAGAAAGAAAGAAAGAAAGAAAGAAAGAAAGAAAGAAAGAAAGAAAGAAAGAAAGAAAGAAAGAAAGAAAGAAAGAAAGATAAAGGTTGCAGAAAGTAAGGAAGAAGGATGGAAAGAGGGGATAAGAGAAAGAGAATGTAGCAGAGAGAGTGGGAGAATGAGGAGCAGAGGAGATAAAAAAGAATGTAGCAAGGAAAGAGAAGGAGAATGAAGGGTAGAGGGAGAAAAAGAGAATGGGGAGAGTGGGAGAAAAATGGGGAAAGTAAGAGAGAGCGCAAAGAGCTAGCAGAGATAGAGAAAGTGTGAATGACGGGCAGAGCGGTAGAGATGAAAGAAGGTAGAAGGAAAAGAGGGAGAGAGATTGATGGGGAGGGGGAGAGAAGGAGAGAGAAAGGAAACAGCAAGGAGAGCGAGGGAAAATGACGGGAAGAGGTGGGAGAGAGAAAGTAGGTAACAAAAGGAGAGGGGGAAGGAAGGGGGAAAGAAAAGAAGGTAGAAGAAAGAAAGAGAGAGAATGATGGGAAGAGAAAGAAAAGTGATAGCAGGGAGAGATGGAAAATGTAGGGGAGAGGGATGAGAGAAAAAGGAAGTAGCGAGAGAGAGAGAGGGAACAAGATGAGGAGGGGGAAAGAGAGAAAGGAAATATGTGGGAAGATAGGGGGATAGAATGATGAAGAACAAAGAGAGAGGAGGTATTAGGGGGAGAGAAAGGGAGAATGAAGGATAGAGTGAAAGAAAGAGCAAGGGAGTATCAGGGAGAAAGGGGGGAGAGGGGGATAGGGAGAAAAAGAGGCAGCAGGGAGAGAGAGGAAGAATGGTGGGGGCAGAGGAAGACAAAGAAAGGAGGTAGAAGAAAGGGAGGAGGAAAGACAAGGAGAAGAGAGAGAGACAAACAAGTATTAGTGGGAGAGAAGGAGAATGAAGGATAGAGTGAGAGAAAGGGGGTATCAGGTAGAAAGTGGGAGAGAGAAAAAAATGATAGCAGGGAGAGAGGGAGAATGTTGGGGACAGGGATACGAGAAAAGGGAAGTAGAAGGGAAAGCAAGGGAAATGATAAGGAAGGGGAAAGAGAGTGGAAATAGGGAGACTGGCTGAGAAAAGCAGAGAGGGAAAGGAGGTAGCAGAGAGAGTGAGGAAAAATAAGGGGGAGAGAGGAAATGAGAGAAAGGAGGTAGCACAGCAAAAGAGAGAGAATGAAGGGAATACGAGATAGATTGAAAATAAAGGGTAGAGAAAAAGAAAGAAAAAGAAGATATCAGGGAGAAAGAATGGTAAAGGGAAAGAGAGTAGAAATAAGGGTAGAGTGAGAAAAAGAGAAAGGAGTTAGAAGGGGGGAGAATGACGAGGAGAGAAGGAGAGAGAAAAGGAGTTAGCAGGGGGAGAGAGAATAACAGAAAGAGGAGAGAGAAAGAAGGTATCAGGGAGGGAGGAATGAAGGGTACAGTTAGAGAAAGGAGGTATAAGGGAGAAAATTAGAGAGGGAAAGTAGGTAGCAGGGAGAGAGAGGGGCATTGAAGGGTAGATTGAAAGAAAGAGAAAGGAGGTGTCAGGGAGAGAGGGGGAGAATTACGGGGAAAGGGGAAAGAGGAAAACGAGGTAGCAGGGAGAAAGAGAGGGAAAATGATGCAGAGAAGGGAAAAGAAAATAAGGAAATAGGAAGAAAATAGGTATAATAATTGAGAGAAAAGAGGAAAGAGAAAGGAGGTAGCAAAGAGGGAGGAAGAATGACGAGGAGAGGACAGAGAGAATGAAGGGTACAGTGAGAGAAAGGGGGTATCAGGGACAAAGGAGGAGAGAGGGAAAAGAGAATGCAGGGAGAGAGAGGGAGAAATAAGGGTAGAGTGAGAGAAAGAGAAAGGAGGAATAAGGGAGAGAGGGAAAGAAGTTGGCAGGAAGAGAGAGGGAGAATGACAGGGAGAGAGGAAGAGAGAGAAAGTAAGTAGAAGGGAGAGAGAGTAAGAATGAAGGAAATGTAGAGAGATGGACGTATCACAGGGAGATAGAGGGTAGAGTGAGAGAAACGGGGTATCAGGGAGAAGGCGGGAGAGGGGAAGAAAGGGAAATGAGGAAGCAGGAAGAGAGGGATAATTATGGGGAGAGAGGAAGAGAGAGAAAGAAGGAATCGGGGGGAGAGAGGGAGAATGAAGGGTAGAGTTAGAGAAAGAGAAACGGGGTATCAGGGACAAAGGGGGGAGAGGAAAGAGGTTGCAGGGAGAAAGAGGGATAATAAGGGTAGAATGAGAGAAAGAGAAAGGAGGTATAAGCGAGAAAAAAAGAGAGGAAAAGTAGGTAGCATGGAGAGAGAGGGAGAATGAAGGGTAGATTGAAAGTAAGAAAAAGGAGGTATCAGGCAGAAAGAGGGAGAATTACAGGGAAATGGGGAGAGACGGAAAGGAGGTAGCAGGAAGAGAGAGAGAGAGAGAGGGAGAAAGATGGGGAGAGAGGGGAAAGAGAATAAGGAAATGGGAGGCAAATAGAGACAATGAGAGAAGAGAGGAGAAAGATTAGAAGAGTAGAGAGAGAAAGAGGTATCAGGGACAAGGGGGGAGAGAGGGAAAGGAGGTTGCAGTGAGAGAGAGGGATAAATAAGGGTAGAGTGAGAGAAAGAGAAAGGAGGTGTCAGGCAGAGAGGGAAAGGAGGTAGCAGGGAGAGAGAGGGACAGAAAGAGAGGACAGAGAGAAAGAGGTATCAGGGGGAGAGAGAGGGAGAAATAAGGGTAGAGTGAGAGAAAGAGAATGTGGGTATCAAGGACAAAGGGGAGAGAGAGATAAAAGGTTGCAGAGAGAGAGGGAGAAATAATGGTAGAGTAAAAGAAAAAGAAAGGAGGTATCAGGGAGAGAGGGGGAGAGGGAAAGGAGGTAGAAGTGAGAGAGAGGGAGAATGATGGGGAGAGAGGAAGAGAGAGAAAGAGGTAGCAGGGAGAGAGAGGGAGAATGAAGAATAAAGTAAAAAAAGGGCTATCAAGGAGAAAGGGAAAAGAGGTAGCAGGAATAGAGAGGGAAAATTAAGGAAATGGAGAGAGATGGAGGTATCACGGGGAGATAGAGGGAGAATGATGGGGCGCGTGAGGGAAAGAGAAAAGGGTTATTAGGGAGAAAGCAGGAAAGGGAGAGAGGGAAAATAGGTAGCATGGAGAGAGAGGAAGAATTGTGGGGAGAGGGGGTGAGAGGGAAAAGAGGTAGCAAGGAGAGAGAGGGAGAAAGATGGTGAGGGGGTAAAGAGAATGAGGGAATGGGAGGGAAATAGGGACAATAATTTAGAAAAGACAGGAGAAAGAAAGAAGGTAGCAAAGAGGGAGAGAGAATGACTAGGAGAGGACAGAGAGAAAGGAGGTATCGGGGGAGAGAGAGGGAGAATGAAGGCTAGATTGAAGAAAGAGATAGGAGGTATCAGGGAGAAAGGATGAGATTTAGGGGGAAAGGGGTAGAGTGGGAGAGGAGGTAGTAAGAAGAGAAAAAGAAAGGGGGAGAGAAAAATGGGTAGAGAGGGGAAAGAGAATAAGGAACTGGGAGGAAAAAATGGTTTAAATGAAAGAGGGGAACGAAAGAAGGTAGCAAAGAGGGAAGGAGAATGACGAGAAAAGGACAGAGAAAAAGAAAGTATCAGGGGAGAGAGAGAGGGAGAATGAAGGGTAAAATGAGAGAAAGGAGGTATCAGAGACGAAGGAGGAGAGAGGGAAAAGAGGTTGCAGGGAGAGAAAGGGAGAAAAAAGGGTAGAGTGAGAGAAAGAGAAAGGAGGTATTAGGGAGAGAGTGAAAGGAGGTAGCAGGGAGAGAGAGGGAGAATGATGGGGAGAGAAGAAGAGAGAGAACGGAGGTAAAAAGCGGGAGAATGACAAGGAGAGATAAAGTGAGTAAAAGAAAGAGAGAATGACGAGAACAGGAGAGAGAAAGGAGGTAACAGGGAGGGAGCAATGAAGGGTAGAGTGCGAGAAAGGAGGTATAAAGTAGAAGGTTAGAGAGGGAAAATAGCTAGCAGGGAGAGAGAGGGACAATGAAGGGTAGATTGAAAGAAAGAGGAGGTGTCAGGGAGAGAGAGGGAAATTTACGGGGAAGGGGGAAAGAGGAAAACGAGGTAGCAGGGAGAAATAGAGGGAAAATGATGCGGAGAGGGGGACAGAAAATAAGGAAATAGGAAGGAAATAGGGACAATAATTGAGAGAAGAGAGGAGAGAGAAAGGAGGTAGCTAAGAGGGAAGGAGAATGACAAGGAGAGAACAGAGAGAAAGGAGATATCCAGGGGCATAGCTATAGGGGGTGCAGAGGTAGCAGTCGCTACCGGGCCCAGGAGCCTGAGGGGGCCCAAAGACCCTTCTGCTGCATAAGATGACACACAAAGCACTGAGGGAAGGGGGCCCAAGCTGAACTCTTGCACCAGGGCCCATGAGCCGTTAGCTACGCCCCTGGAGATATCAGAGGGAGAGAGACGGAGAATGAAGGGTAGAGTGAGAGAAAGAGGGTATCAGGGACAAAGGAGGAGAGAGGGAAAAGAGGATGCAGGGAGAGAGAGGGAGAAATAAGGGTAGAGTGAGAGAAAGAGAAAGGAGGTATAAGGGAGAAAGGGAAAGTAGAGAGATGGAGGTATCACAGAGAGATAGAGGGAGAATGAAGGGTAGAGTGAGATAAACTGGGTATCAGAGAGAAGGCGGGAGAGGGGAAGAGGAAAATTAGGAAGCAGGAAGAGAGGAATAATGATGGGGAGAGAGGAAGAGAGAGAAAGAAAGAATTGGGAGGAGAAAGAGAAAATGAAGGGTAGAGTTAGAGAAAGAGAAACGGGGTATCAGGGACAAAGGGGGAGAGAGGGAAACGAGGTTGCAGGGAGAAAGAAGGAGAAATAAGGGTAGAATGAAAAAAGATAAAGAATGTATCAGGGAGAGAGAGGGAGAATGATGGGAGAGAGGAAGACAGAGAAAGGTAGAAGGGGTGAGAATGACAAGGAGAGAAAAATAGAGTAAAAAGAGGTAGCTGGGGGAGAGAGAATGACGGGAAGATGAGAGAGAAAGAAGTATCAGGGAGGGAGGAATGAAGGGTAGAGTGAGAGAAAGGAGGTGTCAGGGAGAAAGGGAGAGAGGGAAAGTAGGTAGCAGGGAGAGAGAGAATGAAGGGTAGAGTGAAAGAAAGAGAAAGGAGGTGTCAGGAAAAGAGAGGGAGAATTACGGGGAAAGGGGTGAGAGGGAAAGGAGGTAGCAGGGAGAGAGAGGGAGAATGACAAGGAGAGAGGAAGAGAGAGAAAGGAGGTAGCAGGGAGAGAGGGGAGAATGAAGGCTAGAGTGAGAGAAAGAGAAAGGAGATATAAGGGAGAAAGGGGGAGAGAGGGAAAGTAGATAGCAGGGAGAGAGAGAGAATGATGGGTAGAGTGAAAGAAATTGAAAAGGGGTATCAGGGAGAAAGCGGGAAAGGGGGAGAGAGGTAAAAGAGGTAGCAGGAAAAGAGAAGGATAATGATGGGGAGAGTGGAAGGGAGAGAAAAGAGGTAGTGGGGGGAGAATGACGAGGAGAGAAGGAGAGAGAAAAAGGAGATAGCAGGGGGGGAGAGAATGATGGGAAGAGGACGGAGAGAAAGGAGGTAGCAGGGAGAGAGGGAGAATGATGGGGAGAGAGGGTAAAGAAAATAGGGAAATAGGATGGAAATATGAACAATGATTGAGAGAAAAGAGGAGAAAGAAAGAAGGTAGCAAAGAGGGAAGGAGAATGACGAGGAGAGAGAGAGAAAGGAGGTATTAAGAGGAGAGAGTGGGAAAATGAAGGGTGATAGAAAGAGAAAGGGGGTATCAGGAACAAAGGAGGAAAGAGGGAAAAGAGGTTGCAGGGAGAAAAGGGAGAATGAAGGGTACATTGAAAGAAAGAGAAAGTAGGTATCAGGGAGAAAGGGGGAGAACTACGGGGAAAGGGGGAAAGAGGGAAAGGAAGTAGCAGAGAGAGAGGGAGAATGAAGGGTAGATTAAAAGTAACAGAAAGGAGGTATCAGGGAGAACGGGGGAGAATTATGGGGAAATGGGGAGAGAGGGAAAGGAGGTAGCAGGAAGAGAGACAGGAAGGGAGAAAAATGGGGAGGGGGGATAGAATAAGGAAATGGGAGGGACAATGATTGAGAGAAGAGAGGAGAAAGAAAGAAGGTAGCAAAGAGGGAAGGAGAAAGACGAGGAAACGACAGAGAGAAAGGAGGTATCAACGGGAAAGAGAGGGAGAATGAAGGGTAGCGTGAGAGAAAGGAGGTATCTGGGATAAAGGGAGAAAGATGGAAAAGAGATTGCAGAGAGTGAGAGGGAGAAATAAGGGTATAGTGAGATAAAGAGAAAGGAGGTATTAGGGAGAGAGTGAAAGGAGGTAGCAGGGAGAGAGAGGGAGAATGATGGGGAGAGAGGGAGAGAGAGGAAGGAGGTAGTAAGGGGGAGAATGACGAGGAGAGGAGAGAGAAAAAGGAGGTAGCAGGGGGAGAGAGAATGACGGGAAGAGGAGAGAGAAAGAAGGTATTGGGGAGGGATAACGAAAGGTAGAGTGAAAGAAAGAGAGAGGAGGTATAAGGGAGAAAGGGAGAGAGGAAAAGTAGGTAGCAGGGAGAGAGGGAGAATGAAGGGTAGATTGAAAGTAAGAGAAAAGAGGTATAAGGGGAAAAGGGGGAGAATTACGGGGAAAGGGGAGAGAGGGAAAGGAGGTAGCAGGAAGAGAGAGAGGGAGAATGAAGGAAATGGAGAGAGATGGAGGTATCACAGGGAGATAGAGGGAGAATAAAGGGTATAGTTAGAGAAAAGGGGTATCAGGGAAAGAGCGGAAGAGGGGAAGAGTGGAAGAGAGGGAAAACAGGTAGCAGGAAGAGAAAGGGATAATGATGGGGAGAGAGTAAGAGAGAGAACGGAGGTAGCAGGGGGGAGAAAGACAAGGAGAGAAGGAGAGAGAAAAAGGAGGTAGGAAGAGGAGAGAGAAAAGAGGTATCAGGGAGGGAAAATGAAGAGTAGAGTGAGAGAAAGGGAAAGGAGGTGCCAGGGAGAAAAGCAGGAGATTTACGGAGAAAGGGGGGAAAGAGGGAAACAAGGTAGCAGGGAGAGAGAGAGGGAGAATGATGCAGAGAGGGGGAAAGAAAATAAGGAAATAGGAAGGAAATAAGGACAATGATTGAGAGAAGACATGAAAGAGAAAGGAGGTAGCAAAGAGGGAGGGAGAATGCCGAGGAGAGGACAGAGAGAAAGGAGGTATCAGGGGAAGAGAGAGGGAGAATAAAGGGTAGAGTGAAATAAAGGGGGGAGAGGGAAAAGAGGTTGCAGGGAGAGAGAGGGAGAAATAAGGGAAGAGTGAGAGAAAATGAAAGGAGTTATCAGGGAGAAAGAGGAAGAATGATGGGGAGGGAGAGAGAGAAAGGAGGTAGCAGGGAGAGAGAGGAAGAATGATGGGGAGAGAGGGAGAGAGAAAAAGGAGGTAGTAGGGGGGAGAATGAAGAGGAGAGAAGGAGAGAGAAATAGGGTCAGGGGGAAAGAGAATGACGGGAAGAGGAGAGAGAAAAAAGGTATCGGTGAGGGAGAATGAAGGGTAGAGTGAGAGAAAGAGAAAGGAGGTATAAGAGAGAGATAAAAAGTAGGTAGCAGGGAGAGAGAGGAAGAATGAAGGGTAGATTGAAAGTAAGAGAAAGGAGGTATCAGGGAGAAAGGGGTAGAATTACAGGGAAAGGGGGAGAGAGGGAAAGGAGGTAGCAGGCAGAGAGAGAGAGGGCGGGGAGAAAGATGGGGAGGGGAGGAAAAGAATAAGGAAATGGGAGGGAACTAGGGACAATGATTGAGAGAAGAGAGGAGAAAGAAAGAAGGTAGCAAAGAGGGAGGGAGAATGACGAGGAAAGGACAGAGAGAAAGGAGGTATCACAGGGAGATAAAGGGAGAATGAAGGGTATAGTGAGAGAAAAGGGGTATCAGGGAAAAAGCAGGAGAGGGGAAGAGAGGGAAAACAGGTAGCAGGAAGAAAGAGGGATAATGATGGTGAGAGAGTAAGAGAAAGAAAGGAAGTAGCAGGGGGGAGAATGAAGAGGAGAGTAGGAGAGAGAAAAAAGACGTAGCAGGGGGAGAGAGAATGACGGGAAGAGGAGAGAGAAAGGAGGTATCAGGGAGGGAGAGCGGGTATCAGGGACAAAGGAGGAGAGAGGAAAATGAGGTAGCAGGGAGAAAGGGGGAGACTTACGGGGAAAAGGGGAAAGAGGGAAAGGAGGTAGCAAGGGGATAGAGGGAGAATGATGGGGAGAGAGGAAGAGAGAAAAAGAAGGGAGAATGATGGGGAGAATGACGAGGAGAGAAAAAGAAAGTAAAAGGAGGGGAGAGAAAATGGCGGGAAGAGGAGAGAGAAAGGAGGTATCGGGTAGGGAGGAATGAAGGGTATAATGAGAGAAAGAGAAAGGTATAAGGGAGAAAGGGACAGAGGAAAAGTAGGTAGCAGGGAGAGAGAGGGAGAATGAAGAGTAGATTGAAAGAAAGAGAAAGGAAGTGTCAGGGAAAGAGGGGGAGAAGGAAAGGAGGTAGCAGGGAGAGAGAGGGAGAATGATGGGGAGAGAGGAAGAGCGAGAAAGGAGGTAGCAGGGAGAGAGGGGGAGAATAAAGGAAATGGAAAGAGATGGAGGTATCACGGGGAGATAGAGGGAGAATGATGGGTAGAGTGACAGAAATTGCGGGCGAGGGGGAGAAAAGGAAAAGAGGTAGCAGGAAGATAACGGGATAATGATAATAAGACATGAAGAGAGAGAAAGGAAGTGGGGGGGGGAATGACGAGGAGAGAAAAAGGAGGTAGCAGGGGCAGAGAGAATGATGGGAAGAAGAGAGAGAAAGGGGGTATCAGGGAGGGAGAATGAAGGGTAGAGGGAGAGAAGTAGAAAGGAAGTATAAGGGAGAAACAGGGAAGAGGGGAAGTAGGTGACAGGTAGAGAGAGGGATAATTAAGGGTAGAGGGAAAGAAAGAGAAAGGTGGTATCAGGGAGAAAGAGAGAGAATTACGGAGAAAGGGGGAGAGAGGGAAAGGAGTTAGCAGGGAGAGTGAGAGGAAGAAAAATGGGGAGAGGGGGAAGAGAATAAGGAAATAGGAGGGAAATAGGGACAATGATTGAGAGAAGAGAGGAGAAAGAAAGAAGGTAGCAAAGAGAGAGGGAGAATGACGAGGAGAGGACAGACAAAAAGGAGGTATCTGGGGGAGAGAAAGGGAGAATAAAAGGTAAAATAAGACAAAGAGAAAAGGGGTATCAGGGACAAAGGGAGAGAGAGGGGAAATAGGTTGCAGGGAAAGGGAGGGAGAAATAAGGGTAGAGTGAGAGAAAGGGAAAGAAGGTATCATGGAGAGGGGGAGAGAGAGAAAGGAGGGTATCGGGGAGGGAGGAAAGAAGGGTATAGTGAGAGAAAGAGAAAGGTATAAGGGAGAAAGGGACAGAGGAAAAGTAGGTAGCAGGGAGAGAGAGGGAGAATGAAGAGTAGATTGAAAGAAAGAGAAAGGAGGTGTCAGGGAAAGAGGGGGAGAAGGAAAGGAGGTAGCAGGGAGAGAGAGGGAGAATGATGGAGAGAGAGGAAGAGCGAGAAAGAAGGTAGCAGGGAGAGAGAGGGAGAATGAAGGAAATGGACAGAGATAGAGGTATCACGGGGAGATAGAGGGAGAATGAAGGGTAGAGTGAGAGAAAAGGGGAATCAGGCAGAAAGCTGGAGAGGGATATGGGGGGGAGGTAGCAGGAAGAGAGAGGGATAGTGATGGAAATAGAGGAAGAGAGAAAAAGGAGGAAGCCGGGGGAGAGTGACAAGAAGATAGAGAAAAAAAAGGTAGCGGAGAATGAAGGGAAAAGGAGAGAGAAAGGCGGTATCAGGGAGGGAGAGGGAGAATAAAGGGTAGAGTGAACGAAAGAGAAAAAAGGTATGAGGGAGAAAGTGGGAGAATTACGGTGAAAGAGGGAGAGAGGAAAAAGAGGTAGCAGGGAGTGAGAGAGAGGTAGAAAGATGGGGAGAGGGGGAAAGAAAATAAGTAAATGGGATGGAAATAGGGACAATGATTGTGAAAAGAGAGGAGAAAGAAGTTAGGAAAGAGGAGTATGACGAGGAGAGAGCAGAGAGAAAGGAGGTGTCAGGGGAGGAGAATGGGAGAATGAGGGACATGGAGAGAGATGGAGGTATAACAGGGAGATAGAGGTCGAATGAAGGGTAGAGTGAGAGAAAAGGGGTATCAGGGAGAAAGCAGGAGAGGGGGGAAGACAAGGAAGAGAGGTAGCAGGAAGAGAGAGGGATAATGATGGGGAGAGATGAAAAGAGAGGTAGAAGGGGGAGAATGACGAGGAGAGAAGGAGAGAGAAAAAGGAGATAGCAGGGGGAAAGAGAATTATGGAAGAGGAGAGAGAGAAAAGAGTGGGTGGGAGAGGGAAAATGAAGGGTAGAGTGAGAGAAAGGAGGTATAAGGGAGAAAGGGGGAAGAGGGGAAGTAGGTAGCAGGGAGAGAGAGGGATAATGAAGGATAGAGTGAAAGAAAGAGAAAGGAGGTATCAGGGAGAAAGGGAGAGAATTACGGGGAAAGGGGGAGAGAGGGAAAGGAGGTAGCAGGGAGAGAGAGAGGCAGAAAAATGGGTAGAGGGGGGAAATTAGGAAATAATGACAATGATTGAGAGAAGAGAGGAGAAAGAAAGAAGGTAGCAAAGAGGGAGGGAGAATGATGAGGAGAGGACAGAGAGAAAGGAGGTATCAGGGGGAGAGAGTGGGAGAATGAAGGGTAAAATAAGACAAAGAGAAAGGGGGTATCAGGGACAAAGGGAGAGAGTAGGAAACGAGGTTGCAGTGAAAGAGAGGGAGAAATAAGGGTAGAGTGAAAGAAAAAGAAAGAAGATATCAGGGAGAGAGAAGGAGAGAGTGTAAGGAGGTAACAGGGAGATAGAGGGAGAATGAAGGAAATGAAGAGAGATGGAGGTATCATGGGAAGATAGAGGGAGAATGAAGGGTAGAGTGAGAGAAAAGGTCAATCAGGAAGAAAGCAGGAGAGGGCGAAGTGGCAAAAGGGGTAGTGGGAAGAAAGAGGAATAGTTATGAAAAGAGAGAGAAAGGAGGAAGCGGGGTGGGGGGGATAGAATGACAAGGAGAGGGAGACAGAAAAAGGAAGTAGTAGGGAGGAGAGTAAGAATAAAGGAAATAGAGAGAGATAGGTATCACGGTGAGAAAGAGGGAGAATGATGGGTAGAGTGAGAAAAAGAGAAAAGGGTTATGAGGGTGAAAGCAGGAGAGGGGAAAAGATAGAAAAGAGGTAGCAGGAAGAGAGAGGGATAATGATGGGGAGAGAGGAGAAGAGAGAAAGAAGGCAGCAGAGGGGAAAATAACGAGAAGATAAAAAGAGAGGAAAAAGTAGGTAGCGGGGAGAGAAAATGATTGGAAGAGGAGAGAGAAAGGAGGTATCAGGGAGGGAGAAGGAGAATAAAGGGTAGAGTGAGAGAAAAAGAAAGGAGGTATAAGGGAGAAAGGGGGAGAATTATGGGGAGAGAGGGAAAGGAGGTAGCAGGGAGAGAGAGAGAGGTAGAAAGATAGGGAGAGGGGGGAAAGAAAATAAGGAAATGGGTGTAGAGAGGAGAAATAAAGAAGGTAGGAAAGAGGGAGGGAGAATGACAAGGAGCGGGCAGAGAGAAAGGGGGTATAAGGGGGAGAGAGAGGGAGAATGAAGAGTAGAGTCAGAGAAAGGGGGTATCAGGAACAAAGGGGGAGAGAGGGAAAATAGGTTGCAGAGAGAAAGAGGGAGAAATAAGGGTAGAGTGAGAGAAAGAGAAAGTAGTTATCAGAGAGAGAGGGAAAGGAGGTAACAGGGAGATAGAGGGAGAATGAAGGAAATGAAGAGAGATGGAGGTATCACGGGGAGATAGAGGGAGAATGAAGGGTAGAGTGAGAGAAAAGGTCCATCAGGAAGAAAGCTGGAGAGGGGGAAAGTGGGAAAAGGGGTAGTGGGAAGAAAGAGGAATAGTTATGAAAAGAAAAGGGGTATCATGGAGAAAGCGGGAGAAAGGAAGAGAGGGAAAAGAAGAAGCAGGAAGAGAGAGGGATAATGATGGGGAGAATGACAAGGAAAGAAGGAGAGAGAAAAAGGAAGTAGCAGGGGGAGAGAGAATGACAGAAAGAGCAGAGACAAAGGAGGCATCAGGGAGGGAGAGGGAGAATGAAGGGTAGAGTGAGAGAAAGAAAAAGGAGATATAAGGGATAAAGGGGGAGAGAGGGAAAGTAGGTAGCAGGAAGAGAGAGGGATAATGATGGGGAGAGAGGAAGAGAGAGAAAGGAGGTAGCAGGGGGGAGAATGACAAGGAGAGAAGGAGAGAGAAAAAGGAGAATGACAGGAAGAGTAAAGAGAAAGGAGGTATCAGGGAGGATGAATGAAGGATAGAGTGAGAGAAAGAGAAAGGAGGTATAAGGGAGAGAGGGGAAGAGAGGGAAAGTAGGTAGCAGAGAAGGAGAGGGAGAATGAAGGGTAGGTTGAAAGAAAGAGAAAGGAGGTATCAGGTAGAGAGGGAGAGAATTACAGGGAAATGGGGAGAGAGGGAAAGGAGGTAGCAGGGAGATAGAGGGATAATGATGGGGAGAAAGGAAGAGAGAGAAAGGAGGTAGCAGGAAAAAGAGAGGGGGAGAAAGATGGGGAAAGGGGGAAAGGAGAATAAGGAAAAGGGAGGGAAATAGGGACAATGATTGAGAGAAGAGAGCAGATAAAAAGAAGGTAGCAAAGAGGGAGGAGAATGACGAGGAGAGGACAGAGAGAAAGGAGGGATCAGGGAAAGACAGAGGGAGAATGAAGGGTAAAATGAGAGAAAGTGGGTATCAGGGACAAAAAGGGAGAGAGGGAAAAGAGGTTGCAGGGAAAGAAAGGGAGAAATAAAGGTAGAGTGAGAGAAAGAGAAAGGAGGTATTGGGAGAGAGGGAAAGGAGGTAGCAGGGATAGAGAGGGATAATGATGGGGAGAGAGGAAGAGAGAGAAAGGATGTAGCAGGGGGGGAGAATGAGGAGGAGAGAATGAGAAAGAAAAAAGAGGTAGATGGGGGAGAGAGAATGACGGGAAGAGGAGAGAGAAAGGAGGTATCAGTGAAGGAGAGGGAGAATAAAGGGTAGAGTGAGAGAAAGGGAAAGGATGCAGGTAGCAGGAAGAAAAGGGAGAATGTAGGGTAGATTAAATGGTAGATTAAAAGAAAGACAAAGGAAGTATCAGGGAGAGATGGAGAGAATTACGAGGGAAGGAGGAGAGAGGGAAAGTAAGTAGCAGGGAAAGAAAGGGAGAATGTAGGGTAGATTAAAAGAAAGACAAAGGAAGTATCAGGGAGAGATGGAGAGAATTACGGGGGAAGGGGGAGAGAGGGAAAGGAGGTATCAGGGAGAGAGGGGGAGAATTACAGGGAAATGGGGAGAGAGGGAAAGAGGTAGCAGGGAGAGAGAGGGAGAATGACACGGAGAGAGGAAGAGAGAGAAAGGAGGTAGCAGGGAGAGAGATGGGAAATGAAAGAAATGGAGAGAGATGGCGGTATCACAGGGAGATAGAGAGAGAATGAAGGGTAGAGTGAGAGAAAAGGGTATCAGGGAGAAGTGCAAGGGGGAAGAGGGGGAAAAGAGGTAGCAGGAAGAAGAGGGATAATGATGGGGAGAGAGGAAGAGAAGAAAGGAGGTAGCAGGAAAAAGAGAGGGGGAGAAAGATGGGAGAGGGGAAAGGAGAATAAGAAAAGGGAGGGAATAGAGACAATGATTGAGAGAAGAGAGGAGAAAAAAGGTAGCAAAGAGGGAGAATGACAAGGAGAGGACAGAGAGAAAGGAGGGATCAGGGAAAGACAGAGGGAGAATGAAGGGTAGAATGAGAGAAAGTGGGTATCAGGGACAAAAAGGGAGAGAGGGAAAAGAGGTTGCAGGGAGAGAGAGGGAGAATGATGTGGAGAGGGGGAAAAAATAAGGAATCAGGAAGTAAATAGGGAGAATGATTGAGAGAAGAGAGAAAGGAGGTAGCAAAGATGGAGGGAGAATGACGAGAGGACACAGTGAAAGGAGGTATCAGGGGGAGAGAGGAGTATGAAGGGTAGAGTGAGAGAAAGGGGGGTATCAAGAAAAGAGAAAAGAGGTATCAGGGACAAAAGGGGGAGAGAGGGAAAAGAGGTTGCAGGGAGAAAGAGGGAGAAATAAAGATAGAGTGAGAGAAAGAGAAAGGAGGTATCAGGGAGAGAGAGAAAGGAGGTAGCAGGGAGAGAAGGGAGAATAACGGGGAGAGAGGAAGAGCGAGAAAGGAGGTAGCAGGGAGAGAGGGGGAGAATGAAGGAAATGGAGAGAGATAGAGAAGCATGGGGGAGAATGACAAAGAGAGAAGGAGAGAGAAAAAGGAGGTGGTGTGGAGAGGAGGAAAGAAAATAAGGAAGTAGGAAGGAAATTGTGACAATGATTTAGAGGAGAGAGAAAGTTGGTAGCAAAGAGGGAGGTAGAATGACAAGTAGAGGACAGAGAGAAAGGAGGTATTAGGATGAGAAAGAGAGAGAATGAAGGGTACCATGAGAAAAAGGGGTTATCAGGACAAAGGGGGAAAGAGGGAAAATAGGCAGCAGGGCGAAATAAGGGTAGAGTGAGAGAAATATAAAAGAGGTTATCAGGGAGAAGAGGGAAAGGAGGTAGCAGGGAGAGAGGGGAGAATGATGGGGAGAGAGGAAAAGAGAGAAAAGAGGTAACAGGGAGAGAGAGGGAGAATGAAGGAAATGGAGAGAGATGGAAATATCACATGGGTAGAGTAACAGAAAGATAAAAAGGGGTATCAAGGAGAAAGCAGGAGAGGGAAAGAGAGGGATCAGAGGTAGCAGGAAGAGAGAGGGATAATGATGCGGATAGAGAAAGGAGGTAGCAGGGGGAGAATGACAAGGAGAGAGAAAAAGGAGGAAGCAGGGGGGAAAAGAATGACGGGAAGAGGAGAGAGGGAAAGTAGGTAGCAGGGAGAGAGAGGGAGAATGAAGGGTAGATTGAAAGAGAAAGGAGGTACGGTATCAGGGAGAGAGGGGGAAAATTACGGGGAAAGCAGGAGAGAGGGAAAGAAGGTAGCAGGGAGAAGAGATGGATGGAGAATGATGGGGAGAGGGGGAAAGAAAATAAGGAAATAGGAAGAAAATAGGGACAATAATTGAGAGAGGAGGCAGAAAGGCGGTAGCAAAGAGGGAGGGAGAATGACGAGAAGAGAGAGAAATATAAAGGAGGTATCAGGGAGAGAGGGAAAGGAAGTAGCAGGGAGAGAGGGGGAGAATGATTGGGAGAGAGGAAAGAGAGAAAGGAGGTAACAGGGAGAGAGAGGAGAATGAAGGAAATGGAGAGAGCTGGAAATATCACACGGACATAGAGGGAGAATGATGGGTAGAGAAACAGAAAGAGAAAAGGGGTATCAAGGAGAAAGCGGGAGAGGGAAAGAGAGGGATCAGAGGTAGCAGGAAGAGAGAGGGATAATGATGCGGATAGAGAAAGGAGGTAGCAGGGGGAGAATGACAAGGAGAGAGAAAAAGGAGGAAGCAGGGGGAAAAAAGAATGACGGGAAGAGGAGAGAGGGAAAGTAGGTAGCAGGGAGAGAGAGGGAGGGAGAATGATGAGGAGAGAGGTAGAGAGTGAAAGATGGTAGCATTGAGAGAGAGGGAGAATGAAGGAAATGGAGAGAGATGGAGGTATCACGGGGAGATAGAGGGAAAATGAAGAGTAGAGTGAGAGAAAAGGGGTATTAGGTAGAAAGCTGTAGAGAGGCAAAAGAGGTAGCAGGAAGAAATAGGGATAATGATGGGGAGAGTGGAAGAGAGAGAAAGGAGGTAGCAGGGGGGAAAATGACGAGGAGAGAAGGAGAGAGAGAAAAGAGGTAGCAGGGGGAGAGAGAATGGCGGGAAGAGGAGAGAGAAAGGAGGTATCAGGGAGGGAGAGGGATAATGAAGGGTAGAGTGAGAGAAAGGAGGTATAAGGGAGGGACGGGGGAGATAGGAAAAGTAGGTAGCAGGTAGAGAGAGGGAGAATGAAGGGTAGATTGAAAGAGAAAGGAGGTACGGTATCAGGGAGAGAGGGGGAAAATTACAGGGAAAGCGGGAGAGAGGGAAAGAAGGTAGCAGGGAGAAAGAGAGGGATGGAGAATGCTGGGGAGAGGGGGAAAGAAAATAAGGAAATAGGAAGAAAATAGGGACAATAATTGAGAGAGGGGAGAGAAAGGCGGTAGCAAAGAGGGAGGGAGAATGACGAGAAGAGAGATAGAGAGAGAGAGAAAGGAGGTAGCAGGGACAGAGAGAGGGAGAATGATGGGGAGAGGGGGTAAAGAGAATAGGGAAATAGGAGGGAAATAGGGACAATGACTGAGAGACGAGCAGAGAGAGAAAGGCGGTAGCAGAGAGGGAGGGAGAATGACGAGGAGAGAGAGAAAAAGAAGGTATCGGGGGAGAGAGGGAAAATGAAGGGTAGAGTGAGATAAAGAGAAAGGGAATATTAGGGACAAAGGGGGAGAGAGGGAAAAGAAGTTGCATGGATAGAGAGGGAGAAATAAGGGTAGAGTGAGAGAAAGAGAAAGAGAAAGGATGTATCAGGGAAAGAGGGGGAGAGAGGAAAGGATGTAGCAGGGAGAATGATGGGGAGAGAGCAAGAGAGAGAAAGGTCATAGCAGGGAGAGAGATGGAGATTGATGGGGAAATGGGAAGTGAGAGATGAGAGGAAGAAATATAAAGAGAGGGAGAATGATGGGGAGAGAATGAAAGGCGGTCGCAGAGAGAGGTAGAATGATGAAGATAGGGGATGAGATAAAAAAAGAAGTAACATAGAGAGAGGGAAAATGATGAGGAGAGGGGCAAAGAGAGAATGGAAGGATCAGGGAAATAGAATGACGGGGAGAAGAGCAGAGAGAGATATTGGGTAGACGCAAAGGAGGGAGAATGATGGGAAGAGACGAAGGACGTAGCAGCGAGAGAGAGGCAGAATGAACGGTAGAGTGAGAGAAAGCAGGTATAGGGTAGAGAGAGAGAATAACAGGGTGAAGGGGATAGAGGGTGGCAGAGTAGAGAGGACAGGGGAAAAGAGAAAGTTGTAAAGAGAGAAGAAGGAGATGAGGAGTAGAAATAAGAGGGATACAGAGAGTGGGTGAGGGAGAGGGGGAGCATAAGAGATTGAGCAGATGAGAGAGAGGGAAAGAAAGAAAAAGTGAGGATGAAAGAGGCGGGAAGGGTATTGAAAGATAGGAAGTAGAATGATAGCAGGAGAGATGGGGAGAGAAGGGTGGATGAATTTGAGAGAGAAAAAGAGAGATAGGTAGTTAGGAAACTAGGGAGATGGAGTGGAGAAGAATAGAGAGAGAGAGAGTAAATAATGGGTAAAGATAAAGGGGAGAGGAAGAGAAGGATAGGGAACAGGCTTTGATGTAGATGGGAAGAGGGAAAATGTAAGAGACAGAGGGAGAGAGGAGCAGAGAGAAGGTAAGGAGAAGGAGAAGAATCAGAGGAGGATGGAGAAAAAGAGGGAGAGATGGATTGAGAAAGTAAACATTGTGAGAGTAGAGAGAGACAGAGTATGGAAGGGAGAAGTTAGTGGCTGAGAGAGAGAGGATAGAGGTAGATGGTGACGAGTGGGAAAGACAGGGGGAGTATGGGGTGATAGGGGGAGAGAGGGGGGAAAGAGAGGAGGTGTGGGAAAAATGAAAGAGACAGGGATGTAGATGCAACATCTTTTCTTCTTTATCTTCTCTAGCTTGTGTTCCGTCATTTTTATTTTCTGGTTTGAACAATCACAGTGGAGTCAGATTAAAGACCACTTTCTCACACTAAAAGATTTCATCTGCAGTGTTTCTCTGTAAATGACAATACCAAAGGCTATGGCTTTAGAGCTATTCTGAGTCACATTATTTTATTTCTTATAAGAAAACCCCTTTGTCAGTGAGATAAGTATGGCAGAGGCGTAGCTAGCAGGGGTGCAGAATCCCCTAAGTTAAATGGCATGGTAGGACCACCAGGGTTGGAATGGCCTTCCCCAGTTCAAGCCTGTTGTAGAGCAGGGAGCCATAGCCCATGCCCCCCCCCCCTCTCAAATTCTGCACCATCAAAATGCTCTAAACCTAATGCCTCTGAATCACAAACAACCCAGAATTAAAGTGATAGTCCAGTAGTTAAAAGTAAAATATGGCAGCAGGAAGTGGTAAAAACCCACAGTTCTGAGCTATGACATTCCCTCCCACACACACACACACACACACACACTCTAGTATGAGTGCTTTGTGCATGTGACGGGCTGGATTTTATGGCATCATTGTTGGGGCCATGTAAAAGACTGGCAGGGATATAATGGGCAAGTGTGCACATCTATCACAGTGTCGGCGATATGTACATTGATGTCCAGGTGTACAGCAAGTGACCACTGCAGCCAATCATTATCATTACAGTATTAGCAGTTTGTAGACAGAGGAACGGACCAGAGCTACAGTGAACAACATGCATCTACAATGTAGATAGGTCATAAATATCAGATCACCGGGGTCCTGGGATCAGCTGTTTGAAGAGAAAGGAGCTCTCCTCCAAGTGCTGCCTTCTCTGCTCTGTTTACCTGTCCATCGCAGCAATTGCAGTGCTGTACAGTGTAATTACAAGTATGACGTCCCCATTCACTTCTCCGGGAAGGTTCTGTCTGTTCAAGAGAATACTGCAGAGCCATCTTATAGAAGTGAATGGGAACGCCATAATTGTAATTACACTCGCCACAGCAGATAGACAGATCAGTGTCTCAAGGTTTATTTAACGGATTGAACATTGATTTATAAGATAGCTACCTTACATCATCCCTTTCTATGTAGGTCATTGCTGATGGTTTTTCTTTTATAGCCCCCATCCTGTAATCTCTGACTAATAGTATCACACTGTGCATCAGATAAAGTACCATTAGAGCATGTCCTTTTAGCTCAGAGAAACTCCCCATACGGTCTAGCTTCAATGGTATGGACTGGTGGGCAGCTAGGTGTATGCAGAATACTATTACCTGCCGATGTTTTACGATAAATAGTGCATTGAATTCTCTCCAAAGGATCCCCTCACAAATCCAGATCCAGAAAACGAGTCTAATTTGAAGAAGCAGAATCTGTAAATTTCAAATATAGTTCATTGTTTTTAAAAAAAAAACATAATGAAAGCAACACAGCAAATTAGAAAAAAGTAACGGTGTGCCAGCGGCTCCGGATATGGTCAAATCCTCAATAATAAAAAAAGAAATTCCACAGCACCACCAGAATTGTGCTTAAAAAGGATAGTGATTTATTTCACCAGAGCGACGTTTCAGTCCTCTTACTGGGACTTTTCTCAAGCAGCCATGTAATTGTTTTTAATATAATTGATGAAGTTCGGTATGACTGCCTCACAACCCCTCCAGACTAACTAAATACCATTCACTTGAATGGAACAAATACTTGTAATTACACTACGCTGCTGCTGCAAACGAGTCGAGGCGTAGTGTAATGAAGAGGAAGAAGTGCTTGCATGGAGCACCACCTCCTCTTCTAACAGCTTATCAGCGGGGGTGTCAGCCCCCCACTTATCCAATGTTAATGGGCTATGCCGAAGATAGGTCATCAATACAAAGAAGCTACACAACCTCTTTAAAGACATATCTGGATGGGCATTACATTCACCACTACCAAACATACAGGAGGAAACAGCATACCTCTTACATGAAGTGATGTCTCCTCTAAAGTACACATTCTCTTTCCTCATTTTCTCTATTCTCAGACAGTCATTATGAGTTATTTCAGCCACATCTTCTCTCTGCAGAGTTTACACACAGACATCTTTAGTTCCTCACATTTCTATCATCCTCATCCTGGTGCCGCAACAATGTCATCCTGCTGCTACCCTCAATACTGTGTCCAAAGGATCCCCTCACAAATCCAGATCCAGAAAACGAGTCTAATTTGAAGTGTTCTCCAGTGTACCCAAATACGGTACTTTAGAAAAAATTAAGTGCCATACAGATAGTCCCCTTGTAGTAACAATGCTCACAAAAGTCCTAATAATACTAATAATTCTCTCCCAGAGTGCCCTCATTAGTAATAGTGCCCAATAGTGATAATCATCCATGAAAGTACTGTAGCCCTGTTAGTAGTAGTAGTGTCCTCCATATTGTACCAAATAATGATAGCACTCCCCAATAGTATCTTCCATGGTAGTAATAATGCCCCATAATACAAATAATTTTCTTCATAGTACCCCCAATAGTAAGAAAGCCCTCACAGTACCAGTGATAAAGTCCCCCTATAGTGACCTAGCAGTAAAATTACCCTCAAAGTGCCCCAAGTTGTAAAGACCAAGATAAGAGAAGATAAAGACCCCCATAGTGCTCCTTATAATAATAACACTCCCATAGTTCCCCCAGAGGTAATAAGGCCCCTCTATAGTGCCCCCATTAATTTAAAATGGTCCCCAATAGTGCCCGCAGCTTAAACACTCCCTTACAGTGCCCCCATTAGATTAAATGGTTCCCTATAGTGCCTCTAGTAGTTTAAATGGTAGCCTGTAGTGCACCCAGTAGTTTACATAGTCCCCCATAGTGCCTCAATGGTCTGTAGCTCCTCATTGAAAAGAAAAAAAATTAAAAACTCAGCTGATTTCTATTCCATGCCACTCTCTCCGTGATGTAGGCCGCACACTTCTTCCAGGCAAGCCTGCAGTCTGAGATGGCTCATGGTGTGGTGTTACCTGGGTCGGGGGCTCACTCAGGTGACGGTTGTTCTTTTGGCCCACCTCTAGCTCTAGTGTACAGTATTCAGCATTATAAAACACTGTACTGGACGGGTCTTGGATGTACCTGCCCTGACATATTATATACCCCAGGTGTCAGTGAGAAGGCTCAGACTGGCCCACAGGGGAACAGGTGAATCCCCTGGAGGGCCCCTGAGCAAGGTGGGCCCTTAGTCTCAAACTCTCTACACAAGTGGCACATTGCACAGTAGACTGACTGCTCTACATATAGACAGGCAGCTAACAGAACATTAACCAACCTATGTCATAGTTTTGAATTTGGCGGAACTGATTTTAAGAAACAGTCAAGGCAAATTTGTGCTGTCCCGGCCCGAAAATGGGTGGAGCCAACTCAAACCCTACCCATAAGTGGGTGTTCTCAGGCAGGATCTGAGTGTTCCCAGGGTTTAGTTGTCCTGATTTTAACAACTGAAAGATTGGTAAGTGTTTGATATATCATACCTCCCAACTTTTAAAAATTGCAAAGAGCGACAATGTGTGCGGCGCGCATCATGGCAGTTTTTTTCATACTAGGCCACGCCTCTAACTCCACAAAAAGCACAATTACTGGAGCTTCTGCGGCAATTATTTTCTTGCGCTTCATTGTCCATATAAATATTAGCAGATAAATCATCAGATTATAGATATTTTAAGATCCAAATTGCACCAAATAATGAAGTTCTGGTCTAATATACAGGTAGAAACAAAACAGACACTTTAGTAAGGAGCAATTTAGTCAATTTATTAATGCACATTTATGTATTAATCCTCCAGGTCAAAAAGAGGGACATTTAGGCCCCATTCACATGACCGTATGTATTCCGTGTCCGTATAAAAACGGAACGGAAGACATACGGAATGTCTTCCGTAGTGTTCCGCATTTTTGCGGACCCATTGACTTTTAATGGGGCTACGGACGTGTTTTGCGGCCAAGTATAGGACATGTTTTCTTTTTTTTGCGGTGTGCATTCCGCATTTTTTTTCTCCTATGGAAAAATGAATAGGTCCGTATGGTTCCGCATCTTATCCGCAAAAATGCAGATAAGATACGGAAATGAACATACGGTCGTGTGAATGGGGCCTTAAGGAGCAAAGAGGGACAGAGGGACTTGGGTCCAAAAGAGGGACTGTCCCTCCAAAACAGGGACACTTGGTAGGTATGATATATTCTTATAAAACTGGGCGGATTAGTTAACAAAATAGTTTATTATTGATGCACTGGAAGGCTGAGGTGACTTCTAGGTACAGGAACAGGCCAAGCTTCTCAAAGTCACTGCAGGGACCCCCATAATCTGCCATGTAGCTTTACAGCGGACTCCCAGAATGAATTTTACTGGTGGACCCTAAGCATCCCAGTCTAACCCTGTCAGTGTATGCCGCATGTTGTGTATACAGACTGGCACTTACCTCCAGATGCTGGGAAAATATAGGAGAAGAGGTGTCTTCTAGGAATAATGGACTAGTCAGGACACAAAGACCTCCTTGGGTGATCAGTCAGGAATTAGTGCAGTCGGTACCAGTCCTGATTGTGACAGTTGATCTCTGTAGTCATAGCAACCATTGTAAAAGGATAACATTCCGTGCATGCTTTATGACATCTATGAGTCACATGACTTAGCTGTAACCAATCACTGTCTGTCACAAATTCAAACCTGCACATATACAGCAGAGATTTATCCATGTGGCTTTGTAAAGCCTCATTCAAACTTCAGTCTATTGCTCAGTGATTTCCATCAGTGATTTTGAGCCAAAACCAGGATTGGAGCTTCTACAGATATAAGGTATAAGGGAAAGATCTGCACCTGTTCTGTGTTTAGAAACGCACCTGGATTTGGCTCAAAATCACTGATGGAAATCACTGACCGAACATTGACGTGTGAATGAGACATAAGATTAGTGAATACCATTGACAAGAATTAACATTCAGAGCACAGATCACTCCTCCCCATACACTGGAGCAGATTGCTGCATTTAATAATAGCGGTCTCCTCCACTAACGAGGAGGCGATTCTCAGGAAGGAACGCTTCCTTCCTGACAATCGTCTGCTAAATCTTTTAATGTATTACAGGCCTTAGCCCCATGTCACCTTAGTAACTGAAAATGAGACTAGCCCTTTAATTATTATGTTTATAGACTATCATAGTTCACAGGTATCACATCTGTATCGCAGTATATATGGATAAATGTATGTAATCAGTGCTGTCATGCTCTGCAGCCATTGCTCCTCAGGGGTGGGATTTAAGACAAACAGGGGGAATTTATCATTCTAACTGTACCAGAAAACACTCCGGGGGTCATTTATTAAGACAGACGTTTTAGACTCCAGTCTTACTAACCCCTATATCTGGAGGTGGATCCACCAAAGTTATGAAGAGGCACAGGCCTCTGCATCCAGCGCCAGTCTAAATATAAGGCAGCTTCCTTGCTGGCTTTCATTTAGACCATTTTCTATGCCTAAAATAGGTGTAGAAAATAATGAATGAGACGGGCCTGCCAACCCATCCCCGCCATGCCCCCTTTTTTAGACCTGGCATGAGCAGGGAAAAGTCGCAAATTGTGGTGTAACTAACCGATGTGCTAGTGATACACCTAATATAGGCATATTTCTGGATAATAAATGACCTCCTCCATGTTTTTACACTGCTCTCTACGCTTAGTGGGTGGGAAGTGGGTGTGGCTAAATATGTTAATTAGCTGTAGATTTATCAACTGTAAAAGCATCATTTTACTCCAGTAGGGGAGTGATGTGCAAAATCTGGGGTAAGTTTAGTGTCACGTACAGGGCCGGCTCCAGGTTCATGTGGGCCCTTGGGCAATAAATCTCAATGTGCCCAATGTGCATTTTTTTACATTTACATGTCTGCCCCCCGTGGCTCCTACACCGTATAATGACCCCTAGTGCCCCCCATACAGTATAGTGACCCCCAGTGGCCCCCATACAGTATAATGACCAATAGTGGACATTCACACAGTATAATGACCCCCCCCAATGCCCCACACACACAGTATAATGACCCCCAGTGGCCCCACACACAGTACATAGCGTATATCTCTACAAAACATACAGAGTAATACAGCGCCACATTCCTCTTACATCCAGAGATGTCTCATCCGATGTAGATGTTCTGTATCCTCATCTTCTCCCTTCAGACCAGACCGCCATGATGACCCATCTCTCATCTCTGCATTTTGACAAAAAGACATCTTAGTTTCCTCCTTTTCCATCATCCTTCCACCTTCTGGGCCAATCATCAAACCACCCCCAATACTGTGCTCACTTTGCTCCCCAACATTATACTGCAGAAACAGATAAACCCCCTGATAATACTAGTATCACGCAGATAGTGTCCTTCAATAATTATTGGCACGCAGTTTCCTAAAATAACTGCATCTGGAAAATAATGCCCCTGATACTAATAGTGTAAACATAATATCCCCCAAAAATAACTGTGCTAAGCTGATACTGTGCCACGGTGCCCCCCACAGTTATAGTGCTCCCAAAAATCCCACCAATAGTAATAATTCTCTGCCAGAGTGCACTTGGTAGTAATAGTGCTCCTACAGGGCTCCCAACATGTCCCCACTGTGCCCCATAAGTAATAATGCTCCCACAGTGCCCATACTAGTAATCATGTTTCCCATAATCCCCCACTAGTAATAAAGCCCTCCATAATGCTCCCCAGTAGTAATAATTCTCCTTATAATGTGACAGTAGAAAAATGCCCCCTTAAAAAGAGCACCAGTACAAAAAGTGCCCCCTAGTAATGCGCGCCAGTGCAAACAATGGCCCCTAATAATGTGCACTAGTACAAAAATGTCCCTGTTCTGTGTGCCAGTACACAAACTTCCCCCGCTTAGTGCCCCCAGTTGAGCTAATGTCCCCATAATATACCCCTGTATAATGCCCCCAAGTCAGTGCCCTTCTCCTCCTTCCCCATAGTGCTCCCATAATGTGCCAGTATAAAATACCCCTATATAGTGACCCCAGTAAATGCCCCTGTAGTTCTTCTCTCCCCCTTCCTCATAGTGCCCCCCATAGTGTACCAGTACAAAATGCCCTATGTAGTGCCCCAGTAGATGCCCTCAGTGTCCCTATAATGTGTGCCAGTATAAAATACCCCTTCTTAGTGCACTAAATAGATGCCCCCATAGTGCTCCTCTTTCCCCCTTCCCTGTAGTATCCCCCATAATGTGTCCCAGTATAAAATGCCCCTATACTGAGCCCCCAGTAGATGCCCTCATAGTGCCCTCCACATTGTGCCCGTATAAAATACCCCTTCTTAGTCCCCTTGTATAAAGTTTTCGTCTCCCCCCTTCCCATAGTGCCCCCCATATAAAATTAACCTTCTTTGTGCTCTCAGTAAATCCACCCATAGTGCTTCTACCCTGCATCATAGTGGTCCGGGCCAAAAAGATGAGAAAAGTGAATGATTTCATCAGAGATGTCAGCTGTAATCACTTATATGTTCTGCAGAATGCCTGTGTAACACTAGTATCCACCACTGTATGGTCACTGCATGGCGGTAATATTGGTCATTGTACAGTGTTATTTATAAGTAGCATGATAAGTGATTGTTATGTGTTCTGATTTTCTGATGATAGTATAATAATATTATTCAGTCAATAGATAGAGGTATTGGCAGTGGTCATGGTGTGGTGTTACCTGGGTCGGGGGCTCACTCAGGTGACGGATGTGCTTTTGGCCCACCTCTAGCTCTAGTGTACAGTATTCAGCATTATATAACACTGTACTGGACAAGTCTTGGATGTACCTGCTCTGACATATTATATACCCCAGATGTCAGTGAGATAAGTGTATGCTGCCTCTTGTGTGTATAGACTGGTACTTACCTCCAGATACTGTGAAAATAAAGGAGAAGAGGAATCTTTTGGGAGTAAATGGACCAGTCAGGACACAAAGTCCTCCTTGGGTGATCACTCAGGAATTAGTGCAGTCGGTATCAGTCCTGATTGTGGCAGGTGATCTCTGTAGTCATAGCAACCATTGTAAATGCTAACATTCCGTGCATGCTTTATGACATCTATGAGTCACATGACTTAGCTGTAGCCAATCACAGTCCATAACATAAATTCAAACCTGTACATACAGTATACAGCATAGATTTATCAATATGGCATTGTGAGACTAGTGAATAGAATTCACTTACAGGGGCGTAGCTGGGGGGGCAGCTAGGACACATGCTCCAGGAGCAGAGGCTGGGGGGAGGCGCACCCACCAGGCGGTTCATTTACATGGTGGAACAGGAGCCATCTACACTCTGCTTCACTGTTCCGCTGATTTCCAGCGCTCCTCAGGAGCCGCACATCACGCTGCTGGCTGTTATGGGAGGAGCGTTGAAAGCCAGCAGTGCCATGTGTGTGTGACCGTGTCTGGTGCGGCTGGGGAACGCAGGATGTGCCCGATCATCAGGGAAACAGGTAAGTATTTGTGGGTTTTTTATGGAGCTGGAGAAGGTGCTAGGGGTCAAAGGTGGCACAAACAGGCTTCAACTGGCCCATAGGGGTACAGGTGAATCCCCCGGTGGGCCCCTGAGCAAGATGGGCCCCTAGTCTACCACTCCCTGCACAAGTGGCACATAACACAGTAGACTTACTGCACTACATACATATGCTCAATGTACAGCACCTCCACCAGCCTATGCTCATATAAAAAAACTTCATAGATTATTAAGGAAACTCCCCAGTTTATTATTATAGACACAATCAGAGCTGAGATGACTTCTATGTATAGCGGAAAGCTAGCCAGTGTCCTCTCCTCCCCAGGACCTACCTTTTCAAAGTCACTGCAGGGACCCCCATATTCAATCATCTGGTGGCTTCTTGCTGCTGTGTGAGCAGGTAATATTTGAATGTATCCATATGGCGGGCCCCCAAAATAAATTTTACTGGTGGGCCCTAGGCGTACCTCCAATAGAGGCAGACTACGCAGTTGCTATGGGGCCCCTGGGGGAAAGGGGCCCGGCCATGGATGCCTGCTAATTACACACACAAGCTCCTGTCACTTCCTAAGTCCTGCCTTGGGCTCAGCCTCAGTCCTTGCCTTCCAGGTCCCTGCTCTCCCCCTCCTCCTTATCCAGCACATCAGTGCCTGGCTGCCCTCTCTCAAGTCCAGACCAGCGCTCACTCTGCGTGTATGTTGTCTCTTTGCTGGGCTGGCCAATCAGCATTTGCAGTGCTAGCAGAGCCTACAGCCAATTGGCTTGCCTAGCCTGCACCAGCAGAGAAATGTCAGGGAGCAGTGCTGCACGGGAGTCCCTCTGCCAGCAAGTAATGACTGAGGCTAGGCACTGCAGACAGCAGCTTACTGTGTAAATAAAGTCAGCCCTGTTTAATACAGGTTCAAAATAAAAGTTTATGGAGGCTGGGGCCGAGGCAATGAATAAGGACACTCAGGGGCATAGCTATAGCCTCATGGGCCCTGGTGCAACAGTTCAGCTTGGGCCCCCCTTCCCTCAGTGCTTTGTGTGTCTTCTTATGTGGCACAAGGGTCTTTGGGCCCCCTCAGGCTCCTGGGCCCGGTAGTGACTGCCACCTCTGCATCCCCTATAGCTACGCCCTTGAGGACACTATATAATGGGGAGCAAAAAAGACACACTATACATTATAGGCAGGGTGTGTATAGCACACAATATAATAAGCTGCAGCAGGCAGCCAGGTACAGTTCTGTGTGTGTTGAGGGCACACTATATAATAGGGAGAAAAAGGGCCAGTTCTGGGGAGGAGGATGGGTATGGCACACCATATAATGACCAACAGCAGGCACAGGTTGTTGGGGAGAAAATGCACACGTTTAAGGGAGGTGGGATGTATCGCACACTATATAATACTATATATGCAGCAGGCACCCGGGGAGTTATGACACACTATATATTACATGCAGCAAGGCATACTTCTTGGCTGAATGGTACAATATATAGGCATAAAGTAATTCATGGGGGTGGTGGGGTATGGCACACAATATATTTTACTCAGCAATAGGCATATTTTATGGGGGTATGGCACACTGTATATTATACGCAGCAACAGACAAAGTTTATGGGGGTGAGGTATGGCGCATTATATAGTAAGCAGTAGCAGGCAGCCAGGAGGAGGGACCTGGAACAGATAGTGGGAGGGGCTAAGGATGGGGCATGGGGGCCCAATCCAGATTCTTGCTATGGGACCTAATGATTTCTATGTATGCCCTAGGCACCCAAGTCCGACACTGGGCACAAAGGTGGGCATAACTACTGTGAAGGTGTACAAAGGTGGCCATAACTACTGTGAAGGAGCACAAAGGTGGGCATAACTACTGTGAGGGGACATAATCTGTAAGGGGGCACAATGTGGATATTACCACTGTGAAGGGGACCCAATGTGGGCATAGATACAGGGAAGGGCCACAAAAGTGGACGTAACTACTGTGAGGGGACATAATGTGGGAAAAACTGCAGTAAGGGGGCACAATGTGGATATTACTACTGTCGGGTACACAATGTGAGCATACCTACTGAAAAGGAGGACAAAGGTGGGCATAAGTACTGCGAAGGGGCACAAAGGTGGTCATACCTACTGTAAAGGAGGACAAAGGTGGGCGTAACTACCATAAAGGTACACAAAGGTGAGCATACCTACTGTGAAGGGACATATGCTCCCTCTCTTAACCCCATGGATGCCACAGGTAGCTACTGACTGCGGCATCTAAGGGATTAAACGGGTCCGATTGGTGCTGCCACCGATCGCAGACGTTGCAGCAGAGTGTCAGCTGTATGCCAGTGGTTCATTGCCCTTTTGTCTGTGTGACAATTCAGAGGAAGAGCTACCCATACAGGCGGGTCACTGTGCCAGGGTAAAGTACAGGGATGTGTATCCCCACCAATCAGACAACCTTAGGACCGCACATTAATGCATTGGACCTGAAAATCCATTGCATTCAGTTTCTAGATTTATAGATGTGCTCTGAATAAATGAATACATAGCTGGACGTGTGTGTTACCACAGTCCGATCACTTTAAATTCGTTCCAAGGTACATGCAGTACAGTCATTCAGTGGCATGCAATAGTCAAATCCTAAATCAGTCATTTAAGTCAGTGAGTTTTGGCTATTTACCAAGCACCAGCACCAAGAAAGTCCAGGTCATAAAATTAGAAAAGTGGAGAAGACACCGACAGTCTAGGTTTATTATCAGTGGTTTCCCATGAGAGTTTTAGCACAGTGTATAGAAACAAATGGTAAATTAATCTCTGCTACATCTCTAACTCTATGTTATATAATTTGTGGAACAGTTAAAAGTGTATTTTTCTGGCTTATCTGCCCATCACTTTTTCACACATGCCTCTTGCAAGTCACACTCACTAATGAAAGTTTCCTTCGCCGCTCGCTTCATCAATATTGTAAGGACCAGTTTCACCTTTCATTCTCCGTGAATTATTCAGGGGAGTGCCATATCAGCGGAGCTTATATTGTGTTATTTTTCCCGAGCAGCTCAAAATGACTTTGCTGCTTTGGTTCCTACCTGTTTATGTGATGTTATCTTGCAAAATTTTGCATATACTGTCTCTTCAACAGAATGAGAGCTGTGAATATGGTGGGAATTGTGCCAAAGCCACTGAAAGACAAGTGACGTGTCCTCCAGGTAAGTAGTAGCGTTACTTGTAATATCAGATATGAACAGATGATGATGATGATGATTAGTAGATTATTGTACTTACTACTGGTTAATTCAATGTCACAATTTCCTATGAAGGTTTACTTGATTAAGAGGTTTAGTCTTACTAGTTGATCCGGTATGGTTGATTAGATAAGCCAAGTTCTGCATTAAACTTGGAGAGGATCTCAGCTCTGGAGGACTATTTGGGTTAATGCATCAGTTAGGCACTTATTAAATTTAATGGACACTGTCTAAAGGTTCATTTTCCCATTGCTGCAGCTAAAATGCACATTTACATTTCCCCCAACAAAGGGACCTGGAACCACCATGTCTTCAGTGTTGTACAGATCAGACTCCCTAAAAATGTATCATCTTCATTCTTCAGTTTATTACAGATGTATTATTTTATCACTGATATTTGTGAACAGGACACATTGTGTGATTATATATTGTCCTTTTTATGATTCTATTTGCAGTTCATTAAAGGGGTTATCCCACGAATAATGTAAAAATTGAAAATCAGACATCATATAGTACATGACAACCTCTTTCTAACAAAGCTAGAACCAGCCCTGTACCTCACATGGATCTACAGATCCCATTCATTGCTCTGCTAGATTTATATCAAGCTGACAGCTCAAGGGGAGTGTCTTTCCTGCAGCAGCTCAGGAGGCGTGTCCATGGTCTCCCTATCACAGCTCAGGAGGCAGTTGAAAGATAAAACTGAGCATGTGCGGCCATCTCAGTGAGCAGGTCAAAGAAATAACGAATTAAGTGGCGCTATACAAATACATTTTATTGAATAATTCAGTAGTTACTCAAAATTTTTTATTACATGTAATTACAAAAGTATTCAGTTCCAGGTGTTGGTTTGAAAACTGTAGGGACAACCCCTTTAAGTCATACTTTCCATTCCACTTCCCGTTGAATAGCTTAATTTGTTGAACACATTTGTATGCCTTTCTTTAAGTGGTGGTACCTGCAATAGATTTGCAATAATCATTTGCATGCTCCATTATTAACCTCACCTAGAGAGGTCATGTTTTTTGTATATAATTGTTTTACTGCTCTTGTACAAAATCTCTTTTATTGTGGTATGAATGGACTTGTATTTGTTCCAGGCTAATGAAATGTTCTGCACTTCTGGACAGTAATACTTCTTCTTACTTGATGCCCCCTCTAATGAGCTGTTTGTACCAGGGGGATGGAGGGTCACAAACTGTATGCTTGTCTTCTTTGCAAAAAGTCCACTGGCAGTGATGTACCTACCATAGAGGTAGACAGTGGCGTACATAGAGAAGTAAGGGCCCCATAGCAAGGATCAGACCAGGCCCCCACACAGGACAGAAGGGTTTCTGCCTAAACCCCTTTCAATGACCCTTGGGTCATTTTTCCACTGCCTCATTTGGTAAAAATTGTTTCTTTAGAGGGTAGAGTCCTGACCAAGTTTTCACCTCTAGTAGAAGAAGAGATAATCCCAACTGAGACTGGGCCCCCTCTTGCCCTGGGCCCCATAGCAGTCGCATGGTCTGCCCTGCCGCTATGGCAGTTAGACCCTGGAGGTAGACCACGTGACTGCTTTGAGGTCTGAAGGGAGGGGGGCACAACACTGAATTGCTTTTCCTGTTCTCATCATGTAGACTGACTGCATTGTCCATCAACCACCACTAGGATGAGCTAAATGCATTCTACAGCTTTCATTGATTTTAATAGTAACTGTAGAAATTGCTAAGCATTGAGCATTAACCAGACAGAAAGAAAATTTTTAATTAAAAAGAGGTCCTGGGGGATTCACATCACCATTTCATTTTCCGTTCTGTTCATTCTCCATTCTTCTGATCCATCAGAAGAACAGACAGAAAAAAAGGATCCTGTAAAGAAACGGATTCTGTGCATCCGTTATGCACACTTTGTATCATTTTTAGCCATTTCTGTCGGAATATGGCATGCGGGACTTTTTTTCCAGTCTAAAAAATGGATTACAGACTGAAATGTCTAAAACGAATGCAAAATGTGTACAATGGATGCACAGCATCCATTTTTTTACAGGATCCATTTTTATTTTCACAGAAATTGAAATGGTGATGTGAATCCAGCCTCAACCATATTTTAGAAAGTCCCCCAGAACCTCTTTTTAATTAAAAATTTTATTTCTGTCTGGTTAATTCTCTCTTAAAGAATCCGTCACTAGTTTTATGCTCCCCTATCTGAAGGCAGTATAAAGTAGTAACAAACACCTGGATTACAGTGGTCCCTCAAGTTACAATATTAATTGGTTCCAGGACGACCATTGTATGTTGAAACCATTGTAAGTTGAATAATTGGTTCCAAAGCCCCAAAATGTCATCCAAGATAAGAGAAAATGAAGATTTGAGAAAAATAAGCAGATGACTAAGACAGATAAAGTGCGTCCTTACATATAATATCCAGGAATCTGTGATAACTAGTAAATAATACACAAAATAGCAAAAAGGCAGCACTCCAAAATCAATGAAAAAAAGATGCTTTTATTCACCCATGTGGATACGCGACGTTTCGGCTCAGCACTAGAGCCTTTCTCTTTGTTGTGTATTGGGCAATAGTCTAGTCCCTTCGGGCGTGCACCCTATTTTGTTTACATTGGATGTAGTGCTGCCAGATTATTGCTTTATATTTTTTATAGTATATAATCCAGCTATTTTACCAGAGAAGTGGCCTTGATTGGTTGGATCTGAGTCTGAGACATTGTATGTTGAGTCTAGCTTCAACTTATGATGGGTTAGAAAAGACCATTATATGTTGAAAATATTGTATCCTGAGGCCATTGTACGCGTATCTTGAGGGATCACTGTTTAGCGTTGTGTCACCCACTGGTTAACTTGGAGTTATGTGCACTTTCAGTTTTTAGTTCAGTTTTTCATTCAAGTCAATAGGTCGGTGACAAATAACTGAACCACTCTGACAGACTGTTCATTTTTCAATGATGGTTGCTGATGAATGCTATGCGTTATTCTTCAGTATTTCTTTACACGCTTGAAAAATGCAATAAAACTGATGGAAAAAACACAGAAAACACAAAGTAAAACTTAGAGAAAATGTAAGTTTGTAGTAAAGAAGCCAAAATCAACACTGGGATTTTCCTTCAAACGGACAGTGAAAAAAAAACCTACATGTTAACAACTCATTGGGGACTTAGCATAAAGTCCGTGGGTGCAGATATTGTTATAAAGTTATAAAGCGGTACAGGTCTTTTAAAAACGTTGGCGCATTTCCAGGCGTTCCAGTCAACAGAAGTTCAAATCTACGGCTGTGCATCTGACTTCGGGGCACTCCGGACGTAGCTCCACACCAAATGAGAGTGGGTGGCGCAGATCGTCCTAAGCCAGATGCTTCTAGTGAGTGAAAATAGATGAAAGTGGCCTGACAATACAAATGTGAATAAATAAATTGGCAGTAAATACGTACAGTACAGACCAAAAGTTTGGACACACCTTCTCATTCAAAGAGTTTTCTGTATTTTCTTGACTATGAAAATTGTAGATTCACACTGAAGGCATCAAAACTATGAATTAACACATGTGGAATTATATACTTAACAAAAAAGTGTGAAATAACTGTAAATATGTCTTATATTCTAGGGTCTTCAAAGTAAACACCTTTTACTTTGATTACTGATTTGCACACTCTTGGCATTCTCTTGATGAGCTTCAAGAGGTAGTCACCTGAAATGGTTTTCACTTCATAGGTGTGCCCTGTCAGGTTTAATAAGTGGGATTTCTTGCCTTATAAATGGGGTTGGGACCATGAGTTGTGTTGGGCAGAAGTCAGGTGGATACACAGCAGATAGTCCTACTGAATAGACTGTTAGAATTTGTATTATGGCAAGAAAAAAGCAGCTAAGTAAAGAAAAATGAGTGGCCATCATTACTTTAAGAAATGAAGGTCAGTCAGTCCAAAAAATTGGGAAAACTTTGAAAGTGTCCCCAAGTGCAGTTGCAAAAACCATCAAGCACTACAAAGAAACTGGCTCACATGAGGACCGCCCCAGGAAGGGAAGACCAAGAGTCACCTCTGCTGCGGAGGATAAGTTCATCCGAGTCACCAGCCTCAGAAATCGCAGGTTAACAGCAGCTCAGATTAGAGACCAGGTCAATGCCACACAGAGTTCTAGCAGCAGACACATCTGTACAACAACTGTTAAGATGAGACTGTGTGCAGCAGGCCTTCATGGTAAAATAGCTGCTAGAAAACCACTGCTAAGGACAGGCAACAAGCAGAAGAGACTTGTTTGGGCTAAAGAACACAAGCAATGGACATTAGACCAGTGGAAATCTGTGCTTTGGTCTGATGAGTCCAAATTTGAGATCTTTGGTTCCAACCACTGTCTTTGTGCGACGCAGAAAAGGTGAACGGATGGACTCTACATGCCTGGTTCCCACCGTGAAGCATGGAGGAGGAGGTGTGATGGTGTGGGGGTGCTTTGCTGGTGACACTGTTGGGGATTTATTCAAAATTGAAGGCATACTGAACCAGCATGGCTACCACATTATCTTGCAGTGGCATGCTATTCCATCCGGTTTGCATTTAGTTGGACCATCATTTATTTATCAACAGGACAATGACCCCAAACACACCTCCAGGCTGTGTAAGGGCTATTTGACCAAGAAGGAGAGTGATGGGGTGCTACGCCAGATGACTTGGCCTCCACAGTCACCAGACTTTAACCCAATTGAGATGTTTTGGGGTGAGCTGGACCGCAGAGTGAAGGCAAAAGGGCCAACAAGTGCTAAGCATCTCTGGGAACTCCTTCAAGACTGTTGGAATACTATTTCAGGTGACTACCTCTTGAAGCTCATCAATAGAATGCCAAGAGTGTGCAAAGCAGTAATCAAAGCAAAAGGTGGCTACTTTGAAGAACCTAGAATATGAGACATATTTTCAGTTGTTTCACACTTTTCTGTTATGTATATAATTCCACATGTGTTAATTCATAGTTTTGATGCCTTCCGTGTGAATCTACAATTTTCATAGTCATGAAAATATAGAAAACTCTTTAAATGAGAAGGTGTGTCCAAACTTTTGGTCTGTACTGTATGTGCAGGAGCAAAACATTAGAGAAAAGTGATGTATATCAAAAGAGGAATAGACCAGGGGCAGAAGCGATGTGAATAAAAATTAGAAATAGACCACGGGGAGAAGAAAAAAAGGGGATAAACGGTAGAGAAACAGGGAAGAAAGGAAGGAGGGGAGAAAAGGAAACAAAACAGAAAAAGGAAAGGAGAATGGGAAGAGACTAAACAGAAATAAAAGGAAAACAGGAAGGGCGAAAGGTGAAAGAAAGAAAGAACACAAATAAGGAGATGAAAAGCAAAAGGAGAAGAAATCTCTAGACCCAATGCAGAATATTCAGTTGAGAGATCAGCGTGTCTGGAGAAAAAGCAAGAGGAATAGTGCAGAGTAGACTAAAGACTACAATAAAATCTACTAATTGATAAAAACGTCACATTCGCGATGTGGACCCTTTTGGTGACAATATGTCTAGTCAGTGAATCAAAAATTATTCCATCTGTTTATTTATGTAAAACGCAGTCGCCTCCCCTTCTTGGTTGGGGGACATGTTCCCTTATCCTAACCTGAAAACTAAATGAAGGAAGTTGTTGTTCCAGAGAAATAAATTGGGCTGTCAATGGCAAGGGAATATAACTGTGACGGATCCTATACTGATGTTTTCATGCAGTCTCATAAGTGTTGGGTGGTCTCCCATACATACATGAGAATCCAAAGTCATTTCAGATGATACACCTCAAAGGAAGAGTCACAGGTAAAGAAATGCTTCACAGTGAAATGTTGTCCTGTATGGGGATGGCAGACCACTAATAATGCTTGAACATTGAGAACTAAATGGTATTTTTGTTTAGCACAGATTGATTGATAAATCTCCCCCTTTGTGTCTGTGAGTAGTGTTGTCAGACCTGGCTACCGATGTTTTTTTTTAGTTTGTGTTGCAACATGTTAGGGGAAGTAATAGGGGTGATCCCATCCAGGAACCTAGTTAGCCTTGAGCAGTCCCTGCAGGTGGCATGAAATCCTATGTTGAATTGATCAAGTAGCTACTGGCAGAAGGGTTGAGTAGTTGTACTAGTTGAGGTCAAAAACTGATTGGTCAAGCGTAGAAGCCAAAACAGTATCCAATAACAATAAAAGAAATATACTGAGTCAGAACCGAGACAAAAAGGTACAGAGAGGCAAAGACAGGGAAAAGGTCACTAAACAGTCCACGTTCAAACATAAAAGCAAGCAAGTAGAAAGTAAAGAGTATTCACGATATGCACACAGTCATCTAGCACACAGGAACCAGGTTGAAAACACAATAACTGGCACTGAACAACATCACAACTGCATTAAAGTAGAACACAGATCTCACTCATTGGCTCAAGTCAAGCCCCTTCTGTATTTCTGCTCCATGTCAAAAGCAAAAACAGGTACCTAACATTTGCCACAACTCTCAGGCTAAGCCTTCTCCAACCTTTTTGCCTGGCTTCTGGAGCAGAGATTGGTACAATATGTGAATCTTTGTGGTCATAACTTATTTTGTTCCATGAGTGTAAGAGTCTATTTCTTGGCTAGGATATTTCAGGTCAGGAACAGAATTGGAAGCTACAACCCAGTGCTTAAAATGTCCCGTGGATTTCTTTAATCACATGGTGGACCAAAAGTCTTGCTTTTCTTGTGGATCTGAAGCCACGCAACCTGATGAAGGTCAAGTCACTTGTATATGCCGTGGGGAAGGAAGGATATTTCAGGTATTTATATGACCTTATATTAATTTATATTTTCAGAGTAAGAGAAATCAGCACAATTTGAAATCTGTATATACAGTATATGTTAATTTTGTATACAGTGGAAAACAATAGTACCCTATGTCCATTAATAAACCCTGGTATCCCTTAAAGGGGTTGTCTCATCACAGACAATGGGGGCATATTGCTAGGATATGCCCCCATTGTCTTATAGGTGCGGGTTCTAACGCTGGGACCCACACCTATATCGGAAATGGATCCCCAGAAGGTGATGGCAGGTGGACTCCGGTCTGGCCACCAACAAGCTCTCTCCCCATAGAAGTGAATGGAAGTGCACCGCGCATGATCGGCCACCTCTCTCATTCACTTCTATGGGCCCGCCGGAAATTTTCGGCAGACCCATAGAAAATGAATGGAGGGCAGCTGCGCATGCGCAGTGCACTCTCCACCACTTTCAGGGCTCCGTTCCCAATGGGGGCATATTCTAGTGATATACTCTCATTGTCTGTGATGAGACAACCCCTTTAAGCTCTTTCCTCTGAAGTGTTCATTTACTGCATGCACCGAGATAGTTTCCAGCACATATGATAAATGAACACATAGGCCCCCATTGTCAGGAAATGACTTGGCCATGATTCAGTACATGGTTTTTTCAGGAGAGTTGCTATCCTGACCAGCAAGCCCCAGCTGGTCAACCTATCGGTGAGGCTGGATGCCAATCCCAGAGCAAAGCAAAGATTTAACTCTGGCATTTGCTGTTTGGCTTTACCTGTGATTTAGTCCTAGTTCCAGTTAGTTCTGTGTGCCCAGACGTGCGGTGCATTTTTGATGGACCTTCCTGTGTATTCAGCTGCTTCTGGATTACCCCTTGTCTCCTGTTTAGGCTTTTACTGTTTCTCCTGTCTTTTACTCCCCTGCTTGTTTCCTGTCTAACCCCTTGTCTGCTATTTTGGCTCCTATTGACTCTCCTGGCTCAAACTCTGGTTTGTTTAATTCTCCAGCCACTCCTTGGCATATGATAGGTGTGTTATTTCATATGCAATAGAAATATTAATATTCTGTGTTAACGGCAATGTTTTCTGCTTTAGCCAAGTGATCGAAGGTGTCCGTGTGCTCCTGGCTATCATCTCACAGATGATGGGGTTAGTTGTGTGCAGATTGTGTATGATATCTGTAGAGATGGATCCACCCGCAACCATGAAGGAAAATGCTTAACGAGGCAGGAGTGGGAAGACTACTGCTCCAACCAGGTAATCTTCGTCAGGCAGAGATTTGCACAGGGTTTGGAGACGTTTAAAAGATTTGAGTTTCTGGCACATGGAGGGCCAGAGATGTACCTAATTTATTAAGAAGCATATTCAGAAGATCAAGCCTGGCGTGGTTAATGTACAACGTATTATTTCAGTAAAAATAAAATGTGTTTCTGTACATTTCAGGTCCTACAGTCCTCAATATCCCCCAGTAATTGGTATCCTACACACTGGAGCAGATTTATTAAACCTGTAAATAGCGCAAGCTTAGCCAGGCTCCCTAGACCTGCAGCAGATTTATCACAGGGCCTCAGGCTGGATAATAAATGTGGTGCAGAGATACATCCTTTTGTCTATCTCTATACCGAATATAGATTGGCTTTCTGTGAGACAGAATTTTACGCCAGGATTCTTGCACAATTTTGGCACAATATGGCATATTTAGGCCATGCCTCCTTTCCTGCTAAGACCCACCTCTTTCCACTAAGCTCCAGCCCGCACCTTTTCAAGCAAGTCAAAAAAATTGGAGAAACCCAGAATTGTGCCAGTTTGCACAGATTCTAGGCACAAACAGATATAAATCTAGTTCACTGTTGCTTTCGTCAGCCAGACCTCAGAAGTTCTTGCGGGCAGGTAGTGATTTCAGCCGAAGCTTTAGTGCGACCTGTATATCTTCAGTTTTTGTAAAAGACCAAGATAGGTGGACAGTGGAAAAGAGAAGCATTGTAATAATTATTATATGATACATCTTCAGTAAGTGCGGATCATTTCAAACCCGAAACCCCAAATAGTTCCTCCATGTTTCCAACTATTCCAGCAGAATGCAGAGTTCTAAGAAAAGATTCTCCAGCATTCTTATTTCCTGGGACCTGAAGTATGTCAGGAGGCATAGAACTTATCATAGTAACAATTAGGAATTATAAATTGAGTTTTTGGATATTTTCCTGTTCACAGTATATGCTCTCTGTTTTCCAGGTTTGTGCTCAGCCTGAACATTATGAAGGTTACGACAACTTTCTAGGACTTTGCATTTGTCAGACAGAAGATCTTGATATCATGTGCAATTCTGAATGTAGAAGAAAGCAGAAATCCTTACTACAGATACACTGTGTAGACAATACCCCTCATCTGCTTTCTAGTGACCCATCAGGAGGGGAGGTAATATTTCATATTCTATTTTGCATATGTCTGGAGAAATACCGATGAACTCTGTGTGTACCAGTCGTACATGATCCACTAATAAAGCAGATCTCTTGAATATGTGGCCCTATGTAGTGAAAGTGAACGCTGTAGAGGAAAAACTGTTGAAAATGTTTGAAGACCAATAGAAAAATTAACTTTTAGTCCAAAATGAGTAAAACAAATTGATTCTAAGATTGCCCAGAATAGTGTCCATGACCTTTAAGAAGAAGGGTTTTCTCCTGCCTCCCTGCCCCTCATAGAGCACTGTATTCTCTGATTACTTCTAATAGCCGTTTTGGCTAAAAGCAGTGTGAACCTGTAACTATAACATGCAGCCCTTAAAGGAAATGTGTCACCAAAAATGTTACGTATCTGCCAGATAGTCTCCTTTTTTTCTAACCTGTTTTTATTTTTCTGAATACAGATTTTTTTATTTTGTTTCCTGAACATGATTATGGGGGGGGCGGCCATCTTGCCTGAGCTGTTCTTAACAGCATTTAGAAAGCAGTAAGAAAATTGCTTTTCGGCAGCCCCATTGGTCATAGACACAATGGTCAGGAGGGGGCCTCACTGACTTCTGTGGGAGAGTTTTCTAGGCATGCTCTGTGATCTGTGCAGAGGTCATAGTACAAGGATAGAATAGATAAGCTTTGACACTCACCTATTGTCAATGGTGGATTCTGTCTTATCTCTACACAGAGGTGATATCATTACAGGCAGGATTAGAATGACAGATAAGCAACTGCCGTAAAGTGATCCGTACAGACCAAGAACAAGTGCCAATTATTAGACTTGGTGTAAAAACTGAAAGATTTTATGGTTTTGGTTTAAATGTAGATATTTATATAGAAAGTTAAAAATAACATAATCAAAAATTATTTAAAAATATGTTAAGCAAAATACAAGAGTTAAACAATTGGGCATTTTTTTATGACACATTCCCTTTAAGGGAGCATATTCAGCTGGCAGATCCACTTAAAACATTACTATAGGCCTTTATGTGTCCTTACATCAATATTACCTCCCAGCAGAGGTCTAGGAATTTCAGTAGATCTAGTAATTAAAATAGAGCAGAGGCCCTGGTCTGATCTCAAAACGTGGGTCCTGCTTTTTCCCACCACTGACCTGCTACAATTTGACTCTAGGAGGCATCACCTTTCTGTGCTAGGATTGACAACTACAGTAGTTATTACCATTCTACTTGTGAACCAGTTGCATCCCTACATGCTTACCATGTCCAGTCGTGGATAAAACTATCAGACTATGTATGGAATGGTAACACCCAGTTGTCAATAAGTCCTGGGTATCCAGATGTTTTTCATAGAAAATGTATATGACAAACATGTCAGGAGAAGTGACAGCTCCTCTATAATGTTTCCTGTGATTATAGATGTTTCTTTCTTCTTCATTGAGCCCAGACCGCTTTGACAACTTCTCCTGGCAGTTGCAGAATTTGCTGCCCAGACATCTTTTGCCAGTCATTACTCCAGATCCTATATCAACACACAAATTCTGAACGCAAACCACAGAATAAATTCAGACATCCTAAAGCAAATACAGACCACAAACCCCTCAATTATTAAAGCCCCCAAACTAGACACTGATAAATACGGATTTAACACCCTAAAGAGAGATCCAGGACAGATCCCCTAAACCAGGGGTAGGGAACCTCCGGCTCTCCAGCTGTTGTGAAACTACAATTCCCAGCATGCTTCATTCATTTCTATGAGAGTTCTTAGAAGAGCAGAGCGAGTATGCTTGCTGGGAGTTGTAGTTTCACAACAGCTGGAGAGCCGGAGGTTCCCTACCCCTGCCCTAAACTAACACCGACTCATATATACAAACCCTAGATAAGATCCCCTAAGTTAATACAAATCCCAAACTAGATTCCACAGTCTTAATGTATGCCGTCCACACTCAGCTCCTCTGCCTTCTTGTTGCTCTCCTCACTGTCTTTAGAATCTGCAGAAGACAATGAGCAGGTCCTTCTGCAGATCATGTAATAATGCAGTTGTGTTGTGGTTAAAACTGTGATAAAACCTCAATGTGCATCAAGTCAAGAATACAAAGACTTGAATACATGATGACAACTACACATATAACACATTACAATCTTGCTTTTCAGGTACCTGTTACTACAGAGGACAGAATGACAGAGGGGGTAATTGTCACTGACAGCAATGTGGAGCTAGTAAGCTGCTCCTTGCATCCCGGCAGCTTTCATTCTGTCTATGTAGTCAGTTGTTCTGGTAAGTTTATCTTTATTTATCTTGTCATTCATGATAGATAGATAGATAGATAGATAGATAGATAGATAGATAGATAGATAGATCCTGTTGATTCAGACTTGCTGGTTTATGTAGGATGCAGGTCAGGGTTAGAGTAGGACCCATCTGATTGGAAGCCACCTTGTCGGCTGGTGGATGGGCTAGACATATGCATGATCATTTATATGCGCTAAGAGCTTCCATTTTATCTATAAGTCTATTTAGCAGTAATGCTTTTTCACTTTTTCATATATTCACCTTATTTGTCTTAGTGCATACAGAGTGCTGCTACCTTTTTTGTATTGTATTTGATTAGCTATGGTAGCTTGCACCTGTCTCTCACCTGTAGGAGGTGCTGTTCCGTTTTTGGATAATTATGTCTATATAGGGGAGTATAGCTTCCTCTGGGAACTTAGCACTCCTGTTCACATGCAGTAGCTTCTGATCAGGTAAGGAGTTCCTTTTGATTCAGACTTGCTGGTTTATGTAGGATGCAGGTCAGGATTAGAGTAGGACCCATTTGATTGGAAGCCACCTTGTCGGCTGGTGGATGGGCTAGACATATGCATGATCATTTATATGCGCTAAGAGCTTCCAAGTCTATTTAGCAGTAATGCTTTTTTACTTTTTCATATATTCACCTTATTTGTCTTAGTGCATACAGAGTGCTGCTACCTTTTTTTGTATTGTGATAGATAGATAGATAGATAGATAGATAGATAGACGACCACCACGTTAATATGAACACTTATTAGCGATGATCTATGTGATTCTCTGCCTGTGTAAAGGGCCCTTTAGTCACTGAGATCTGATAACATTATATTATTCATTGACTCTGACATAAAGAAATATATTGAATTAATCTCTTTGCAGAAGAAGGATTTCTGGGAGTTTACAATCCTAACCCTACAGAAATAAAATATCTGCTGAGTGGTCAAGACGGTCTATCGCTGACTAACTTCTCAGGTAACAATACATAACATCTTAATACACAGACATGTCAGTGTCATGCATATAGGCCAACAGTCCTAGATTTGTAGGGACAGTCGCCAATTTTTAGAAGTAGGTTTTAGAAAATTCGTTCTGTCCTGGGCTGAAAATTGGTAGATCCATAAGTGTTAGATTCCATTCAGGTTTGAAGGAGACCAGGGCAGAGCTTACCTGTCCCAAATTTACCAAAGGCAATGTTGGTAAGTATGTTTCATGGCAATTCTTTGTCATAAGGATTATGTCTAGCTCATTTCACATATCAAAGGGGTTTTCTGAGACCATAATATTAATGATCAGGATTGTCCGTCAGTATCAGATTGGTGAGATCAGAGTTTCTTGTTTGGTTTACTTTCTAACAGGCACTGCTCTATACTTTCTATACTTTAGTGATAGCTGTGCCTGGTATTGCTGCTTAGTGTGTGAATGGAACTAGCTGCAATACCAGACATAGCAACTACCACATGTATGGCGCTGAGCATGGTAAACTTCAAAGGGAAGGCACCTATCACTGGAGCACTTTCAATCAGTTGATCAGAGGGGGTGCGGGGGGTTATATCCCCACCGAATGTTCCCGTTACCCTCCTCGCACAAGGCACCAATAATTAAACCAATGCCAGTGGTCAAGGATAATGTTTGCTTTAATGCAGGAACCAAGATGTTATACAGGTTATAGTCTCTCTGATACATAACCAGGTTTAGATGGTATGGATACAGCAGTAGAGTAGAGTGGCTTGACAATGCGTGGTAGCTTTAGGAACTTGACTGTAGATGGACGTGAAATGATAGAAGGAGTAGTAGTATAATAAGTAAGTACAGACCTGATCCAATAGATTAGTTCTTTCAGCTGGGTAAGGTACAGGTGACTAAAGAACTTTGAGCACTTGAAATTCTTAGAGAACGATGCCGCTTTCGCACTCTGGCGACCAGATGAACCTTCCAACATGTAAGTCGGGACAGAGGTAATCCTGAGTGGGTGACCCTCCACTCCTCAGAGATTAGACAGTAGGCTCTGGAACTGGATATAGGTAGTCCTACTGAATACTTACTTGAAAGAACACGTGGTGATTCTTGCAGCTGTCTGGATACAGTCTGGTTTAACTATGCTGGTAATGATAAAAGCTGGATAACTAGGCTTCAGGTCTGAGTGACTGGCTGAGGTACACAGGGGAGATGTACACTGTTCCCTGGCCTGTGACAGAACCAGAACTAACTGGAATATTCCAGCCCACTCCCTAGAGAAAAAGAGGGCGGAACTAGCTACATCCTCTGGTCTGTCGTTGGCAGCTGAAAGATAGCAGAGGGGGCACATGGTCAAACACACTCCATAACATACATGGCAGGAAAAGGAACTAATGAGAATACAGCAATATAAGGCAATGCAGACAATACTGTATAATAGGAATGTGCAATACCAACTTTAGACACCAGATGGAAGTGTTTTGAGACACAGGAAAAGCTAAGAATGAGGGAGAGTTTCAGAATGCATACCTTTAGACTGGAGAAGACTATGGGACCTAGAAATACCGAAATACCTCCGACACCTACACACAGGGGTGCACCTAGCCTTTCTGCTGCCTGAGGCGAAAACTGAAATGGCGCCCCTCCCTCCCCAATGCCAATTTCTTAACCTAATCCCTTCCCTTCAGCCCATCGCCCTTCAGCTGCCCCTCTCTTGCCCCTACCTGGTGCTGCCTGAGGCGATCGCTTCACCTGGCCTCATTGGTGGTGCACCCCTGCCTACACACATACCAGTCTTGGCCATTGCATATTCCCAAATACCTTTCTTTAGTTATAATGGCTTGTTTTGTCTAGGGAGCAATCACACTGTGCAATCGCAATGTCCTAAACTCAAAGGAGGACAAGTTACTTCACAGCACTGAGGTAAAGAGCTGCCTCATCCTCCTCTCTGCTCTGACTGTCAGGGATTATGATCCTGACTAGAGTTTGATATCATATTTAGCTGAATCTTTGTGGGAATGGAGTTCATTAAGAGACATGAAGTACAGAGAGGATGGACAGGACAGACGGTGGTAATGGAAACTGCATATAAGTGCTGCTGCTACTTAGACACATCTGCTCATGAACTCCATTCCTACAGAGATTCAGCTAAATATCTTAGCATCTGTTTTCAGGATCATAATCTCTGACAAGCAGAGAGGACGATGAGGCAGCGGCCATTTTATTTCTCCTAATCATTGCTCCCTAGACCAAATGAGCCATTATAACTAATGTAAGGTATTTGGGAATATATTGACAATGAAGCAATATTAAAGTATTTTCATTTTCTTAATTCCTGGAGAACCCCTTTAAGTATTAATATACAGTATTATTAGATCATTAACAAATCCAAATTAAAATAATCAAAATCAAAGCTTTACGCTGATTCTCCTAAGAACGTCTGTCAACTTGTTAAAAGTTTTTGTGAATAGAGCTTATCACAGAACAAGCCCAAGTCTGTTACTGCTGCTTTCCATTACATTCCACAGTCATACGAACAGTGCTTGCTTTCAGTGAATGGGAACTTTACTCCTCTTACTTTGGAAGACAATCATATATAAATGAAATACTGTAGATGGTTTTCGACATGTGTTCTCATAAATCTCTTTTTGGCCTCTTTCACACGGTCAGTATTTTTGCAGCAGTATTTGTAAGCCAAAACCAGCAGGGGGGGATTGGCCATAGACCTTACAGGGAAATTTCCTGGTGGGCCGATGCCCAGGGGGCTGCCTGAGCCCTCCTCTCAGCCGTCCAGTGGAAGTTTTTGGGGATGTATTTTGTGCTACTGGCAGCGGTATTTTGTGATGGAATGTGGCATTTGGCTCTGTTGGGGTGGTATAATGTGCCACAATATGCTTTTGCTGGCCCTGCCTTCCATCAATTTGGACCCAATTACAAAATGGGGCTACTTTTTGTATTTTTTCCAGGGCCACTTTAAGTTCCCAGTCCGCCCCTGCCAGGAGTGGGTCCAAAACACAGAAGATGCACAAATATTTCTATTATACTTTTTCCCTGTAGGTTTCACTTCTGGTTAAGGTTTCACTTCTGGTTATGGCCTACAAATACTGACCAAATACTGATGCAAAATACTGGCCAAATACTGACTGTGTTAAAGAGGTCTTACAGCATTTCTTTCCTCTGCAGAAGAGAACAGATCATCCAGATCTGACAAGATTTCAGGAGTTTTGAACCCCACCACGTGTATACATGTTAATGACTTCATCTTGTTCATGGCTTCTAAACACAGCTATCCCGTGTATGACGTGTAAGTATTATTCTCCATTCAAAGATTGACATACAGAGGAATACTGACTACTGGTGCATCTAGTTTTCTTTATTAATTCATGTTGCTTATAATGCGCCAACATATTCCATAGCACTGCAGAGAAATTGTCATTACTCACCTCAGTCCCTGTCCATTATAGGTCTCGGGCTCATTTCCTTGCTGTCCATGATGATTGGAGTAGTAGTGCTCAAACCCTGTACAAGATCTCTTCTAGTGTTTTATACCCTCTACCTACTAATTGTAACAGTCACTGTATACATTACAAGCAACTGTCGAATATACTGTACTTTGCTTTCATTCCTCCCTGTTGTCAAGATAATTGTTTGCTTTCAGTGAAATCTCTATCCACCTAGTCCTGCTCTAACTTGACAAGTGGATGCAATGGTCTCCAGTTTAAGTAATGCTCAATGCTAGTTTGCTACAGTGTATCAGTCTGGAATCCACACAAAATTGCCTAGATTGGCATTATGTGGATTTTGCTACAGACTCGCGTTGCAAAGGGTGAAATCCACTGTGAAAATTTGCACCATTTTTGCAATAAAATAGCATTTGAAAATCTGCTGCATGAGCTGAAATTCTTGTAGATTTTCTTCTGCTTTGTTTTCATGAGGTTTTGAGTATCCTGTCCACATGGCTGTCCTTATATGAGTTGACCCATCTCAGACATTGATGGCATACGGTATTGCTAGGGTATTCCATCAATGTCAGATAGGTGCAGATCCAACCGCTGGGACCGCTCATATCTAAAGAACGGGGTTCTCAAAGTGAAGAAGAGCACACTGTGCATGTGCGAGGTATTCTCTATTCATCGCTATGGGGGTTCCAAAAATGTTCCCATAAGTCCCATAGCGGTAAATGGAGAGCACACCACACATGGATGCTCTCTTTCTACTTCGGTGTTCACGTTCTGAAAATAGAGTCTGACATTGATGGCATACCCTAGGAATATGCCATCAATGTCCCAGATGTAAGATATTGATGACCTATCCTTAGGATAGGTGATCAATTTATGATCAGTGGGGATCCAACTCCCAGTTATCTGCTTGAAGGGGCTACGGCATACTGATCTGTGGGAGTACTGATCAGACATTAATGGCTTATCATGAGGATAGGTCATCAGTATCTTACTTCTGCAAAAACGAAATTTTCTGGTCTAAATACTAAAGCGTGTGCTTTCTTCTGTCCTTGGCTCCAGGAACAATTTGTATAACACCAATCCTGGGTTTGACTGGGGAGCGTTCCGGACCATAGCAGAGGAAATCTGGCTGTCCTCAAGGTCTCAGTTTTCATTGCTATTCCAGTTTAGGGAACCAGGCGTCTATGTCATGAAGCACAGTAATAACCAGTACAAGAAAATGGTAAGTTCACATATCTCCCACATGTTCTCTGATGTGTTCTACGGGCCTCACAGCCAAGAGCACTATAAAGAATGCATTCATTGTAAGCGCGCTATTTCTAATACTGAATGTGGTTTTCCTATATATATACTGTAGGAGCATAGAGAATTACATTTTTTTAAGCTTTACATAAACTAAACTTATGATTAAGGTATTAAGGTAGCACTCAAAGACCAATTACAGTTATATACCTTTCTCCTTACCTGTCCATCAGTGAGAAAAGGTCATCAGTGTCAGGATCAGAATGTAGCAAACCAGCAAAAAATATTCTCTGTGGGGAGAAGACCTAGATACTACCAATGCACTTGTATGGATGATGTACCAATATGCAACTTTTTGTTGTTGTTTATTTTTTTTGTCTGCTTGGTTTAAAGAGGACCTTTCACCACTCCTGACATGCCTGTTTTAATAGCTTCATGCATTCCCCATGTAGCAAAAATTCTGGAGCATCTATTCTTATGTCTCTATGTTGTGCCATTCCTTTATTATTTCTACTAGAAGTTATGAATGAATTGCTATTTGCCTTCAGTAAGGGAACAGAGGGGAGGTAACCAGTTGGGGGTGTGTACCTGCACAGACTCACTGTATTCAATCAGTGCTGCCATTCTCAGACTGTGCAGGTACACACCTCCAACTTGTTACCTCCCCTCTGTACCCTTACTGCAGACTGCTATCAATTCATTCATAACTTCTAGTAGAAATAATAAAGGAATGGCACAACGTAGAGACATAAGAATAGATGTTCCAGAATTGTTATTACATGGGGAATGCATGAAGCTATTAAAGCAGGCATGTCAGGAGTGGTGAAGGGTCCTCTTTAAAGCAGTTTTTGTGATAAATTTACAAAATATTGCACACCATTTCTTATACTTGTCACACAAAATACCTATGGATTTTTTAGTCTGAAGTCTAATTATGTTTACTAGGGCGGATTCTCATCAGTGTTATGAATTCCGTTATTGTTTTCCGTTATTACATGGTTATAGGGAAAAATAACGGAATTTGTAAGACAGAATTCAAAACAGAAACCTTTAGAGTCATTTCACTTTGATCCATCATAATAGAGGTCTATGGTAAGCAGAATGGATCCGTTTGGATCGACAGGGTTTTCTTTTCCGTCCTGCATATCGGAAACCAGACGGATCCGTTCTGCTTGCCCATAGACGTCATCTAAAGGTTTCCATTTTGAATTCCATCTTATAATTCCGTTATTTTGCGTTATAACCATGTTATAACAGAAAACAATAACGGCATTGGTAACGCTGTTGTGAACCCACCCTTAGTTTTAAACAGAATTTTACAACAGAATTGTGGCACAATTTTGTTGGAAAACCTTGTGTCGTAGGCCGTACCCCTTCCAGTGAAGCCATGCCATTCTGCTAAGCCTCACCAATTTTCAAACGAGTTACAAAATTTGGAGAAACCCTAGTTGTGCCAATTTTTTTACATTCTAGGCGCAGACACATTAGTAAATCGGAGCCTGTATGTATTATTTTTACATGTTCCTATTTCCCATTCAGTACATTAGAGTAATGCTGGTGGGAGGGCAATGCTATGAAGAAGGCCCATTCTTCCCCACGACACCTCGTCATGTCATACGGAATGGAATCGGGCAGATACCACCACTTCTTTTAAAGCCAGACTGGCCAGCTATTGCCGGGATCATCACTGGACTAACGATCGTTCTCATCACTTGCATTTTATTACTGGTAAGTCCGTGCATTACATTCATATTTCTCATTATAAATATCTGTAACTCATCATTCCCCCCTCATATCAAGGTTGATCCAGAACTGTATTTGTATATCTGTAGTATGGTGAAAACATTTGGACCTCAGCTGAGCTGAACTTACATCACTTAGGACCCTGTGAAGATCTAAGATGCGGCCATACTTACGGTCACATTACGGATAATTGAAAGCAGCCTTAAAGGGGTTGTCCAGGATTTTGAATTTGATGGCCTGTCCTCAGGATAGCATCTGATCAGCGGAGGTCCACCTTCCAGCACCTTCCAGCACTGTTTGAAGACCCAGTGATCAGTCATGTTCATTATCTCACAGGCTAATGCAGCTCAGTCCCATTCAAGTGAATGGGCCTGAGTCCTAATACCCAGCAGACCTATTATATAGTGGTGTGCTTAGTAAGCTATGAGGAGGCCTCAGCCCTCACTTGAGTATCGTAGCCTCTTCAAGCAGCTGATAGGGATGGTTGGTTGGGATGCTAGATGTTGGACCCCCACCAACCAGATATTGACCTATAGGTCACTCTACTCCCGGAAAAGGGGTTTTCACCTTGCAAGTATTAATGTCATAGCTATTCAATATTCAATTAATGCTTATGCTTCCAATTTTATTTGTATTGTTCAAATTGTGCCTATATTAGGCCAAGTTCACACATCACAGATTAGCCATGGCATGGACAACATTTTTTTCCAGAGTGTGCAAATGAGGTTGCAAAATAGTTACCTGCAATGAATTTAGAATGTTAATGGTTATGTGAGGATTTACACTAGATGCGGAATTTGCGCCTATCTCCGCAAATTCATGACGTGTGAACAGAACCTTATTGTCCAAAAGTATTGAATTTTTATTGTCTTGCAATTCAATAACAAAGTGCTTGGAGCGTCCAGTCAACACTCATCTTCATGTCTTTCAGGTTTGGTTTCAGGATTTGGGCTGGGTGCAAAAGATGGCAGGTTATCCTCAGTTTAGAAAGCTTCAACAGAAGTTCAACCTGGATATCTATTCATCAAAAGGATCAACGGTGATAAGCACTAAAAAGCTTCATCCTAAAGCCAGAATTAAAGGCCAGGTGAACAAAAAGTGGGACGAGACAGAAAAACGGAAATGCCAGAGTAAGAAAAATTTCCTTTAGTGTGTATACAGTAGTACAGAGTACAGATAATGACAGCATATGTCTAAATGTCTATAAAGTAGCATAATCATAGTACAGTGACAACAGTACAGTGACATTCATTTCATACAATATAATCCGCACATTCTAAAAATCTGACACAAAACTGCAGCACAATGCTGATTTTAAAAGTCCAGAAACAGAAGGTTGATAGCAGCACATTTCCTTAGTTAGAGTTGAGTCTCTGTTTAAGAATATCAGGGGGGTTATCCTTACCCTTGCGCCTGAAAAGTGGTGTTAAAAAGTTGGAAACTATGGGGGTTATTTACTAAGTGATTTCTGCCAGTTTTCTGCTGCATATCTGGTGCAGATTGCGGCGCAAAGGTTAATTGCGCTGCAACCTGTGACTTTTTCCCACTCACACAAGGTCTAAAAAAAGGGGGCGTGGCGTAGGAGAGGAAGGAGATGGGCCGGCAAGACTGTCTTATTTATTATTTTCTATGCTTATTTTAGGCATGGAAAATGGTCTGAATTTAGGCCAGCGAGGAAGCGGTCTTACATTTAGACCAGTGGTGGATGATCCAAAGTTATGGAGAGGCCGGCTCCTCTTCATAACTTCAGCGCATTCACCACAAGTGCAGGGGTTATGAAGACCGGAGTCTTAAACGTCAGCCTTAATAAATGACCCCCTATGTTTTTTCAACTTTTTAACTGTGACTTAGTAGTTTCTTTAATACATTTTACCATGTTACTATTTTTGCACTAGCTGTAGGTGCACATTTGGTAAATGCACATTATGAAAAAATATGCATTTCCAATTTTAGCTGCTCTTATAAAGTCGACATCATTACTAAAACCTCCTTATGTCTTATCCTGGAAGAATGCTAAGGACTTATTCAGACAGAGTTCCAGACAGTAAACGAGCAGTAGTTTCTAAATGTACCACAGCCATTAAGCCATGTTGGGAGTTGTAGTTTCTGGAAAGTTACAGATTGGGGGCCACTGTTCTTTATTAGTGCAATAACCACCCCCATGCTGATACTCTCCCGTACTTTTCGCCCTATAAGACGCACCTGCCGATTCTTCTTCCTGCCGCTTGCTGCGCTGTGACCCAAAGCGCACAACGTGAGGTCACAGAGCGCGCCAGCATCCTCCCACTGTGCGCACGCTGCTGAGGACCAGGATGCGGTGAGTACAGAACTGCATTCACTGCTTCCCGGTCCCCTGTACTATTGAGCACTTGCCCCATAAGACTCACTGACATTTTCTCCTCTCCTTTGTAGGGGAAAAAAAGGGGGATCTTATGGGGTGAAAAATATGGTACAGTGATCCCTCAAGATACAATGGCCTCAGGATACAATATTTTCAACATATAATGGTCTTTTCTGACCCATTGTAAGTTGAAGCCAATGTCTCACACTCAGATCCAACCAATCAAGGTCACTTCTCTGGTATAATATCTGTATTAGTTACTAGTTAGCAGCTATTCCTGACTGTTATATACATAGTAACATAGTTTATAAGGCCGAAAAAAGACATCTGTCCATCCAGTTCGGCCTGTTTTTCTACAAGTTGATCCAGAGGAAGGAAAAAAACCCCTGTGAGGTAGAAGCCAATTTTCCCCACTTTAGGGGAAAAATTCCTTCCCAACTCCAATCAGGCAATCAGAATTACTCCCTGGATCAACGACCCATCTCTAGTAACTATAACCTGTAATATTATTACCCTCCAGAAATACATCCAGGCCCCTCTTGAACTCTTTTAGTGAACTTACCATCACCACCTCCTCAGGCAGAGAGTTCCATAGTCTCACTGCTCTTACCGTAAAGAATCCTCTTCTATGTTTGTGGACAAACCTTCTTTACTCCAGACGCAGAGGATGTCCCCTCGTCACAGTCACAGTCCTGGGGATAAATAGATCATGGGAGAGATCTCTGTACTGACCTCTGATATATTTATACATAGTTATTACATCTCCCCTTAGGCGTCTTTTTTCTAAAGTGAATAACCCTAATTTTGATAATCTTTCTGGGTACTGTAGTCCACCCATTCCAGTTATTACATTAGTTGCCCTCCTCTGAACCCTCTCCAGCTCTGCTCTGTCTTCCTTGTTCATAGGAACCCAGAACTGTACACAGTACTCCATGTGTGGTCTGACTAGTGATTTGTAAAGTGGCAGGACTATGTTCTCAACATGGGCATCTATGCCCCTTTTGATGCAACCCATTATCTTATTGGCCTTGGCAGCAGCTGTCTGACACTGGTTTCTACAGCTTAGTTTGCTGTTCACTAAAATTCCTAGGTCCTTTTCCATGTCAGAGTTACCCAATGTTTTACCATTTAGTATGTACTGGTGACTTGCATTATTCTTTCCCATATGCATAACCTTACATTTGTCAGTGTTAAACCTCATCTGCCACTTCTCTGCCCAAGCCTCCAATATATCCAGATCCATCTGTAGCAGTGTACTGTCCTCTTCTGTGTTAATTACTTTACAAAGTTTAGTGTCATCTGCAGAAATTGATATTTTACTGTGCAAGCCTTCTACCAGATCATTAATAAATATATTGAAGAGAATAGGGCCCAATACTGACCCCTGTGGTACCCCACTAGTGACACAATCTGAGTATGTGCAATTAATAACCACCCTCTGTTTTCTATCACTGAGCCAGTTACTTACCCACGTACAGACATTTTCTCCCAGGCCAAGCATTCTCATTTTATATACTAACCTTTTATGTGGTACCGTGTCAAATGCTTTGGAGAAGTCCAGATATGACATCCATTGATTCGCCACGGTCAAGTCTAGAACTTACCTCCTCATAGAAACTGATTAAATTGGTTTGACATGACCGATCCCTCATGAAGCCATGCTGATATGGAGTTATTTGCTTATTTTCATTGAGGTCCTCACAGATAGCATCTCTTAGAAAACCCTCAAACAGTTTACCCACGACAGATGTTAAACTTACCGGCCTATAGTTCCCGGGCTCTGTTTTTGGACCCTTTTTGAATATTGGCACCACATTTGCTATGCGCCAATCCTGTGGAACACTCCCTGTCAGTATAGAGTCCTTAAATATCAGAAATAAGGGTCTGGCGATGACATTACTTAATTCTCTTAGGATATGGGGGTGTATGCCATCTGGTCCTGACGATTTGTCTATTTTAATCTTTTTAAGACGTCGCTGTACTTCTTCCTGGGTCAGACAGTGCACTTTTAAAGGGGAATTTACTTTTATATTCTGCATTTCTTCTGACAGTTTATTTTTCTTAGTGAATACAGTGGAGAAAAAGCTTTGCTTTCTCCTCATCGCTCTCTGCAACTCCCCCCTCATTACTCTGTAAGGGGCAGACACCTTCAGGTTTATACTTTTTACCATTTATATAATTAAAGAACATTTTAGGGTTAGTTTTACTCTCTTTGGCGATTAATCTCTCGGTCTCTAGTTTGGCTGTTTTCATTTGTCCTTTACATATTCTATTTTTTTCCTTATAGTTTTTCAATGCTTCCTCGCCACCCTCCTGTTTTAGTGATTTAAATGCTTTCTTTTTGTCATTTATTGCTTTCTTTACAGTTCTATTTATCCACATAGTTTTTTTCTTGTTCCTTAACCTTTTATTCCAATAAGGTATGTACCTCTCACAATTAGATATTACGATGCTTTTAAAAATATCCCATTTTTGTGGCTGTACTTTTATTTTTGAGAACTTTGTACCAGTTAGTTAGGCCTATGGCCTCTCTTAGTTGGCTAAATTTTGCTTTTTTTGAAGTTTGGTATTTTTGTTCCTCCCCTGAAGAAACGCTCTTTTGAATGACAATTTGAAGGTTATTATTTTATGCATCTGTTGTTCTGTCTGGTCTATTGGTTAATACTAAGTCCAGTATGGCCGTCCCTCTAGTCGGGTCCTGAACCGGTTGGGAAAGGTAATTGTCTTTGGCTATTTCCAAGAACGTGTTTCCTTTATGAGATATACAGGTTTCAGTTTCCCAGTCTATATCTGGGTAGTTGAAATCCCCCATAATAACGACCTCGTTATGATTTGCCGCCTCGTCTATTTCATTTAGAAGTAGATTTTCTGTGGACTCTGGTATATTAGGTGGTTAGTATATTAGTATTTTAATATTGTTTTTGGCTCCATGTATTTATACCCACAGTGACTCCACATCTTCATGACCCTCACTTATATCTTCCCGGAGTGTGGGCTTTAGACAGGACCTTACATAAAGGCAGACCCCTCCCCCTCTAAACAGACTGTAACCCTGTACGTTAACTGCCCAGTCATAGGTATCATCCAGCCATGTCTCAGTTATTCCCACTATGTCATAGTCCTCCTCACACATCATTAATTCCAGTTCACCAGTTTTATTAGCTAGGCTTCTGGCATTAGTGTACATACAGTTAAAAGGTTTATGTATATTTTTCCCCTACACCTTTCCTTCTGAACTGTTCTAGTTCCTCCTTCCATTCCTCCCCCAGTTCCATTACCTTGCCCCAGGTCTCTATCTGCACTATCTTCCCCATCTATAATGTGGTTACCCTCCCCCCAGTCCCTAGTTTAAACACTCCTCCAGCCTTCTTGCCATCTTCTCCCCCAAAACAGCTGCCCCTTCCCCATTGAGGTGCAGCCCATCCCTACAGTAGAGCCTGTAGCCGACAGAGAAGTCGGCCCAGTTCTCCAAGAACCCAAATCTCTCCTTCCTACACCAGTTCTTGAGCCACTTGTTTATCCCCCTAATCTCCCGCTGCCTTTCTTGTGTGGCTCGTGGTACAGGCAGTATTTCGGAAAACACTACCTTTGAGGTCCTTGCCCTAAGCTTATGCCCTAGGACGTGCCACCTACCTCTAACTTTGTCATTGGTTCCGATATGGACCATGACTGCTGGATCTTCTCCAGCCCCTCCAAGTAATCGACCCGATCCGCGATGTGCCGAACTCGAGCGCCAGGAAGGCAACACACCATTCAACGATCCCGGTCTTTGTGACAGATTGCCCTCTCTGTACCCCTAATAATTGAATCTCCCACTACCAGCACCTGTCTGGCCTGCCCTGCTCTCCTGGCCCCCTGCTTACTAGAGCTGACATTCCCCTGACTGGCAGAGTAATATATGTAAGGGCTTGATTTATCTCTTAGTTATCTGCTTATTTTTCTTAAATCTTTATTTTTTTATTATCTTTAATAACATTTTTGAGGCTTTGGAACCGATTACTCAGGTTACAATGGTTTCAACATACAATGGTCGTCCTGGAACCAATTAATATTGTATCTTGAGGGACCACTGTATATGCATAAAGGCGTTTTCCAGTAATAATTATGTTTTATCAAGTGCCTGCACCCTGCCCCCTGAAACAGAATATTCATACTTACCTCCTCCACACTGGTCTGGTCCTCCTCGCTGCCCCCGCTGTCTCCATCTTCTGGTCCCCGCGCTGTTTATCACTGGATGGCCATGGGCATGTTCGCATGCACCACTCCACCCAATGACTGGATTCAGCTGTGATATGGCCACAAGCAGCACATTTTTCCATGAGAAATATTCTACATTTTTCAATCAATCACCTGAATCAGAATACTTAGCAGAGAAACTGAAGCAGTGAATGTGGAGATCTCTGGCTCCATGTAAGGTACAGAGTGGATCTAGTTTTGTTAGGGTCCATTCACAAACATTGTCTTGAGGGGCACTAAAAGGCTCTGCACCCACTCACGTGTGGAGACTAATGGGTGGGTGCAGTGTCCATTGACTGTTGCACTATGATAGAAATGCCTATTCTTGTCTGTGGCTGCAGCCAAGAATATGATATGTTCTATCTTCTTTGCGGGGCCACGAAATGGAACTACGGATACGGACAGAACACTGTGTGCTGTCCGCATCTTTTGAGGCCCCATTAAAACGATTGGATCCCCACCCGTTCCACAAAATTGCCGAACGGATGCGGACCCATTTATGCTGATGTGTGAATGGACCCTTACAAAGAGATTTTCATGTACTGTATGATGTCTGATTTTTATTTTTAACATTATTCATGGGATAACCCCTTTAATTCTTGTCTTCTTTAGAATTTCTTGCAGATGATGAATTTTGGGATTATGAGCAGCAAATTGATTTGGAAAGCTTCAACACACACATATTCTATGATATTTTACTCAAGCAATCCTTCATGGTTACATCAAAAATTGGTCACTTAAAGGAAGAGGTATGAAAGCAGTTAGCATACTTATGTATAGCTTTACATTTCCCAAATGCACAGATAATGCTGAGCAGATGTCATCTGACCTATGGAGCCTGGGCACTTAGGCCTCATACACACGAACGTATTTTCTTTCTGTGTCCATTTTTTTGCAGACTGTATATGGAACCATTCATTTCAATCGGGCCACAAAAAAAAACAGAAGTTACTCCGTGTGCATTCTATTTTCATATGTCCGTATTTCCGTTCCGCAAAAACATGTCCTATTATTGTCCACAGTACGGACAAGGATATTACTGTTCTATTAGGGGCCAGCTGTTCCGTTCCGCAAAATACGGAATGCACACGGACATCATCCGTATTTTTTGTGAATCCATTTTTACTGGACCACAAAATACATACGGTCGTGTGCATGAGTCCTTAGGGGGGAGATTTATCATCTCCCTGCAGCAGAAAAGTGCAGTTAAAAAGTCGCAAACTACGTGACCAGCAGCAGCAACAGATTTATCTTGATTTACTCCAGTTTTCTGGTGCCAATGGAGTCAGAAATCTAAGGCAGCTCAGAGCTCCTGTAGATTGGTTTAGACGCACAAACTGTGGGAGGATGCGCCTAATTTATGACTAGGCCTGCACAAATGAAGCCAGAAATTTACGACTACTCAGAGCTACTGTAGATTTCTGTTTAAGTGCACATAATGACTGCACCTCATCATAAATTAGGTGCATCTTCAAGCAGCACAGGAGATATCAAGACCAGTGCAGAAAGCACCGGTCTTAATAAATCTAACCCTATATTCAGCTTTCCAACCTTTTTCTTTTGCTCCAATACGTCTTTCAAAAAGTCTTGCTAAAATCTGTTCTAGCTGTTGGGGGTCGAGGTGCTAATCGTGCTAACTATAAGGTATTGCTTAAATACATTAGTTTTACCTGAGATTTACCATACTGTCGTATGTTGTACAGTTTACATTATTATTGCATTTGTGCAATATACCTTCTCTGTTCACTGAGCAAAGGGGGAGTATAAATGGCCGACTCCTGGACAGGGGAAGACTGGGAACTTAAAGTGACCCTGGAAAAAGTACTAAAAGTGGCTCCATTTTGTAGTCTGGTCCAAACTGATGGAAGGCAGGGCCAGCAATACCATATTGTGGCACATTATACCACCCCAACAGAGCCAAATACCACAGTCCATCACAAAATACCACCAGCAGCACAAAATACATCCCAAAAACTTCCACTGGCTGGCCGTGAGGAGGACCCAGGTGGCCCCCTGCGCATCGACCCACTGGGAAATGTCCCTGTAAGGTCTATGGCCAACCCACCCCTGCTCCTGAAGGATGCATTAATATGCCACTCAGAAGCAAAAGATGTAGCCTAGAAGAGTGAAGGCCTTCAGAACAGCAATCAAAGTTTCAGAAGATGTATAGCTCTATAATGTAAAAAAAATAATAATAATAATAATAATTTGGACAATGCTGGATTCATATTATTCATTTTTTATGGCTGCAAGGATTAACTCAGCAATTCTTGTTTCTCCAAAGTTGAAGATGTAAACAGTTTTCTCATTGTTTTTTTTGTACAGATAAAAGTATTCTATGAAAAACTTGTCAATGAAGTCAGCACCCTAAAAGACACACTGATGAAGCATCTTAGCATTATTGGTCACCCAAAGCGGTACAGCAGTTCTGTACTGGAAAGCTACATTCAAAGAAAGCAAGAGGTATTGTTGAGCATGCTTCAAAAGCTTCTCAAAGATATTTAAAGTCCATTAGTGATGCCATTAGTGGGGATGTGTTAACAGAAAGTCAAGCTTATACTTATAAATGCATTTTTTTTACGAGACTATCTTTGCAAAAATTACAGGTGCATTGTATACAGATCATGCTTAGTTTTTAGTGTTTCTATCCCTCCGTATCTAAGCCTTCAGCCCCTACTTTCTTTTAATGATAAAGGCATTGCTCCTGGTTAACCAGAATCCTATTCCACACTGATGAGGGGCAATACCCCGAAACAACTGTCTGTGGATGGATAAATGGCTTAGGTCTTCCCCTGTCACATCCTTAAGGCTTGTAACAGAGTTGGATCTTGACATAGGGACCACTTAATATGGTGGATCTGTTGATCTCTACAATGGGGACACCCCTTTGCTTGGTCTTCCTTCCCTGGAGGGATATCTGGCTTCCACTGTGTTGAAGACCCATAACTGGAGCTCCACAGTTTTATTTTTTTTTAATCAATTCAATTTTATTGGTTTTTCATTGTACATTAAGACATCGTACGAAACATACAACAGAATAACACCCCCTTCTCCCCTCCCCCTCAGCCACCCTTTCTCTGCGTAGTGTCCACTCCCCCTACAACATTGTACTTATAGTACGCCATATCGAGTGTTCCTATCCAACCTCCAATGCGCCTATTAGTCCATAAGTGTATTACTTCTCCTCCCCATCAAACCAGCCATCCCCATGTTGTCCATCACCCAAGATCTTAATAATTCTAGCGATGCTAAACCTGAGCGGGTAAACCAGTATTCCTACTGTTTCCGAAACTTGGCCGTAGCTCCTCTTTTCAGGTAGATGCCTTTCTCGATATGTATCAATTGATTTAAAGACCCAATTAGTTCCTGTTTGTTCGGACCCAGAGGTTGAATCCAATATTTTGCAATAAGCTTTCTAGAAGAATAAAGAAACTTTGCTATCCCTACCTTTTGTCCCTCCGTTACGGAAGGTCCTGTGTGAACCCCAATACACCAAGTGAAGAGACCCTAGGGACTATAATATTAAACGTGGTATCATGTTGAACACCTCAGACCAAAAGGTGCTAAGCTCCCTACATGATCACATCATATGTAGAATGTTCGCCTCCTGGTCACCACATCGAGGACACTGGGCATCCAGTCTAACTCCCATCTTATAAAGCAACAGTGGAGTTCTATAAACTCTATGTAACAGAAACAGCTGTGACCTACGCTGGGCCGCACTGAGGGATAATACAGGTGTGCTCTTTAGAATGGACTGCCACTGGTCAGAGGACAAAGGCCCCACATCCTTCTCCCATTTCTCCTTCAACCCAATCAGTGGATCTCCCAGATTTTTCTCCAAAAGAAACCCATATGCAAAAGATATAAGTTTATATGAGGCTGTCGCTTGTACCACCTGGTCCAACAATGCTGTATTGGCAATACTCAAAGGGACTTCTTTGTCCTTAAATTGGCATGTTGGAATTGTAAATATGCAAAAAAGCTAGATCTGTGCAGACCAAACTCCTCCTGCAATTGTTGAAATGATTTCAAAATCGCCTTTTCAAACATCTGGTGGATGTAGCGAATCCCCATTTGTTCCCTCCACAGTTATTTTTACATTTTAATGATAAAGAGATGACTGTCTAGACGGTCCTAGTCTACACAGCAAAGCTGAATGCTGTGTCCAGAACACAAGAAATATCAGCCAATTGTATGTTATATTAGGAAAATTGAAAAACTTATAAAGGGTTTTTCTGTTAAAAATATTTTTTATCAAGTAGCCGCAGCATGGCCCTGTAACATAAGATTCATACTTACCTGCTCCAGTCCTCTGCACTGTACCCGCTTTCTCTGTCTTCCGGTCTCCACTATGTTTACATCCAGCTGGCCATTGCCATGGTCACATGCACCATTTCAGCCAATGACTGGCTTCAGCGGTTACGTCTTAATTGTGGTCACATCACCACTGAGGCATGTCATCGGGTAAAGCGGTACATGGGATCGTGCCCATGGCCGGTTGGAGGTAAATAGGCTTGGGATCGGAAGACAGAGAAAGCAGAGACTGGAACGGCGTGGAGCTGGTAAGTATGAATCTTCTGTTTCCGGGCCATTCATACTGGAAAACCCATTTAAGTATTTCAATTTTCTTTCTGGTCACTAGAGCACATAAAATTGGCAGATATTACTTGTGTTCTTGACAGCTTTGCTGGGTAGACTAGGACAGAATAGGCAGTCATCTCATTATCATTAAAAAAAGGTACAGGCTGAAGGCTTAAATACAAAAGGATAGAAACACTGTAAAAGTTAAACATGGTCTGTATACAGCTCATACAGCTCCTCTGTCACTTCCTGGTCTCTGTATATGAATACCAGCAAAAGGAGGGGGTGCTTTAATGTATACCCTGAGTTCAGATGGATTTTACTGAAGACAAAAATGAATTTTATTTAAAGGGAATCTGCAACAAGGAAATTCCCTGGTAAACCAGGCTCATTGCTCAGCTAGCTCAGTGGAATGCAGTGATTCCTTTCACTTAGTGATCCATTGCTTCATTCTGGAAAAAAGGGACTTTCAATCCATATGCAAATAAGCAGTTAAGTGCACTGAGGGTGGGTCCAAGCCACTCTGCTCAATTGTGCTCTTCCTGCTTCCTCTGAAAGCCCCTCCTTCTTCTTGATTGGCAGGGACCTACATAGTCATTTCACCTACACCTGAGTGAAGAGTATCATTACATTCATCCAAGCTAGGCATTGTTCCTGGGTTATCAGTGAATTTTCCGGTTACAGACCTATGTAAAGGCTTATAGAAATACCCCTTTAAGTGATATGCTAATTTTGCTCTTGACAACAGAAAAAATCTGTAACTGTAATTATCATCTCAGCTGTAGATATGAATGACTGTAGGTAAGGTGACCTATCCTTGCAGCTTTGCCTTGCTAAAATTGGTATCACATTGCTCATATATAACTTGCCACTCTTTTTATACTTTGTCGTTAGACTGAATTAGAGATAGCCAAGAGGAAGTGCCTGGCTGCAGAGTATGAAGGCATCCTGAGTAAGCAGTTACATGTTCTGCAGGAGGACATGAAATCTCATGAGGAGCATTGTGTGGAATTCAAAGCAGCCCTGAGAGAGTCCATCAGATTGCTAGAGTTAATGAAAAAGAAGCCTTTGGACGCCAGAGAGGAGTATGCAAATAAATGGCAAAAGTAAGTCATTCAGCTTGGCAATATATCAATCATTATACATACCGAGACACTCGTGTTGTCCCTCTAGAATATTGGGCCCCAACTAATATATGGGGTGAGGCTCATGAGTCGGTTGAAGAACAGGATCCTTGAGCTTATATCTTCCTTTGGTGTCCATATTTGATAAGGTACCTCTAAATAACAAATATATTATTACATCCCATTACTAAAATAGGGCCCCATCTTGCTGTGAACCATTATGGTACCATGCAATAGCTCCATCCTTTGCTCCATGTGTGGGACATTGTCATCCACAATTCCTGCAACCTGCAGGATTATAAGCTGAACTGAATGGACGGATGTCTTTTTTCGGTACATGAGGATAATTGTGGCAAAATATTGCAGAACTATTTATAGGAATGTTCCCAAGATTGAAAATGATTGTCATGCCAATACTCTGTGCCCACTGCCATTCTGCGGTCCGTGGCAGGCACAGGCACCACATTATTCACCTAGCTTCTGTCCAGAGCTGGTCGCCAGTCTTCTGTGTCCCATGCTGCCAGTTTCAGCTTTCTGTGTGTGTATTAGTGTCTATTCATTGAATCCCACTCTGTAGCACTGGAAGGATAAATTACCCTTTTTGCTCTGGGTTCAGCTGTTTGACTAATGAGCTCATCATGATGGGCTGTTCGTTCCACTCCTGGCCTGAGAAATAGATCCCCCTAGAGTTCTCTAGCTCGCTAGGCCCTGCAAAAGAGTTACAGTCCATTTTTCTGCCTATGTACTGACGTCTGCCTGATTCATGAATTCTGGCTCTCTGCCATCTCACCTGAATGTTCTCCTGGGACTGTCTTGGTTCCAGCTATACAGTAAAGTTCTCTAATGGAAATCTGGGCAGATTCTTTGGTGGGGTTCTGCCTGTCACTCCGAATGCCTGGCTACTGTGGAGCTTGTCCAGAATCCACCTGTACCCCAACATCTGCAAGATATCCCATCTGCATATGCCTGCTGCACAGATGCCTTCATCAGGAATGAGGCTGAATATTAGGCTGTGGCTGTGCCTGTGTACTGATGTCTGCCTGATTCCTTAATTCTGCCTCCTGACCTAACCATTTCCTGTTCACTTTTCTGACCCTGAGCATCCTGCCCTGGCTTTTGGACTGTTTCACGGATTCCTAAGCATCTTGCCCTAACCTCTGCCTGTTTCCTGACTATGTGTCTTGCCTGATTCTTCGGTACTTTGCGCCAGTGTCTCTGTGGGTCAGCAGCCAACCACACCAGGACTATTCCAAGAGACAGTGACATGATGGCTTCCTGCAGTGAAGGCCAGATTCCTGTATAGGGGTTAAAGGGTGAAAAGTAGGGAACCACCAGGATAGTGCCCAAAGACAAAACCAAACTCAAACCGGTTGGTTAGCACAGTGGATTCACACTCACTGCCCATAACAATTATCATCTATAACCAAGATAGGTGACATGTCCCTGATCACAGGGAATAGGGTTCCACCAGTCTGGAGCCCCTACCATTCTCAAGGATGGTTCCTGTGTCCTCTGTTTTGATGCAGCAGCGGTCGTGTATCAGTACTGCCACTTCATTCAAGCTCTATCAAACATCTGGTGAGATAGTCAAGTTGTCAGGACTAACCTAGCCATGATCCAGTGCATAGCTGTTTTAGGAGGGTTGCCATGCTGCCAAGCTGCAACTGGTCAACCTATCTGTGAGCCTGGATATCGATCCAATCCGGTTTTTGGTGTCCAATCCCAGTGGTGGGTGGGGGATTTAAAGGGTTATTCCCATCTTAGACAATGGGGGCATATTGAGGTCCTCCAGGCCCATCGCTCCCCACTCCGTTCTCGATATAGGTCCCAGAGGTGGGATCTGCACCTATCAGACAATGGGGGAATATCCTAGCGATATGCCCCCATTGTCTAAGATGGGAATACGCCTTTAAGACTGGCATTTGCTATTTCTCTTTGCCTGTGATTTTGTTCCTGGCTCCTGTTAGTTCTGTGGACTCAGAACTGTGCTGCATTTCTGTTGAATCTTTCTGTGTACTGACTTTGGCTTGTCTCTGAATTAACCCCTTGTCAACTGATTTGGCTCCCACCGACTTTCCTTACTTAACTCTGGCTTTTACTTCTCCCCTTCTACTCCTTGGAATCTGGTAAGTCTGCTGTCTGTGCGCTCGCACTTGTTTTCTGCTGTCTTAGTCCAGAGGCATAACATGGAACCCTAGCAGCCAAGTCAAACCAGCTTAGTAGTGGGCTCTCGGGACCACTTAAGGTTAGTCTTATATCTACTAACTGTAAAGGAAGATTTGGAGTTTACTGGCGGGGTTTCTGGAAGGGGACCTTGTATTCTTCCTCTCTTCTGTCTCTTTACGCAAGAGTTTTACTCAACTTATCTTAGATAGTCCCATAGACTTTGACTGGCAAATCAGGAACACCACTACAGACCCTGTAGTGGGATCTCCAGTGAGCATACTCTTATCATCTATCCTGTGGATTGGTGATACATTTCAGTCTTGGGACAACCCCTTAAAATAAATCATGTTTCTCTTTCGAATGTACATAATGTACATTATTTCCCACCCAGCTCAATGAATATACAAATGCATAATATTCTGAATAGTTTTCTTTGCTTCCTTTAGAGCATACAATCATGTGCCTATATATGAAAAGGTGGGTTCACTTATAAGAGCAGAACAATGAAAATAACAGAAGAACTGGAGCCATCAAATATTTGATGGAAATGAACGGCGCCCAACTGACCTCATTGACTATAATGGGATCCATCTGGTTATCATTAGAAAATATGACATTTTACCAGACAAAACAATGCCTCATGCTGTGATATTTTGTCCCATTTATTTTATATAATCTGCGTCGGAGACCCCTATCGGGGCCTGTGACATAGATGTGAATGATGCCTTACTTTGTTCTGTATGCAACATTGTAATGTATCCTTTGTCATAAATACAGTATTGGCCTTACTTACATCGCACACTAATCTTCCATGTTATCCATGCTATGCAGGTATCTAGCACAGTTTGACACCTCCTGCAATACAATGTACACCGCAGTGATGAAGGAGAGTAACAGGCTTAAAGTATGGGGTGTCCTGGGTGAAGGAACTGGAGCACATCTTGTGAATAAGGACAGAACCAGATTACTGTCTAAAAGGGATCTTATAGGTAAGTAATCATGGATACCACTCCAAACATGAAATGTATTGCCTTCAGACCTATAATCATCTTCAGAATTAATAATTGCTGTAAATGCACAGGCGTGTGTTGCCTTGGCTGAAAGTACAAAAGCAAAAACACAATGCAACAGCACTCTGCAAAAATTGACTATATGGATTATAAATTTTACTGATTCTATATTCGCAATATGAATGAATGTGAGGTACTTATCAAATATATTTTTATCAAAATCCTTTGTGCCCATCAACCACAACAAGGTGACCTCTTTTAGATGGCATCTTACTCAATATTGACTCTTCTCCTTTTGCCAATAGGCCTCAAATTAATTCAGGGAAAGGAGGCTCTAGCTATATACTACGCAAATTAAAAACAGCCTTGAGAAAAATAGGTGATGAAAGTACCTGTATATATTCGGAAATGCAACCAACATATACTGAAGGGAAAAGTTTAATATAGTATAAACAAAGCTTCTGTGTATGAAACAAAGCAATGATAAGTCACATGTACTGTATGCATGTAGACAGTCTTGTAATATTTCACCTGCAAGGTAGATGTCCAGGTGCTCAACTTTTTGGATAAATCAAGAAGAGATATTTTTTATTCTTTTTTCCTCACAGCTCATGATGGCACAGTCCAGGACCCCGACTTTGTTTTTCTGGACCATATACTTGGACTGATCTCTCCAGCTCCACATTCAGTCATGCTGCTGTCCAGCCATTATCTGACCCCCGTTCCTGGTGAATACTTTGTGCACAGTGAAACCGGGAAGGTGCTTCCAATGGCTGGAAATGTTGGATATGATCCAGTCACCTCTCAGCTGATCTCAACTGTTGATTCAGCTTCTAGTAAGAAAGACAATCACTTCTATACATGTATGCAGAAGATATTACTACTGGGGGCGATTTAAGAGTATTGAAGAATGGATGAGGGGTTTATTTAAGGATGGATACGTGGATGTAGTCAGATTGATAACTTGATTTGTGGTTGGTTGGCTGGGTGGGATAGATTGGATTGGTTCATCAATGAATGGACTGGTGGTGAATAGATAGATATGTAGATAGATAGATAGATAGATAGATAGATAGATAGATAGAATCATGTATGGCTTCATTTATAGTTGGTTGACTGGGTGGAATAGAATGGATTGGTTCATCAATGAATGGACTGGTGGGTGAATAGATAGATATGTAGATATGTAGATATGTAGATAGATAGATAGAAAGATAGATAGATAGATAGATAGATAGATAGATATGAGATAGATAGATAGATAGATAGATAGATAGATAGATAGATAGATAGATATGAGATAGATGGATAGATATGAGATAGATAGATAGATAGATATGAGATAGATAGATATGAGATACATAGATAGATATGAGATAGATGGATAGATAGATAGATAGATAGATAGATAGATAGATAGATAGATAGATAGACAATTAACCATTCTCCACTGTGGTTAATAGAGGATCCAAAGCGGATGAGACAGACCCATTAATAATGGCTAAACACCATGCCAATTTTGGGCACCTGTCCCATGTACCCATGTATCCTAACATAACTCTAAAACTCAATAATTGTTTATAATCATATAGAACTATAAAAACTATGGAACTTTTAATGAATGACAGAGTTCATTATGAAATCAAAAGGATTTGTATTTATTGGGAAGAAATATCACCATTTTTACGGTCCCTGGGATTTTCCAGGGCAGGATATCTGTATTTTACCTTCTTACTCTGCATATCTTTCATTTTAGGAAACATTTGGAAGTCAGGTGTGCCGATATTACCATATATCCCATACCCGCTAGATCCGGGTACAGGTTTACCAGTAGATTGTAAACTCACTGATGTACATCAAGCTGCATGTGAAAACTACACTGTCATGCTGGATCCAATGTCAGGTTTGGAGGTTCCAGTCCTCGCAGTGACGAGGCATCCAAAAACACAGCAGTGGCTGGCTGTAGGAGGCACATATCTTCATCCACTGACCAACTTATTGTCACCTATAGAAATTGGAGGCCCTATGATGGGCGCTAGAGGGAAAATATTTCCAATTTTAGGCATTGGGCTTGATAGGAACACGGGTGAGTTATGTTCTTGATGTGTGTTACCTTCAATAGTGATATGCAATGTTATTGTCAGTCTGAAGGTGGCGGTGAAGAAAGTTCTCTATGTGTTTCAATTAGAATTACATTGGTAGCATTTTGTCTCATATAGTTTGTACAGCAATCAGCTGGATATATCTTCTCTAAAAGAGTTCTCCCTCATTTTTCTCCATTTATCAAATCAGCACCTGTATCTGAATACGTTTTTGATTTCATGTAATTAAATACTGTATGTAGAATAGGCACTCAGATAGCCAATAAAATGTATGTGTATAGAGCCATCTGCTGTTTGTTCTTTATCTTATTTTTCTGTCCACCTTGTTAACATCTCTGAGGTGGTCACACGTGCTCAGTTCCATCCTTCAACTGCCACCAGCCATATTTACTGTTAGAATCTGTGGTAGTTACAGAGAGAGAGAGAGCTGTTGCATAAAGAACACACCCCCTGAGAAAAGACACATCCCCTGAGCTGTGATAGAGAGAGATGCAGTAGAAAGGACACACCCCTGAGCTGCCAGGTTGAAATAAATCTAGCAGAGCAATTGCAGCAATGAATGGGGAGATCTCTGGATCCATGTGAGGTACAGGGCTGGTTCTAGCTTTGTTGGAAAGAGATTGTCATGTACTATATGATGTCTGATTTTAATTTTTTACATTAATCATGGAACTGGCTATACATTGTATAACGGCCATTTAGCTGAAAGGCCACTTATCTAATGCATGGTCTGGATGAACCTCTTTGTACTGGTCCATAGAGGGGAGTACTAAGAGAGGGAACTGCCCCATCATGGGTGGATTCAAAAATGATTCCATGGATTTGTTCACCGTAGATGCTGATTTCAATTTGGATGTGGATTTGCCACGGATTTTACCCTTTGCTGTGGATTTCACTCTTCACATGGCTGATGTTGCATCATATTTCCTACCTTGATATGGAGAACTCTTGTAATGTTAAAAGATAAATTGAATGAATATTGGAAAATCAAGTGAAATTTATTTAAAGAGGACCTTTCACCACTCCTGACATGCCTGTTTTCATAGCTTCATGCATTCCCCATGTAATAACAATTCTGGAACATCTATTCTTATGGCTCTATGTTGTGCCATTCCTTTATTATTTGCACTAGAAGTTATGAATGAATTGCTATTTGTCTTCAGTAAGGGAACAGAGGGGAGGTAACCAGTTGGGGGTGTGTACCTGCACAGTCTGAACATGACAGCACTGATTGGCTAGAGTCAGACTGTGCAGGTACACACCCCCAACTGGTTACCTCCCCTCTGTTCCTTTACTGAAGGCAAATAGCAATTCATTCATAACTTCTAGTGCAAACAATAAAGGAATGGCACAACATAGAGACATAAGAATAGATGCTCCAGAATTGTTATTACATAGGGAATACATGAAGATATTAAAATAGGCATGTCAGGAGTGGTGAAAGGCCCTCTTTAACATGAGTCAATGTAATGAGTTTCTATTGATCTATTATCTCTTTCTATTTCTAGGTGATGTAATTCCACTGGGCGGTGTGACGTCTTCCTCAGGAGCCATGTTGGTTTTAGGGGACATATTCTCTGAGCCACTGAGTGGGAAGAAAGTCCGAATTCAGGGAGCAGTTCTCCATCAGGATAAAGTGGTGCCTCATGCTGGGGGCTTCCAGGTTTTCCTAGATTCAAACTTAATGATGGCCCAGATCACAGTCATTGATGCCATGAAGGCACACAGGGACCTTTTCTCAGAAGACCAGCCTTTAGCAAAGGATGATCTGGAACACGCTCATAATGCTCTTACTGAGGCTTTGGAAACCATGGAAAAAGCCTTTACAGTGAGGAATCAATACATGATGGCAAGGATGCACAATGTTACTAGTCAGCACAAAATGGCTGTAGATATTAAATGTTATGGAGGAAGCTTGGGTAAGTCATGGAGTAACTGGCCAATACCTGTGCATTGCTCTGTATAATATCTATTTGCTTAGTGTATATCATACAGTATGCTGCATTCATGTTATGCTTTTTATGCTCTAATCATAAATTAACACAATAAAGGCATGAACACTAATATTATTTGCATGCAATGTGATTTAGAAAGTCATAATCTTCGAACTGTTTCATTTGACTGTCACAAGGAAAGGCGTCTTGTAAAGAAGATGTGGAACAAATTACACTTCTCCGATTACTGACCTTTGGCAACTAATGGAGGCTAGACTCCTGTTACATGTCCATGGATCTCTGTGTAGAACTGAAGGCATGGAACTGAATGGGGTCTCAGCATGACTTGCACGCCACGGCCATGACCCCAGAATCATAAATATGCAACACTACTGGAGTTTTTTTTAAAATTCTGGGGTTGCGTCAACTTGCAAGTCACATTGCAACCCCGCTGAGTTCAGTGACTACACAGAGATCCTTGGTCACCCAACAGGTGTTGTGGCCAGGATTGCCATATAGCCAATGCCTAAATGTATTGATGTATAGATATGGATGTATGGGTGAAGGATCGATATATGGATGGATGGGCAACTGTGGTCATGGATAGAGTTATGGTTAGCTTTATAGGTGGGTGGATTGATTCTTTAATAAATGGACTGGGTCATCAACGAATGGACTGGTTTGGGTGGATGGTGATACGGTACATGAATGGGTGGATTTTTGGATTGGTTTATAGATGTTGGATTGGTATATGGAAAGCTACATGGATGATGATCAACAGGCTTGATTCATGGTTGGAGATCTAGATGGACTGGAATGGATTGTTTCATCAATGAATGGACTGGTGGGTGGCTGAAAGGTAGTACACAGATGAATGGATCTATGGCATGATTTGGGTGAATGGGAAAAACGAGTTGCATGACCAGCATGGAGCAGTGCTGGAGAATAACCCACATTAATGGTCTAGGTGCTTATGGCACAAATATTTTCATCCACTGAGAGTAAGCAGTTTGAAAATGGTAAGGAATTAAACACAAAGCTTGCCTCAACCAAAACTGAATTTTCTGGAGGAATTTTTAATTTTAGTACAAAAGGGTACTGAAGCTTCATAGTCCTATATAGAAAAATATCCCCATTGAACAGTGCCGCATAGCATATGGGCACTACACTAGATACTACACCTATTTAGCATCCAAATACAAACTGTAATTATTTCATACAAAGAATAAACACCATAAACCAAAAAGACAATGGGTATATTAATAATAATAATGGTGAATTCTTTCCTATTCCCGGTCTGCCTCTTGCATTAGGATTAATTAAGTATAATAAGACAGAGCTGTGGATCCCGGCACTACTTGGAATGGAGATCCTGGATCCTGGACCTTCAGACCTAATTGTTCCTGTACTTGGAGTTGAACATGATTTTAATAAAGGCCACTTAATTCCTCTGGCTGGAACAATGGAAGATGCTGAAGGCAAAGGTACCTGAGTTCATAAGAGTCAGAAATTGGATTCAGGCTCAGACTGGCCCACAAGGGAGTAGGTGAACACCCCGGTGGGTCCCTGAGCACTTTACATGGCATGGTACAGAACACTTAGTGCTCTACATACAGCATCTCACTATTGTAATATAGACCAGGGCTCAGCAACCTTCAGCTCTCCAGCTGCTGTGAAGCTAAACTCCCAGCATGCTCTTGTAACTCCCATAGAAGTAAAATGAGGATTCTGAGAGTTGTAGTTTCCGAACAGCTGGAGTGTTGATGATTGCTGATCACTGATATAGATGTATTCGTTGGCTAAGATGACATCTAAGTGCAGATGCAGGCCAACAGAATTCTACCTTTTGGGCCCCATCTAATTGTTGCTGCAGGGGCCCCAATCACCAATCGTCCTGCAGCCTGTTTCTGTGTGAGCATATATGCCCGGCTCACAGAACTAAGTGGACCATAGTTCAAGGTAAGAGCCAGTCAACATGCCGCTGACTGGGCCACCAGGCCAGAAACAGTCTAAGGCAAGGACTAGACAGTAGTATACTACTGAAAATAATGTGTTGGCAGAATTTTAGGAATTTGTGAGTGGCTGTCATAATCTATACATAATGCTGTCAGTGTGATACCATATATTTCAGGACTGTAAGGGTTAAGCAGCATAATAAATCAGTAGAATGATGTGTGATCCTATCAGTGGACCGGAGGTCAGGATGGGACCTCTCACTGACACACGCTGCAAGTTTAACACATTGCGCTCACTTGTGTGTTTCTGGCCTCAGTAAGGCTGCTTTCATATTAGTGGTAGACTAATAAAATGCATAGTTTTATTCCAGCCACCTCTCGGCATGAATGCTGTGCTGCCGCCGGACCTCCGGCCTGCCCTCATTATAGTGAATGGGGCCAGACGGGCTTACGCACGCACTAGAGGCAGCACAGTCCTGGCAGGCTGTTCATCTGCCGGAACAGCCTGCTGGACAAGGCTGCCACTAATGTGAAAGTAGCCTATATTCTACCATTGGTCCCAGGGGCGGACATATCGCCTGTGCAGCCTGTTCAGCTGCACAGGGGCCCAGAGAGGGAGGGGGGCCCTTCCCAGTGCCAGCTGAGTTGTTTTCTTCATTTATTTAATCCCCCCCTCTGCCAGGGTAACCTGGTCACCTTGGGGTGGAGAGGAGGGGACATTTGGGGGCCCCTGATTGGGACTTATTGTGAATCTGCTGCCCGTTCTGGCTGTACTCCATAGATGAAGGACCTTCAATGACATCACAGTCGTGTGATCTTTTCAACACTGGAAGTGGTGATAGGACCTGTGATGAGGTCACCGTCATGTGACCAGTGCTGAAAGAGGCAGCGCTCAGCAGTGGAGACCTGTGAGGCCATGGAGTGGATGTAAGTGCCAGAGACCTGCTGGGAGATGTGGTTCTCCCCCTTATACCTCCTCCCTGCTTAGTGGGAGGAAAATATGTTATTTAAAGGGAACCTGTCATCTCCGAAACACCACCTGAACTATAGTAAGCGGTGTATAGTGTAAGTGACGTTGAGTCTGGTTATGTAATTTTTATCTTCATACTCGCTTCCATTCTGATGTTGTGCTCCCACAAACCAGCAGTAAAATGCACTCAGTGGACTCCAGTGCTCACTTACATAATGGAGAGGACTCAAGGAAGAGTCCTCTCAATGCATTTTACTGCTGGTTTGTGGGAGCACAGAGTCATAATGGAAGTGAGTATGAAGATAAAACTTACATATTCGGATTCAGCATCACTTACACTATACACCACTTACTCTAGTTCAGGAGGTGTTTTGGAGATGACAGGTTCCCTTTAACTGGGAATGTATGTTAGAAGGGCTGAAGGGAGGGGAGGGGTGTTAGTTACATGGGACTATATGTTACAGAAGATTGGGGGAGATGACTGGTGTTATTTACATGGGACTGGATATTATAGAGGACTGGAGGGTAAGGAGTGATGTTATTTACATGGGACTGGATATTATAGAGGACTGGAGGGTAAGGCGTGATGGTATTTACATGGGACTGTGTGTTGGAAGGGCTGAAGGAGGGGATTTAAGTTATTTACATAGGACTGTATGTTATAGAACACTGTAAAGAAGAGAGGTTATTTACATGGGACTGGAGGAGAGCACTGGTGTTATTTACATGGGACTGCATGGTATAGAAGACTGGATGGAGAGGAGTGATGTTATTTACATGGGACTGCAGGGTATAGAAGACTGGAGGGAGAGGACATGCATTATAACTTATGGGGGCACTACAGAAATTACAGGGGGTATGGCAGGAGGTATAATTACAGGGGGGAACTGCAGGGGGCATTATAAATACTGTGGGCAGTGGTGGCGGGCATTACGACTACTGAGGGCTCCATAGGAGTGCCTTTTAGATTGGCCTTATTTCTATTAGGGGTGCCCCTATAGGGGAGCCTTATTACCACTGGGGGCACTATGGGGAGGGTGGACTTCCACCTAGCAGTGAGCCTGGTAACATCACTGGCACTAATGGACGGGCTTTAGCGCCGCCCTAGCCTGTAAAGCCACCCATCAATGCCGGTCACATCTCCGCCTAGCAGTGTAAAATGTAAACAAAACAGCCCAGGGCAAGGGAGAGTGTCGGAGTATGAAATGTCAGAGGGGCAGAGTGGGGGGAGAAGGGGTTATGTCCAGGGGAGGTTGGGGGAGCCCAGGTACATTCCTTGCACAGGGGCCCTCTGCTGTCTGTGTCCGCCTCTGATTGGTCCTGATGTGGTCCTCAAACTCTGCAAAGAAAAACTGAGGCTTTGAATAAGTGGAGGCAAAGTGTAGTCCCATTATATATGTTATGGTACATGAATAATAAAACCTTTTATACGCTGGTGGATGCCGCTCTATTAACATATCATATTCTGTTTGCATTACCATTTTATGACTTTTTTGTCTTCTCTGTATACAATGAGCAAAGTGATTTCTATGACATTCGTACAAATGCTTCCATCTTTGCAAGGTCTCGTTCCAATCAAAATTGGTGGTAAAACCATTGACCCAGTGACAGGGAGCAGCTGTCTAGTAGTTGGTGCTGAGACGAACCCCATAACAGGAATTGTAATGCCAGTTCTGCAGCCACAGGGGACAAGAAAAGAGAGAGATTATTATCTGGTATGTATTTGTAGATTTTAAGCATTTTTAGTCTTGGAATAATAAAAAAAACTGCATTGTACAACAATTCCATCTGTTTTAGCGAGAAGCTCTTAGGAATGAATTGGCTGAAAGAGAGAAATATTGGCAAAGCCAGAATAACAGAGAGGAAGAACTTCTGAAGGATCTAAATATGCTTACCCTATATATCCTTGATGTAGCCAGAGATGGGAAGATTCATAAGGTAACTGCATTTCTATCTGCTTTAAAAGGGGAATCCAAGTTTGAACATTGATGTCCTAGGACTGTCCTTATGCAATGCCAGGAATGTGATTGGTGGTAGTATGATCGCAGGGACCAACTGCAAAAATACCATTGGCTGTCCTTGCAGTACCCAACAGAATTCAACCTACGTCTGTGTAACTGTGTGTATGTACTAAATAGGGAAGAACATCACTGACCCAGATTTATTAGCTGTAGTCTGTCCAGGCATGCTGGGAGTTGCAGTTTTGCAACAGCTGGAGGCCCACAGGTTGAGCATCCCTGATTTAAATGGTATAATCATGTTAGGCATGTTATCTAGATCAGGCTGGATGATACATGAGGTGCAGGGATAGACACTTTTCTCTGATCATACTAGCTGTTGGTTGGCTTACTTTGAGACAGATTTTTACAGCATAATTGCTGTGCATCTTAGTCTTTCTAATGAAGCTCTGAACCTTTCTAGATAAGCTTCTTCCCCTTTGACAAGCATGTCAGAAAACAATGTAGAAGTTTTAGTTGCACCAAGTTGCTCCAAAGATTTACCAATTTGTGCCACTTTCTGGACAGATTTTGGGTTCAGATACATAAGTCAATCTGGGCTACTGTGTGTGTACTGCAGTGTTCAGTGGTGGGTCATTTCGGCTACACACCCACTATTAAGGCCATCCATATTACAGCCTGGAAACCCCCTTTAAGGGCTATATGCCCACATTCGTGATCCATGTTACAGATGTAAAATATACAGAGCAGTAAGCTGTCGGCTCTTGTAATGGGTCCTCTCAATTTTATATTTAGATAAGACTGAGAGACCGGATTATGTCTCTGGATGAATCTTGTCAATCCCTTGAAGAAGAATCTGTATGTGAAGTCCAGAGAAGAGCTACATTCAGTGCAAACAGCTTATCTATGAAGACGAGTCATCTCCCTTTTCTAGGTAAACTTTCCTTGTAAATTTTAGATGCAGTGATCAGTGTGATATCTGCACCATGATGCACAAAAGGAGATGGGGAACATAAAAGTATGTGAACATAGGTAATACTGCATGCACAGAACATATTCAATCAGGCAGATTTATTAGCCCCATCCTGCCATGTTCTCATTGCATACCATAGTTCTGGTTTCACATTTGCCCAAGGAATTTGATTTGGCTTTGATTTTGCCAAAATAAATAAATTCAGCCCAAATCGAAAGTGCCCAAATAGCCCTGACAAGTTATGCATGACACTCTAGGGTCTCCTAGGACTGTATGTAATTACTTTCAAGCTCTTTAACACCAAGCTAGCATTGACAATGTCAAAGTGACAGTGACACATAGCTGGTGGTGGTAACAAATAGCATCTTTCACCCGACTGCCCACTGACTATATACATCCTATCTGTTCATACCCCATGCAGTTTGTGTGCATATAAACTATATAGAGAACGGAGCGGGGAAATGAGTGGGAGCAGTGGCCATGCATTCGCAGTGCACTCCCATTCATTTCTATGGGAGCAGCGGGTAGCTGTGCCTGGTGGTGGCCGGACCCCGGGAAATCTGGTGTCCTCCAGGTGCAGCACTCCCCCCTCTGATCTCAATATAGGTGCGGGTCTCAGCGGTGGGACCTGCACCTATCAGACAATGGAGGCATATCCTAGCAGTATGCTTCCATTGTCTATGATGGGAATACCCCTTTTAAGCTCCTGCAATGTGGCAGGAGTAAGATGGGGTCTGGCTGGCAGACATAGCGGGACCCTTAGGAGAAGACAGGAGCAGTTTATTACCTCTTCTGCCTTCTCCTGTGCCGGCAGGAGAATGTGGAGGAGCACAGGGGGGGAGAGCAGGAAGAGGCTGAGCCACTTCCTCTGTTAGTCCCGGCGGTTATGTCTCTGGGCAGGAGCAGAGCAGCATACTGAATACTTTTGTAATTGGATGGAATTAAAAACTTAACATAGCCACTGAATTATTCAATAAAATCTGTATCTGTACTGTATAGCACCACCTGCTTTTTATTTTTTTCGCATTTCTTCGACCTGCGCACTGAGAAGGCCACACATGCTCAGTTTAATCTTTCAACTGCCTCCTGAGCTGTGATAGGGAGAGCTGAGACACGCCCCCTTAGCTGTGATAGGGGGAGCTGAGACAGAAAAGACACTCCCCTTGAGCTGTCAGCTTGATATAAATCTACCAGAACAATGGCTGGGGAGACCTCTGGACACGTGAGGTACAGGGCTGGTTCTAGCTTTGTTAGAAACATGCTGAAGGGCACTGTCTTTTTATTTGCCACATGGCCAGATACCAAACAAGAAAGACCATGCTCATTTTTTATTGAAAACTGCCACAGTTTTGACATGCATTTTATTCCCACATGGCTTCTACGGGTCAAACAACTGTTCTTCAAGTTTCACCCGTAAAAGCTGTTCTACCAAAAACTGCATTGCAAAACGGAGGCCATTTGGTAATTGGCCACATGCCAAAAAGATGGTGCCAATTATCACATGTGAAAGTCCTAACACATATTAGTAATGGAGGTTGGCAATTTGTTGATTGTGTCCATGAGGTAAGAGAGGATTTATAAGTGTGCAGTGTAAAAATGGACCAACTTCATGAAAAACTGGTACAAAAACTCATATCAGGAGGGAGCGAGTACACGTAGTGGTTGTGTGGCATCAGTTGTCATATGGCCCACCCACTACATGTATCGGTAAGGTGCTGCATTCAGCACTGAATGTAGTGAGGATTTTTTTTTTTTAAAGTAGAAATTTTTTTCATTGAAGTACTGTAACTCGTTTCCAACAGGTGACAACACTGAAGAGAAGGAGCAGCAGCTGATATTTACCCTGGTTGTCAGGAAAACCACTGAGAAATTAATGGAATTCATTGTCAGAATGGAGCAGGAGACTGAGAGAGTGAATATCCAGCTGAGAGAATGGCAGAAGAGTAGAGAGGAGGCTGGGGAAGACATCATTAAATCAAGACAGGCCATGGTATGTATCCTGCTTTCTTCTCTAATAGACCTTTGGATTAAATTTCGCTTTTAGTTTTTTCGGAAATCCGGGAACTGCAAGGGACAGGGGTTATCATATATTCATGTAACTGCTTAATGAATAGCTTCCCCGCACCTGGACGTTCAGGAAAAAGAGACTTTCCTGTTACCATGACTCACAGATCCTGACCTTTAGTGGCAGCCACATGTACCCAGTTATTGCTAGCCACAGTTCCCTCCATTCATGCCACTAGCCACAGTGCCCCCAGTTATACTTATTTTCCCCTCCATGCACACTGCTACTCTTAGAAGCTGCGTAATGTGAATTCTGCACATCAGCGCCCTCTGGAGGCTCACATCCATCTTGCAGATCCTGCACTAATCAGGAAAGTAGGAGAAGAAACTGTCGCTCTGTTCTCTGCATCCAAACAATGCAGCTGATTTTTGACAATCACATTGGGGTACATTTACTGCTGTGGATTCGCCATTGCTGATTTTCATGTGGCAAATCTGCAGCTTTTTTCAGTACCGAAAAATCTCATCCACACACCGTGTAAAAAATCTGCAGCGCAAATTGAGCGTCAGTGCAGATTTGAAATCAGCAGCATATCAAAACCGCACAAAAATCATCACAGAAAATCTACATAAACTACACAGCCATGTGCATATATCCTAATGATAAGTCTCATATGTCCTCTCTTCGCTGTACATTATGGTCCCTATTTTACAGGTCATGACACGTTTCATTAATGAGTTTGAAGATCATATAATGAAAAGATTGACAGGTGTGGACTCTGCCTATTCCAGACTTGAATATGTGAGAAAACAGGGTAAACTACAAGGATCTATGGCCAAGGTGAGGAGTGTAGAAGAGTATTTAGTTTCGCGTGTAATGGGATTGGAATATGTGCAGTACCGGACGAGAGAGGCGCTGTGTCTGAAAGAAAGATCTCATACAACGTCAAGCCATCTAATGCTGAGCCTCTGTTTGTTCACATAACCTTTATGACCTCCATTTAATCTGTATACCCTGGAATGTAGATGTTAAAGGGGCTTTTAATATTTAATATTGATGAGCTATCAGGAGGATAGGTCATTAGTATCAGATTGGCGGGATCAGATGAGCCAGTAAGAGAGAAGGAAGATGGCACATGCACACTGCGTGCGCAGTCTCTTCGTACAGCTGATCAGCAGGGTTGCTGAGTGTTGGACATCCATCGATCTGATATTGATGACCTATCCTGAGGGTAGTTTTTCAAAATAACAGCACTGTAGACTGGAAACATCAATTGCTTATTATTCTTTATTTTACGTGTAAACGTTTTCGGCCAATACCCGGCCTTCCTCAGACACTATACCGCCTGGGTGTGTGAAATGGAGGTAGCGCTATGGAACGGCAGTCTGTAAGGAGAAGCGCCCCTACAGACTGGCGTTCCATAGCGCTACCTCCATTTCACACACCCAGGCGGTATAGTGTCTGAGGAAGGCCGGGTATTGGCCGAAAACGTTTACACGTAAAATAAAGAATAATGAGCAATTGACGCTTCCAGTCTACAGTGCTGTTATTTTGAAAAATTACTACTGGGGTGGGAACCCTATAACAGCATAAGCAGGGTGCCACAAAGCAAGTTTGTGCATGACTATCCTGAGGGTAGGTCATCGATATCAAAAGCTCGGAGAACCCCTTTAAATGGATGTCTCCAATCCATGCCATAAACTGCATCCATGACTTATAGGGCTCCATTGTAAAAAGAAAAAAGTAACAGTATACATTTGTTGGTATACTCAGGTACCACAGTCAGACGGTCTAAATGACATTCTTATTGCCTCTGTCTGACTAATGTAATCCTATAGACACATTTAGCACATCTGTCGGGGGGAGCTTTCCTGGCGTACAGACTTAATGTACATCACAGCCACATACCTACATCCACTGTGTTCCCAGTTTTCCACAGTAGCTTTCTTCTCTAACCAGTTAATGCAGTGTGTGGACGGTGCAGTGACAATTAACTTTTTGCTGGATTGAACCCTGGTCCTCAGGGGCGTAGCCATAGCCTCATGGGCCCTGGTGCAAGAGTTCAGCTTGGGCCCCCCTTCCCTCAGTGCTTTGTGTGTCTTCTTATGTGGCACAAGGGTCTTTGGGCCCCCTCAGGCTCCTGGACCCGGTAGCGACTGCTACCTCTGCACCCTCTATAGCTACGCCCCTGCTGGTCCTGTGTCACTTAGATAGATTTCCACACAAAGGATATTATAAAAATGTTTCATTTCACTTGCACTTCCAATTCTCTACAGTTCAAAAAACCCAATTATGATCACTTTCTAGAAATTTTATTATGCTAAATGAATTCAAGCATCTACATGAATAATATAGGTGAGCAGTGCACATCGAGGCCACTCAGTCGATTTACTTGGCCACTTATTGATGAATTGGGTAGGTTCATATCACCGTTTAGCCTTACGTTCTTCTGATCCTTCTGATCTGGAGTAAAAGTCTTTCACAAGGTACTTTTTCCCCTAGTGAAAAAAAAAGATCTCAGACGAAACTAACCAAGGGTCCATTCACACGTCCGGAAAATGGGTCCGCATCCGTTTCGCAAAATTGCTGAACAGGTGCGGACCCATTCATTTTCAATGGGGCCACAAAAGATGTGGACAGCACACACTTCCGTTCCGCGGCCCCGCAAAAAGAATACAACATGTCCTATTCTTGTCCGCAGCCACGGACAAGATAAGGCATTTCTATAGTGCCTACAGTCATGGCCAAAAGTTTTTAAAATGATACAAATATTAATTTTTACAAAGTCTACTGCTTCAGTTTTTATAATCGCAATTTGCATATACTCCAGAATGTTATTGTCATCGCACTTTCAGCGATACTCTTCTTCTTTGTGTGGTGCCAAATCATTAGAAGTATAGGTATGCATATGCTCAGACCACTTTCACAATGATACCACACACAAGTTGGTTTCATGGAAAATACTTCACATCCCCCAAGCAAGAGCCCGTTTATTAAAGAGACAGTCACTTATATAGTAGGTATGACATAGACAAAAAGGGGTGTTACTTAAGCAGAATGATTGGTTCTTTGACACAAGGGGTGTAGTTCAGGAACTTCAACACTAAGTTCATTGGTTAATTTGAAAGAGACAAATTAACATTCCAACCTCCCCCCTACAGCTATCTTGAAACCTTAAAACAAAGAAAGTGTTCACGTGACTCACATACCTAACTAGCTGCCATCTAGTGGTCAAAGACGAGTAGTATAGGCTTTACACAATGTATATAAAAACCTCTCACATTATAAAGAGTGATCAGCTTAACAGCAATTACTTGCAAAGTCAATATTTGCCTAGAAAATGAACTTTATCCCCCAAAACACATTTCAACATCATTGCAGCCCTGCCTTAAAAGGACCAGCTAACATCGTTTCAGTGATTGCTCCATTAACACAGGTGTGGGTGTTGATGAGAACAGGGCTGGAGATCAATCTGTCATGATTAAGTAAGAATGACACCACTGGACACTTTAAAAGGAGGCTGGTGCTTGGTATCATTGTTTCTCTTCTGTTAACCATGGTTATCTCTAAAGAAACACGTGCAGTCATCATTGCACTGCACAAAAATGGCCTAACAGGGAAGAGTATCGCAGCTAGAAAGATTGCACCTCAGTCAACAATCTATCGCATCATCAAGAACTTCAAGGAGAGAGGTTCCATTGTTGCCAAAAAGGCTCCAGGGCGCCCAAGAAAGACCAGCAAGCGCCAGGACCGTCTCTTAAAAGTGTTTCAGCTGCGGGATCGGGCTACCAGCAGTGCAGAGCTTGCTCAGGAATGGCAGCAGGCAGGTGTGAGTGCATCTGCACGCACTGTGAGGCGGAGACTCTTGGAGCAAGGCCTGGTCTCAAGGAGGGCAGCAAAGAAGCCACTTCTCTCCAGAAAAAACATCAGGGACAGACTGATATTCTGCAAAAGGTACAGGGAGTGGACTGCTGAGGACTGGGGTAAAGTCATTTTTTCTGATGAATCCCCTTTTCGATTGTTTGGGACATCTGGAAAACAGCTTGTTCGGAGAAGACGAGGTGAGCGCTACCACCAGTCTTGTCTCATGCCAACTGTAAAGCATCCTGAAACCATTCATGTGTGGGGTTGCTTCTCAGCCAAGGGAATCGGCTCTCTCACAGTCTTGCCTAAAAACACAGCCATGAATAAAGAATGGTACCAGAATGTCCTCCGAGAGCAACTTCTCCCAACCGTCCAAGAGCAGTTTGGTGATCAACAATGCCTTTTCCAGCATGATGGAGCACCTTGCCATAAAGCAAAGGTGATAACTAAATGGCTCAGGGAACAAAACATAGAGATTTTGGAAACTCCCCAGATCTTAATCCCATTGAGAACTTGTGGTCAATCATAAACGGGTGGACAAACAAAAACCTACAAATTCTGACAAAATGCAAGCATTGATTGTGCAAGAATGGACTGCTATCAGTCAGGATTTGGTCCAGAAGTTGATTGAGAGCATGCCAGGGAGAATTGCAGAGGTAATGAAGAAGAAGGGTCAACACTGCAAATATTGACTTGCTGCATTAACTCATTCTAACTGTCAATATAAGCTTTTGTTACTCATAATATGATTGCAATTATATTTCTGTATATGATAAAAACATCTGACAAACACATAAAAACCAGAGGGCAGCAGATCATGTGAAAATATAATATTTGTGTCATTCTCAACTTTTGGCCATGACTGTACACATGGCCGGTGAACGTGTTTTGTGGATCTCGTATTCCTGTATGTCAAACTGATATGTTTAGACGAACAGTACGATACAAACATATGCAATCCTTTTTTAAACATATATGTTTGATGGATGTGCAAACGTCTCAATATGTTTGTGTCCTTTTTGTTAACAAAAATATATACATTTTTGTGACACATTTATTTTTTTTAAAAACAGAGAAATTTAATGTATAGAAACTAGGGATGAGCGAACTTCTGTTTTCAAGTTCAGCGTACAAGGTTCGGGTTCAGGTTACATCTAAGAATTACTTTATGGATTCTGCTCCCACAGACTATAACTTATGGTCGGTGGTAGCCGAATCCATAACACAATTTTTAGATAACCTGAACCTTGTATGCCGAACTTGAAAACAGAAGTTTTCTCATCACTAATAGAAATGTGTTGTATTACGTTGCCAAACGTCTCCCATTCACTGCAGTGTAAAAAAAAAAGAAGAAATTGAGTCAAGTTTGCACTTTTGAACTACGTTTGCTCAATTATAGTCTATGCATATGTCAAGCCATATGTTTCTATACGTTTTTTTTGTTGGGAAATGTATCCGTTAGTGTTGAGCGAGCATACTTGGCCGAACTCACTGTTCGGCCGAGCATGCCTACGCTCAGGTCCACTCGGTGTTCGGCCGAACACCGAGTGTACTCGAGCGCAATGCTCGAGTCTCTTCCCCGCACTGTAATGTGTATTTGTATGCTAATGTGTACGCATTGTGCGCTAATGCGTACAAATTCAGTTAATTAGCATACTTTTACGAGTGAAAGGAGTAAAAGAGGAGAAGTCGCGATTCTGACCTTTCTCTATTAACCAGACACCCTCCCCTCTTCCAAGCGGGGGGTGCCTGGTTTACTAACTAAAATTATGCTCGGGTGCTTAGCCGAGCACTCGAGCAACCCCTAGTGCTCGGCCAGAGCACTCAAGCATACGAGCACAGAGGTGCTTGCTCAACACTAGTAACAGCCACTAAAATGGATGTAAAATATGCACAACGGATCTTCAAAATAAAGATTTTTTTCTGACAGATCCGAAGAACAGAAAGCTAAACAGTGATGTGAACCCGGCCTTAGCTGTTTCTACAACAGTTTCTGTTTTTTGGCTATTAGGACTTTTTAGATGTTGGGTTAATATATGTATATGGTGGCAGTGTTTCTCAGGGGTTAAAACTGTTGTTGATTGACAGAGGAAAATTAAATGGTGAATGATGAAAACCTCTCCCAATAGATTGGAAAAGGGATCGTGACCAATGCCTATATTGTTATTCCTGTGGTGTGTACTTGGGTGCCATGCTGTTATTTGTATGGATTGCTTATCTTATTGGCCAGTCGTAACCCAAAACCAGCTTCCATGTTATAAACGTGATTTGAAAGGATTGCCTGCGTGTGGGCTGGAGAAGAAAAATCTCTCTTCAGGTTTTATTTAATACTGACTGATATACATAAGGCTGATGATTTTCACCCATAGTTTTTATTTAAGTCTTATTTATTAGGTCCACCCCAGCTTTATATTAACCTGCAAGGATCATATTGGAGTATTACCGGCAGAGAGCAAAGAGATATTGGAGGAACCCTGATTCCCATGTTAAAGCATCTAATCCAAATCATGGAAGAAAATAAGCCATGTGTACTGTCCGCTGACACACAGGCCCCGGTGTCAGGTAATGGTCTGTAGTGGTGTGGCTAAAAGCGCATATCTTTACGAGTATTGCAATTTTATAGTATATTACCCCTTAAAGGGGTTCTCTGGGAATTATTAGTAAACACAAAACCTGTCCTAATCACACAGCAGGTTACTTTGAGAAACTGAGCTGCCTCATCCTCCTCTCCACTTGTCAGAGATTGTGATCCTGAATACAGCTGATAAGATCTTCAGCTGAATCTCTGTAGGAATGAAATTCATGAGGAGACAGAAGTACAGACAGGACGGACAGGACAGACTGTGGTAATGTGGGGCTGAGGTAATGGAGACTGTATACAAGAGCTGCTGCTCATTAGCCACATCATCCCACCTCCTCTCTGTACTTCATGTCTCCCCATGAACTCCATTTCTACAGAGATTCAGCTGAAGATCTTATTTGTATTCAGGACCATAATCCCTGACGAGCAGAGAGGATGATGAGGCAGCTCTTTACCTCAGTGTTGTGAAGTAACTTGTCCTGCTGTGTGATAAGGACAGGTTTTCTGTATACTAATAGGACAGCAGCCATTTTATTTCCCTTAATGATTGCTCTCTAGACAAAAATGGGCCATTCTAGCTAATGAAAGATATTTGGAAATGTATTTGTAATAAAGTAATATTTAAGTATTTTCAGTAATTTTATTTTATTAATTTCCGGAGAACCCCTCTGATGTTTACTATACATACTTTACATCTTTTGTCGTTGCTGTTTTAAATGTGTGCACTAGAAACAGAAATCTGTGCCTGCTAGGAGCTGGTGTAGATTTCTGGTGCAATTTATACCAGCTCTCTAGTGTAAGTAATATTACATTTTTTGGGCTACATAGGCCATGTCCCCTCCCATCTGTGCCTTGCCCACTGTTTAGAAAAGTAGTGATTGCAGGGTAAAAAGTGTAGAATCTGCAAAGTATTGAGCTCCATGGGACATTAATAAATTCCCCTCTACACCTCCACTTTGCTGGTGACTTTTAGCTCAGATATGTTTTCACACTTAGCATGAATAAAAAGAGAATCCAGCATTTTCTATCATTTTATTCCAGGTTATTCGTCCAGGAGCACATTAAAAGCATCAGCTGCTAATTCAGACCATATTCAAGTTTCCCCGAGCACTGCTGATAAATCTAAACCTAAACCTCAACCTAATGTGCCCTGGTTCAGTAGAACAGAAATATTTCATAGGCATCAAGGATATTTATTCAGGTAAATGAGCACTCTAACATAAATCCAGCAACTTCTGTATCTATCTATCTATCTATCTCATATCTATGATATATCTATATCACTCATATACAGTATCTACAGTATCTCATATCTGTGTATAATTTATCTATCCCTATCATCTCAACTGTCTGTCTGCCAGTGTATCAGTCCATATATTCCATCTATCTATCTATCTATCTATCTATCTATCTATCTATCTATCTATCTATCTATCCATCTGTCTATCTGCCTATCTATATCTATGTACAGTAAATATCTATCTATCTATCTATCTATCTATCTATCTATCTATCATCTATCCATCCATCTCATATCTAGCTATCATCTACCTGTTTGTATCTGTCCATCTCATATCTGTCTATTTTATAACCATACTCGTATAACTTTTTAATTTAATCCCAACACGTCTTTAGGTTTCTTACAGAGAAGCAGGCCAGTGAGGTGATTCATCTAGAACGCATTTTACTGACAGAGGAAATAAGCCGAATTTGGAATTTTTATGAATCGTACAAAATAAAAGCAAATATATTGACTCTGATTACTGAAGAGAAGGATACACAGGTTGGTGGACATTCCTTTTACTATGTGGCCTGATAGGCGTTCCAAAAAATCAGTTCAACTATGCCAATGAGTTTTATTTTAGATGATACTGCAAAGCATTGTAGACAGGTTTTGATTCTCTGATCGGGGCCCTGTTACTGAACATGCTGCTCTGCATTATGTTTCTAAAGCTCCATGGAAAAGACCAGGAAGTAAATATGAATGTTCAATGGGGAAAACTGATAGCGGAGCTCATTGATGTCTACAGATCGGCTCTGAAGGCCCTGCATGAGAAGCATTGGGAGGAAGCGAAGAGTATGGGGCTGAACCCAGACACCGTCATACCAGCAAGTTACTTCAACAGAAACGTCAAAGAGGCCATAATGCATCTGGCCCTGGAGATGCAATCGGTCTATCAGCAAGTATTGTATGATGGCTCCCAGGTATACTAATAATGCATTAGAGTAGACCATGGCTCATTGTAACTCTACTGCTATAATTATAGTACATTTACTAACTGAAGGAAATACATTTATACTATATATACATTTTTATGAGCATGTTTCAGAAAAAGACACGCCCAATGGTGTACCTACCATAGAGGCAGACCATGCAACTGTTTTGCAATCTGGGGGGGGGGGGGATAGCCCTGAACTGCTTCTCCTGTCCCAACACTATAGATTCACTGAATTTGCCATCAGCTGCCACTAGGAGAAGCTCAGTACGGTACATAGATACTCTATAGCTTTCATTGATTTCTGTTACAGCAGTGGTTGTCAACTGACCAGTTTGGGATAAGGGCATTTTCCAGGCAGTCCCCTGATATTCACCATTTCACCCCTACTGTATATAGGGTTCTGGATTTTGCTGCAGAAGAACCACCGGACTGCTACCTCCTGGAGTAGTCCCTGTGTGGTTGGCAGCTGACCCACCGGGATCAGAGACACTGGTGCAAATCACTGAGGGAATCGGGCAAAACTGTAGCCAGTGACAGGCTAGGTTTGGCAGGCAAAGTACATGCGAATTTGTGAAATTTTTCCAACATAGAAGTGGGTGAGAGACAGTGTGAATTTTTTATCAAATTTTTTATTAAAATTTCTTTATAAAAAAAATTTTTAAATTCATCTGAAATCTCGAACCTTGCGATTTGCATTCCCTGGAAGTGTTTGATGCACATGTACTGAGAAACTGGGTGGGGAATGAGGGCTCATACTAATGTAGTGTATGTAGGGTAAATCTACATTGCGACATGTCCCACTAATGTCATAGTAACATAGTTTATAAGGCTGAAAAAAGACATCTGTCCATCCAGTTCAGTCTGTTAGCCTGCAAGTTGATCCAAACCTTTGAGGTAGAAGACAATTTTTTTCACTTTAGGGGAAAAAAATTCCTACACAGCTAAATGCCCCTGCACCAGATGAGATGACAATTCTCTACTATATTGTTGGGCAGAACACTAGATATACAGGGTTCCTTCTAGGTAAGGCAGGATTGTTGAGAATGTCATTATATTAATGTGATACGCTTACAATATGGCACTGGCACCTAGATGTTTACATAGTTTACATACCAAAGTTTGTAAAATAATGCACATGCAGTGCAGATGCCAAGTGTTATCTTTTTTTCTTCTTTTTGAACTTTTGCCTATGAAATAATGGCACAAGCCACAGTTGAGGAACGACCTCTCTGATGATATATAAACTGCTTAAAGGGGTTCTCTGGGAATTAAGAAATTGAAAATACTTAAATATTACTTCATTATAAATATATTCCCAAATACCTTGCATTAGTTATAATGGCTCATTTTTTCTGGGGAACAATCATTAGGAGAAACAAAATGACCGCTGTCTTATTAGTACACACAAAACCTGTCCTAATCACAGCAGCAGGGGCGTTGCTAGGGTGTGAAAACATCCGGGGCACAAGCCCACTGTGTTGAAATGTGCATAGACGTCTATTATGATGGAATGCAAAACAGAATGCTGCCCCTCTCCCATACAATCCCACACAGTCGCCCCCTCATCATACAATCCCCCACAGTTGTCCCCCCAGCATACAATCCCACACAGTCGCCCCCCCAGCATACAATCCCCCACAGTCGCCCCCCCAGCATACAATCCCACACAGTCGCCCCCTCATCATACAATCCCACACAGTCGCCCCCCCAGCATGCAATCCCCCATAGTCGCCCCCCCAGCATACAATCGCCCACAGTCGCCCCCTCATCATACAATCCCCAACAGTCACCCCCCAGCATACAATCCCCCACAGTCGCCCCCTCATCATACAATCCCCCACAGTCGCCCCCTCATCATACAATCCCCCACAGTCGCCCCCCCAGCATACAATCCCACACAGTCGCCCCCCAGCATACAATCCCACACAGTCGCCCCCTCCCATACAATCCCACACAGTCGCCCCCCCAGCATACAATCCCCCACAGTCGCCCCCCCAGCATACGATCCCACACAGTCGCCCCCTCATCATACAATCCCACACAGTCGCCCCCCCCAGCATGCAATCCCCCATAGTCGCCCCCCAGCATACAATCGCCCACAGTCGCCCCCTCATCATACAATCCCCCACAGTCACCCCCCAGCATACAATCGCCCACAGTCGCCCCCTCATCATACAATCCCCCACAGTCGCCCCCTCATCATACAATTCCCCACAGTTGCCCCCCAGCATACAATCCCACACAGTCGCCCCCTCATCATACAATCCCCCACAGTCGCCCCCCCAGCATACAATCCCACACAGTTGCCCCCCAAGCATACAATCCCACACAGTTGCCCCCCAAGCATACAATCCCACACAGTTGCCCCCCAGCATACAATCCCCCACAGTTGTCCCCCCCAAACATACAATCCCCCACAGTTGCCCCCCCAGCATACAATCGCCCACAGTTGTCCCCCCCCAAGCATACAATCCCCCACAGTTGTCCCCCCCCAAGCATACAATCCCCCACAGTTGTCCCCCCCCAAGCATACAATCCCCCACAGTTGCCCCCCCAGCATACAATCCCCCACAGTTGTCCCCCCAGCATACAATACCCCACAGTTGTCCCCCCAAGCATACAATCCCCCACAGTTTCCCCCCCAAGTATACAATCCCCCACAGTTTCCCCCCCAAGCATACAATCCCCCACAGTTTCCCCCCCAAGCATACAATCCCCCACAGTCATCCCCCCAGTATACAATCCCCCACAATTGTCCCCCCAGCATACAATCCCCCACAGCTGCCCCCCCTTCCTCCATCATACAATCCCACCTCATAGAATTGTCTGCCCCTCCACAGGATTCACATCTACCTCAGACAGATCATCTCTCCCTTCTCACTGCTATAAAGGCTGCTGAGCAGCCATCCATAACCTTCCTACTGCAGAGCGCGCCGGCTGCCGACCCATGTGACCTAGATATGTCACATGATAGTGTGACGTCCGGAGGTCCTTCCCCAGCGAGTGAAGTGAACTAAGCTGAGCCAGCCCAGGAGAATCAATGTAACATAAGCTCAGCTCATGCTTGATAGAGGTAATATCGCAGTGCAGCACTGCGCAGCTGCCAGCCAGTCTCCACCAGTCCCGAGGTTCGGGGCAGTGGCAGTTTGATTCGGGGCCCTGGCCCCGATAAAATGCCCTAGCGACGCCCCTGCACAGCAGGACAAGTTACTTTACAACACTGAGGTAAGCCTTATCCTCCTCTCTTCTCTGCTTATCGGGGATTATGATCCTGAATACAGATGATAAGATCTTTAGCGGAATCTCTGTAGGAATGGAGTTCAGAGAAGATGTCAATAATGAGCAGCAGCTCTTGTATGTAGTCTCCATTACCACAGCCTGTTCTGTCCATCTTTTCTGTACTTAATGTCTCCTTGTGATCTCCATTCCCACAAAGATTCAGCTAAATATCATATTAAACTGTATCCAGGATCATAATCCTTGACAAGCAGAGCAGAGAGGAGGATGAGGCAGCTCTTTACCTCAGTGTTGTGAAGTAATTGTCCTCCTCTGTGATTAGGACAGGTTTTGTGTGTACTAATAGGACAGCGGCCATTTTGTTTCTCCTAATCATTGCTCCCTAGACAAAACAAACCATTGTAACTAATGAAAGGTATTTGGGAATATATTTATAATAAAGAAATATTTACATATTTTTATGTTCTTATTTCCCGGAGAACCCCTTTAACTGCCTGTAATAAATTAGTTCTGCTTTGATACTTGGTGTCAGTGTGGTTCTTCCGTGCACAATAAACTAACAGCTTGTAATTTGGAGCAGTCAATAAGACAGCACAGCTTGTGTGCATCCAAAACAGGTTCACCCTATGTGGCTTCTTTCCTCTTGGAGACAAATGGCACACCCGCTAGTTGAGCATCACTGACATAAGGCTTTGTGTGAACAGTATGGTTTTGTGGTGGTGTATACATAAATCCTTCTGTTGGTAAAGGAAGGTGCAATATCCATATATGCATTTTTGCATTTTGCAGGAAGTCTCTTTACCGGAAGCTAAATTCTTAACAGATGATAAAGACTCCCAGCATCTGCTTTTCCACACCTTAGCTGCCAAGCTGGTGAGACAGGAGCTGCTGTTACAGATCCATATGTACAATACACTTGATGCCTACAGTAAGATCCAGGTACATCTATATAAATGTAGAACTGGTTAGCATATTACTTGTCATATACACTATAGTATCACTCAGGGGTCGACTAGGAACTTAAAGTGGCCCTGGAAAAAAACTAAAAGTGGCCCCATGTTGTAGGCGAGTCCAAACTGACAGAAGGCTGGGCAACGCAAGTAGGCAGGGCCAACAGAAGTAGGCATACTGCAGCAAAAAAAACAAATACTACAGTGCAGCACAAAATACTGCCCTATCACCATACACAGAAAGGTGATACAGTTGAATTCAGGAGGCCACCTGCGTCCACCAGCTAGGTGCATAAGTATCTGATGCTCCTAGCATTAATGCTGTGAGGATCAGATCGTCATGTACTTGGCCAGTGACATGAGGATGGTTTAGGTGGCCCCAAGGGCATCGGCCCACCAGGAAATTTCCCTGTAGGGTCTATCACTGATGGGTAAAAGGTAAGTAAGCCACCAAATGTGCATCACACTTTAACCCCAGAAGGAAGCAGGAATTTTACAAGTTTTTTATGCCAAATAGTGGTGTAACTTGCTGCAGTTTTAGAAAGATCCACTGCTCCTGCTTGTCGAAAGGGCATAACTTAATGTGACAAGGGCTGTGGCTTAGTGGAAATGGGTCATACCCTAATATGCAAGATTTTTTGCCAAAATTTCACTATAATTCCATCCAGCAGAAAATTCTGTAGCAAAGTAAGCCAATCAATATATGCTTTAAAGTTAAAGTGTCTATCCCTGCGCCACATTTATCATCTAGTCTGAGCCCATGTGATAAATCTTGTGCAGGTCTAGACAAACAATCTAAGCTTACATCATCTATTGCGTTAGTAAATCTGCCCCACTGTTTTTGTTTTTTTATAACTCTGCTTTCTAAGAGTCGCAACTTTTTTAAATTCCTATTGGCTAGGCGGTATGAGGGCTTTTTTTTTGCCAGATCAGTAGTATTGAAGTCCTGCCCACTTTTGCCAACGCATTCAGGAAAAGTGCCGCATGGTTAAATATTGTTAGATGATGTCCATACACTATACAGTATAGTGCAGAATTGTCCTCCTTGCAGGTCATGCTTCTGGTCCCACTCCCTGGATATGATAATAACTATATTTTTCTTCATTGTGAACAGACTGATAACTGCATTCAGGAGGTGCGGAAGATACTGAGCAAGATGAACCGTAAGCCTTGTTATGGAAAGTCAGCTGCCGAAGAAGCTGCAAAAATGATGGAAAAGCGGCATGTAGAAAAAATAATCATATTCTTAAAGAAATCGTACAAAGAACAACCAAACCAGATGTCGCTGAGTGAGATGCAGTCTCAGCTGAAGGAAGAACACTGTGCATTAACAGAGCAGCTGGTAACTTCTGCATGTGTCCACTACTGCCCAGATTTATTAACCTCATTAGAAAGCAGCCTAGTTTGCTACTTAAAGTGTAACTTTTGTTTCAGTTTATTTTTTAATATAGTGTAGAGAAAAGGGGTGTTACCCTAATAAAGTATATTACAAAAATGTTTAAGATGTTCCTTTATACTAGAAAACAGAGTGTAAGGAGTCTACTTAGCAAAGCCCTAACTGTGCATCGCTAAGGAAAGACTGTCTTTAGTCTTCAGCATTGTACAGAGTGCTGAAGACACCTGTGTGTAACAAGTCAGATAGGCAGGCCGATCGGCAGTGATAGTTAGGGGACATGTACATAGTCAAGGAATGGAGTAGTGACAAAAGGCAGGCTGGAAGCATCTGTATGTTACAAACTACAGAGTTGATTCAAGTAATCTGTTGCTATATTTCACAAAGTGAGGTGGCTCTGCTAAGCCTCAGGTTCGAATGAGCAGGTCTGCATGGACAGGTGGTGCTGGTGCAGCAGGGCAGAAGAGCAGATGCAGCAGAGATAAGGACATAGAAGATCTAGAGAGGTAGTAGATCTGGAGAAGCTGCTGTGTATCTGCGAAACTGAGTTAGAAAGACACTTGGAGAAGCAGAGCTGCAGTAGTTTTGTACGATGCTAAGACGTGGCTGTGCAGCAATGAAGCAGAGTTGAAACACACGTATAGAAGTACCTGAACTGTAGTAGTGCTGTACAATGCTGACCTGTGGGTGTGCAATGTAACAGAATAACAAAATGCAAGTGTAATGTATCAGAGTAGCAAGAGTCCGAACAAACGATGGACAGCAGAAAAGCTGAACCACCTGAATAATCAGGCAGGCTCTTGCTCTCAAAAGTGGGTTTAAATAACACGCAACCTGACTACTGCCTGTTACCATTGAAACCTGATGTGAAGCGGAAATAGAGGCTCCAGAGTGAGAGGGGAGGGGGTACTGGATCTGAGACTTGTATTCCTCTCGTCTGTTTTCTGTACAAGTCTAACAACCCTCCCTCAGCTCCAGTATCCAATATTGCAAGTGCTGGATTCAGTCCTTTTTATTTATCTTGTAATGAACCCTCTGACAACTGTAACAACGTCCGCTATGATGCAACTGTGCCGCAATCTGCGCCAGAAATATGCCTAATTTAGGCGTCTTTCTGTTTAATAAATGACCTCCATAGACTTTTATTATGGATTAAATGTGAAAGTAAAAAAACCTTGCTGTCTTTTCCAGGATTCAAACCTGGAGTCTCTACATGCAAAACCAAGCTCTTGCCACTAGTCTACAGCATTACCACTTAGAGATACAAGTTTTTTCTGTGTCTATAAGCTAACACATATTACTGGTGTCTTTATAATTATATATTGTGTCTGTGGATAAAGCAGTAATATGTATATTAGCTTTCTGAGCATATCTCAGTATCGTGAAGTTATAACACATTACATATATACACATAGAGTATATGTAGATGCTAAGACACAGGTCTGCACTTAAAGCATGCTGATGTCTAGCCCTGTCAAACAAGAGGAGGGGGGAGTGTGCAGGGCACAGGGGGCGTTACAAAGCAGTGCTCAAATGATTCAGCCCCGCCTCCTGGTGCTCCAACATTCTCATTTGCATTTAAATAAAACATACGTAGATATGTCTTCAGCTGTTTAGCATACAGAGACAAGAAAGGTGTTGTTTTAATCAGCATGATGAGCCCCACCAGGCAATACACCATGTTTAATAAGGTTGATTTTGGTGACAGAGCCACTTTAATAAAGTCTGCACGTGACTATCCCAAAATTGTACCCCTTTTTATCTGTAATTATTTGTAGCAATGGTGGCAACTATAAATATGATGAGCACTCTCCCAGCAACAATGTGCTCCATATGACTGATGGTGAACATTTTGTCTAGGACATTGTGTCTATTACTTACTGTGTAATAGAATTACCAGTTTGTAATGGTGCCAGAGGGGCTGTCACTTATATGGAGATACTGAGGTTATCATAAGTAAAAGGTTTTGAGGCTGTATATATGTCACGAACGTTCCTGCATCAGGTTGCAGGCGTTCGGCTAGGCTTTCAAAAGTGACATAATTTGACATGTTTTCCTCTTGGTTTGGTTGCTGTTTACCACACCCCTTCCCCTCAGCTGTTGTGGGTGTGGTGATTATCTTTTCCCTATTTATCCCTTCCTCTCCCAGTATTCCTTGCGGTTTATACTTTCTGCTTACTTTGTTGTGTGTGGTGTTGTTCTTGGCTGAGATCCAGGTGCTGCAATATCTGCATTAAAGAGGACCTTTCATGGGTCCATACACTGCTAAATAAGTAGCAGGTTTTGGAGGGCATGGGCCGGGGAGTTGGGGGTACCTCATGCGCTGGATCTTCACAGGGGCGCAGCGGGCCAACAGAGCTGCGCCCTGAAGAAATAGTAAGTACCCCCAACTCCCCGGCCCATGCCCTCCAAAACCTGCTACTTATGTAGCAGTGTGTGGACCCATGAAAGGTCCTCTTTAAGACAAATGTCATTTTCCCTATTGTGTTTATCCTACTTTTCCCAGTTGTGGTTTTGTCTTCTGGAGTCTCCTGTTCATCCGTCCTCTTGGAGGAACGGGTTGACTCTTTCCTCTGTCACTAGTTGCAGGCTTCTATAGGGTGAGTTTGTTATTAGGTTCCTGTGTATGAACTCTCCTACCACTAAGGCCTGTTCATACTGGTAGTCAGTCAGGGCCTAGTGTCAGGGTTCCCTGCAGGAGGTGACCGTTTCCCTTGTTTGGTCTTTTCCCTTCCCTCTTATGCTTGGTGTGGCTATTCCCTCCACACTAGAGCGTGACAATATATCAAGCGTATTAGCGTTCTCAGAACCTTACATGGCTGGAATAATGTTATTCTGTAAATATTTTATTAGCTTCAAGAAGAATATACATCATCATTGCAAGAGATGTCAAGGCGTCCTGAAGCCAAGACCCATATAGACCATGCTGTGTGCTTTGTCCTATCGCAGAGGCACTTCCGCCAGACAGTTATTCTTTTACAAGAAGTTATCAAGAACCAACAACAAGATCAGGAAAAACTTCTAAGGAAATGGGATGAATATGATAATAGCGTTGTCTCTGTAAGTAGTTATATATATATATATATATATATAGTCATACTGTAAGACACTTAATATGATGTAGACCAGGGGTGCACAAAGTTTTCTGGGTGGGGGGCACATTGTCCGACTGAACCAACGTCAAGGGCCAAAAATAAATTTTAAAGGGGTATTACCATCTGAAATACTGTATTTATGGCAGATTGAACACAGTGTATACCATTAATGTCTAGTTACAGTTCCAGGAGTCCCATCTAATGGGAGAAATACATGAAAAATGCATGTGAGCAGCCACAAAACATGGACATACATGTCTGTTACCAGATGGATGGGGCCACACAGAATGGTATCAAGGGCCGCATGTGGCCCCCGGGCCTCAGGTTGTGCACCCCTGATGTAGACCATAGACCCCCTCCCCTCACAAGCCATGTTCTGAACATAAATACATACCACAAAATCCAATCTGCAATGCGAAAGACTGGCAACCATCTTCTGTCTGATCTTGTGAATGAATACTCCTCAGAAATAAGATCATGCCTTATCACCTTCTACCTGGGGCAAGACAGCTGAATATATAATGTATTTAGGCTCACATATCAATCTACATGAAGTTTAAAATATCTTTTTCTGGAGTACCACCACCGTATTCTTTGGGAATCTACAATAGCTCAGTGGTTTGCTTAGCTTCTTTGTAGCACCAAGGTGATCAAATCCAGCTTGTATGTTCTCCCTTGTTTTTCTGAGGTTCTCTGGGTTCCTCCCACTTGCCTTGGTGTTTCTATAACTTATTGTTGAAGAATTCAGTAACTGAATCTCAGGTTATGAAGGCTTTATACCTGTATAAAACTCAATTCTCCAGGATCAAGAAGAAATTCTCAATCTATTCGACAACAAAGCGGAAGCCACAATGTTACTTATAGAATTGCAGCATGTCATAAAGAGAATACAACTAAAAGAGCGCCATCTGGGAGAAATTGCCAGTGGATTAAAAGAATTCTGTTCTGATAAGGTATCTATGGGGTTTTCCAAAAAAAGTTATGTCATTCTCATTCCAAAGTGTTGTCTTCTCAAACTCCCAACTAGATCATTGTATCTGAGGTCCATGGTCCTTCCTACTTTTTCATCTTTTCCTAAAAACAAGAAGCTCCTGGAAGGACAATTAAAGAAAAATGTTTCATCTGTCAAGGAGGTTTAGCTAAGATTGACAAAGTCACCCTTGAATTACATGGTTGACCATTCATCTGAATGGGCCCACATGTAATACTAAAATTCCCCTGCTTGGCTGGCTGTGACTTCTCCTAGCAAAATCAGCCAGGTGTTAGGACCATGATCAGCCTAGTGGTCATCTTTTAAAGGAGGGATTCATAATTTCTAATAAAAAATGGGAGTTATAAGTGTTCTACTGACGTAAAGAAGTTTTCCGTGAGTAAAATAGGTCACCACTATCTGATTGGTGAGAATCCAACTCCCAGTACCCCTACGAAAAGACTATTTGAAGAGACTGTGGAGCTCCAATGAGCGCTACGGCCTCTTCCTAGGCCAGCGACACCACGTTCATACTGTAGGTCACATGACCTAGTTGCACCTTAGTCCCAGTCAAGTGAATAGGCCTGCTCTGCAATACCAATCACAGCCATTATACAATGTGCAGTGCTATGCTTGGTAAGCTGTGAAGAGGCCTCAGAGCTCTCTGGAGTGCCGTGGCCTCTTAAAACAACTGATTGTCCAGGGTATCGGGAATCGGACCCTTACAAATCAGAAATTGATTACCTATTCTGAGAACAGGTCATTCATATGAGTCCCTGAAAACCACTTTAAGACACTTATTATACACACATTTGACAGGTTCACATTCTTTCATGTGTGGAGGAAGCTCATTACGTGGAATACGAACTTCGAGCCTTTGTGAAACAGCAACTGAAATGCCTAAAAGAAGAACTGGAAGAATTATCTGAAAGCTCACAATCTGTCCAACAGGTACATGTATAGACAAGCAATGCATCATGTGTCAGAGCTCACTCAGAATGGTTATACATAGTAGCAGGGTCGGACTGGGGTGTCTAGGGCCCACCAGTAAAATTCCCTCTGGGGGCCCACTGTAAAGCTCACCCTGGGGGCCCCATGCATATGCTACCTGCCCACACTATCCAGTCTTTTATATGGACATAGGCAATGTACTGCATAGCATCTTAGGCAGCCTATTTATAGGTCAGTCTACTGTGCCATGTGTTACTTGTTCAGGAGGTGGGGGACTAGAGGCCTACCTAGCTCAGGGGACCACCGGGGGATTCACCTGTTCCCCTGTGGGCCAGTCCGAGCCTGCATAGTAGCAACTGTTTAATACAATGCTGGTAATTGATAAGGGAGCCCCAAAACAACAAAGTAGATGGGGAATGTGTAATAAAAGTTAAAAGTATATTAAAAGAATAATGAATACAAAACACCACAAATCAAAACACAAGAAACAAAGGGGTTGTTATAAGATATACACCCCAACACTGGTAGTATAGATAATCCCCCGATCGGTAACCCATATAGTAATATCAATATTGATAAATAAATGTGAGTATATAATGTACAGTCTTACTGGATCCTGTAGAAAATAATAGTGTGGGTCCGGTACTGGACAGGGGACCAATTGGTTCCGTATTGGGGTCCAGGTGTCCGTGCAGTTGTAGCACTACTTGGATCGGGAGAAATCTATCCCGGAATAGGCCCTAAAAAAGGGAGGGGAGAGATCACTGTTATACCCTACTTATCTACACAGAGCACCCAAGGTGCTGGCTTATCTAATATCCGAGTCATGTCTCAAGGCCTTTTTAAAGGGCCGAACATAAACTTCTAGGATAGCCGCCTTACATCTGGTGGCATCAGAGTAAGAGCTTGTTAAGAGCTCATTTTCATCTCTTTTCTTCACAGAATTCCAGAGGAGCATGTATGGCCTATAAGTCTCCTCACATCGATTAAGGTGCACTCTCCCCAAGGAGAGATACTACTCCTAAATCCTGATAGGCCTCTCACCCAGTTAAGTCAGTACTCTCTGCTCTGCACTGATGAGGGGCAATCACACTGAGACAGCTGTCTGCAGATGAGGTGCTGGTTTATTTAATATCTGAGTCATGTCTCAAGGCCTATGAAAAGTGTCGGATGTTGACTTATAGAATAGCTGCCTTACATCTGGTGGTAACAGAGGCAGAGCTTGTTAGGAGTATTTAGGAACCCTTTGCAGGGTATACTTACTAGGTCTTAGGAGCAACTGTGAACAGCCCATCATGCTTAATTTTAGAGAAATAGCTAGCTATAAGATAACATCTGTTGTATCCATACAGTCTTATAAAATATCAGTGCAATGCGTTATCTTCTATTGTAGGTTTATTTTGTGTTTTTTATTTTAAAGTCTCTTGAAAAGGAAAATAAATGTCTAAAAAGTCTGCAGAAAAAACAAGCAGAAGTAGAACAAGAGCACAGAAAACAGATTTCTGAAGAGCAACTTAAACTCCAGGACCAGCTAGAACGTGGAGAGCTCAACTGCTTGATGAAACAGGTGATAGATAGATAGATAGATAGATAGATAGATAGATAGATAGATAGATAGATAGATAGATAGATAATTAGATAGATATTTCACCTCTCATTCATCTATATGCATTTCAGAAACTCATTAGAGAACACGATGAAACAATTGCATTCCTAGAGAAGGCTCTTCAGCGAGACCTCGAGAAACTGAATGTAAAATTAGAAGAAGAGCTTAAGATAAAGGAGAGACTTGCAGACATCACCCATGACCATCCCAATGTAGATAATGATGCACCAGCTGGGAAGATCAACCAACAAAACAATGACCAGAAAATCATGTCTTTACTTACTGACCGTATGTATATATTTTATTACTTCAAGGGGTTTTCCAGGCTACAGGTATTGATGAACTATCCTCATGATAGGTCATCATTCTGAGATCGGTGGGGGTCCAACAACTGGCTCCCCAAGTGATCAGCTATTTCGGGTATTTTCTGCGCCTGGAAACTAACAGTGTATGGAGATGGAAGCAGCTCAGCACATGGTGTAGTGGCCATGCCGGTGTACTGCAGCTCAACTCCCTTAAGTGAAAAGGAGCAGTACGACTGCACCAGAAACTACAGTGTACGGAGAATTCTACTTTTGCTCCGTATACTGTATAATTTCCAGCTCCATGGCTGCCTGGAACAGCTGATCAATGGGGGTGCTGGGTGTCAGACCTCAACTGATCTGATATGGATTAACTATCTTGAGGATAGCTTGTCAATATCTGTGGCCCGGACAACCCCTTTAAACTAAAAAATTATATCCAGATGTCTGTCTCTGGTCTAAATTCTCTAAATTACTGCCTAAAAGAGGACCTGACAGCTCTTCTGACACATCTGTTTTAGTAAATACTAATAATAAAATAGCAATATTGAGCATATTTTCCTGTTTTGTATTGTTCCTCTGATGTTCATCCTTGAAATAAATAAATTAACAACAGGGTTTTGATCTGTAGTTTTTAATGATACTGCCTTTGCCCGCCCTCCTGGTATGACACAGGGGAATAGGAGGGCAGGCAAAGGAAGAGGTTGGGGAGGAGTAAACATGAAAGAAAGCAGAGCAGCCTGGGCTCCTACACACTGAACTCCACCCCTGGGCACTTGTGAGTGCTCATTTGCATATGAATTAAACAGCATTTTTCCTGCATCTGCAAGTCTAAAGAAAATAACCAAGGTACTATTACATTCATGTGTAGGTGTGCAACCGAGCCATGTAAGCGCTGTATATGGTCATATAGTGGTGACAGACTCCCTTTAAGGGGAAGCTATCCAGTTCAAAATCTCCTTCTCTTTGTCCTAAATAATAATGTGGTGTGTATCAGAAGCCAGGGAGAACTGTGGCCTACTGATGCTACTGGCCGGATGGCTGGTGCTGCTGCTGTCTGCACTACTACCCACATTCTGATTTTTGAATGACGAGGCCTGGGTCTTTAGTTTTGCACTCTTCCATTTACAAGACAATTTATTATGAGGCGTATATGAAAAGTCAAGGGTCTGTACACAAATTAGCAATTTAAAGACAGAGCTACAATTAAATGTCCCTCTCCTTCTACAAAGACACTGCACACTGGTATTGACAATTTACAATGATAACACAATGTGTGGAATGAAACTGCTATATTAATGTAATTATTACAGTACAACGCATTCACTAATAATGCATGGTAGTCTTGATGCAATCCAATGCGTTAACTGATATATAAATGCTGTTGTTGCAGCACGGTATGCATTCACTAATAATGCATTTTTTTTTTTTAGGAAAAAAAGGGTCAATTTTCACGGTAAAATGGCCCTGGGCAAAGTTTTTGTATGATTTGTCTGAAGCGAATCAACAAAACTGCAGATTTATTTGGTGGACAAATTTTTGTGAAATTCGTAACAAATGTGATTTTAGAAGTGATTCACTCATCTCTAATCCTGACACATCCATAGAGTTATACTGTATGTGCCATATTTATACCATTTATAATACAGTCTTAGGAAACACACATGCAGTTTTTATAACAAAGCCAGAAATGGATCCAGCAGGAAGGAGAAGTATAAGTTCTTCCTTTATATTTCCCAATCCTTTTGGATCCACTCCTGGCTTTGGTTTGAAAAAACTGCATTTGTGATTCCAGCCTTCAAAACCCTGTCAGTTACCGTTCCCAAGATCACCTTATTCTAAACCTCAAGAAGACATAAAATATATGCATGTAAATGAATTCTCATGATGTTTCTTCGTGTTTAAATATTCTAGATATCAATATATTCCATCAAACAGAACAAATAGCAGCTGTGAGAATAACTCTTCTGGGACCCTGCCCGTTTTCCTCCATGATTCCTCCAGGTATGATATGCCTTATAAATGCAACTTGCATAGCATTAATATCATATGGTATCATGATATATTAGTAGTAATAAGTCAGAGCAACTGGACTTGTATATTTTTTTCTTGAGGTCGTTTTGCAAGTTATGCCTGGCTTTTTCAATTTAAATAATTTAGAAGGCTGTCGAGTGACCTGCGAAATGTCTTCATGATAAAAGTATTCAAGTCCAGTTGCTCTGACTTATTACTACTAATATGCTGAGCTCCAGTTCTATTCAGATATAACATCACACAATTTAAACCTTTTTAGACCTATATGGTCTCTACGACAGATTCAGCATCAGCTGAATACTGAGAAACCCAATAATAATGAAGACAATGGTCAATTAACAGTGATACTACACTACAAGGGTAATGACATATGGAGTATACAGATGCTAACAATATGTTCACTTTGCTCTTCATACAGAAGGGGATGCATGCAAAATTCTGGATTCCTCACCCATGCTAACTTTGCTGAAGGAAGTGGACAGTCAGCTACGAGTCAGTGCCCAGAGTGCAAAAATACTTCAAAGCAATTTAGGTATTAAGATTTCCACCATCTTGTATTCTCTATCCTTTTTTATTTCTATGTGAAATATGAAATATCTGAAATAATATTCCATCATAGACATGATTCTGTAGTAGTGGCCTCTTGCATTACCAAGACTAGGTTCATACCACAATTGGGCCCTATGTTTAGCATATAACCCTGGACTATCTCCTAATCTAAGTAACTGAAATGCCCAAAGACCTTTATTAGTCAGACCTATGACAAAAGAGTCCTTTGGTTTAGACTCTGTTGGCATTACAATTACTGCACCGTGTTGAGCTATTTTTCTCTGATGAAATGGCGTACACCTTGACAGAACCCATTATTAGACAATGGGAAATGTTGGTGTCAATCGTGTGAAGAAATCCCCACAGCTTCAATTCCATTATTTTCCTTTGATGGAACAGAAAAATGGAATTTGTAACGTTGATGTGAACTCAACTCAGCTAAGTCAGTCTACCAGTTCAGCTATATGTAAAAAACAGGTTTACAGTGGAATACCTGGTGGTTCGGTTAGTAAGGGGGCGACATGACATGATAATGCACTGATAGAGGAAGTCCTGTAGTACCAGGCCAGTTTCTGAGGTTAGTAGAGATGAAGGACCTGATAGGACATCATCATCACATGACGTCCTTATAGGTCCTTCACCTACAAAGCAGTTCATTGACAGTCTGGTGAAGAACTATAGAAAAGGTAATTGACTGGAAAAGTGTGCTGACATACTACCTCCATGCTGCTGTAATTGGTGGAGGGGTGGTTAGGGATAATAATACTATTGCCAGTGGCAGATGGGTGATTAGGGGTCACAATTCTGCTTTCAGTGGGGGATAGGTAACAATGCTGCTGTCAGTGGATGAGGGCGGTTAGAAGTAACAATTCTGCTGTCAGTGGGGGATAGGTAACAATGCTGCTGTCAGTGGATGAGAGTGGTTAGAAGTAACAATGCTTCTGTAAGTGGATGAGGGTGGTTAGAAGTAACAATGCTTCTGTAAGTGGATGAGGGTGGTTAGAAGTAACAATGCTGCTGTAAGTGGATGAGGGTGGTTAGAAGTAACAATGCTGCTGTCAGTGGATGAAGGTGGTTAGAAGTAACAATGCTGCTGTCAGTGGCGGAGGGTTGTTAAGAGTAACAATGTTGTTGTTAGTGTTTGAAGTTTGTTTGGGATAACAATGCTGTTAGTGACTGAAGGGGTGGTTAGAGTGCTGCTGTGAGGGAGGGGTAGTTTGATATAACAATACCGCAGTCAGTGAGGGAGGGGTAGTTAGAAGTAATAATGCTACTAGTGGTTGATGGGTGGTTAGGAGTAACAATTCTGCTATTAGTGGAAGAGGGGTGCTTAGTGATAATAATGTTACTGTCAGTGGTGGATGGGTGATTAGGAGTAACAATCCTGCTGTCAGTGGTGGAGGGGTGGCTAGGTGTAACAATGCTGCTGTCAGTGTTGCTGCACTGTGGAATTTGGCAGTGCCAGGATTTATTTTATGCTGCACTTTGGTATGTGTTACCTTTGGGGAGATTACACCTGTCAATGACCCCATGATTAGGTGTTTCTATGTTCCATTTTTATTTTTCTTCTTCTGTTGATGATGTAATGAAAAGTGTAACCAAATAAGGGAAATTTGCCGCAATGTGCATTGTGCGCCATTATCTTTCCATCATAGGAGGTGATATCGTATGTGATTGGTTTGGTTTGTGTGCCAGGGCAGCTTTTTAATCCCCAATAATGGTGTGAACCAGCACCTAAGCTGACAACATTTAGGCACTGCACAGTTTCTGCCTGACGTCAGCTGCTCATGAGCAAGGGCGGCCTGGGAGCCTAAGGTGGCCCTGGACAAAAAAAACTAAAAGTGGCCCCATGTTGTAGACTGGTCCAAACTGACAGAAGGCAGAGCCAACACAAGTAGGCATGGGCTGCAGTACTGTAGTGGAGCACAAAATACTACCCTAGCAGAAGCAAATACCACAGTGCAGCACAAAATGCTGCTGCCCTCAACATAGTATTTAACTATATCACCATCCTGAGGTGATACAGTTGAGTTCAGGAGGGCGCACAGGGGCATAAGTACCTGATGCTCCTAGCATTCATTATGTACCTGGCCTGAGGCCATAAGGAGGGCTCAGACGGCCCTCTGGGAATCAGCCCACCAGGAAGTTTCCCTGAAGGGTCTATGGCCAGTCTTCCCTTGACTGTGGAATTGGTGGAGGGGATCGGTGCGGTGGCAGAAGGAAAGCTGACAGTCATTGGCATCCAGGCAGCCCTGCTTACTAATGCGGCCCATGCTGGGAGAGGAGGGGGAAGGGGGTGTCCAGAGCCAGGAACTTCTCGTACAGACCTTCAGACATGATGCAGGTTGCTGGAATCAGGTGGCAGAATCCTTTCTGTCACGGCCCTCCCATACCACAAGTGCTACCACAAATTACTGAACATAATCGGAGTTGGGATCTGCCAGCTTTCACAGCAGTTTCCAGAATTAGGCCCCCCTTCTTCTCCTACAGGATGCACTATATGGCACCACCTACAGAGAAGGAGAACAATGATAGCTATACTTTTATTCCCATGTGACTCCGGTGTCAGGTAGAAGCAAGTGAAAAGAAGTCAATATAAAAATTTAACAAAAAATATCTCCGGGCACTAAAAGAGCGAATTTATCAAATTAACTCAATTAATCGCCCAGCCCTACTTGTGACTCATCTTTCATTTTCTCTAGGTCCCAAAAAAACATTCAGAGATGTTCAAGATCTGCAATCAAACTGCAAAGGTGACCTATCGCCGATAGACCCCAAAGAGCTTTCTGCAAGAGAACTTGCCACATACGAGTATGGAACATACATCTTAGAGCTCCTGAAGTTACATATTCATGTAAGTGCTTGCTGTTTCTATACGGTTAGTGATAAAGGACGTGTGTGGGTGGTATTATGTTTGAATACCAGCCTTTAATTCCAATGGCAGCAGGAGTATGGTTAGAAATAGGGTTCGATCTACAAGCTCCAGGTTATCTAAGAAGTTATCTAAGAATTCTGTTATGGATTCCGCTAGCATGGATCATAACTTATATGGTCCGTGGTAGTGGAATCCATAACGGAATTCTTAGATAACCAGAACCTTGTACGCCGAACTTGAAACACAAGTTCGATCAAGACTAGTTACAAATTATAACAAGCATCAACATTATTCAGTCCACTCACATTGTCAGTCAAATGAGGCTAATCCTCTGTCTTTCTATGTGACATAAGTAGCATGTTTAAAAAAAAAAAAAATTAATAAATTATCACTTGATGCTGTTTTTGAGGGGGGTTTAAAACCTTGATAACCCCCCCTTTAATCGTCGTTCTGTAATAGAGCGGGGAGACATGCAAAATGTTCCTTTCCGCCCCTATTAGCCATCTATGTAACTAGAACCTCCGATGTGTAGCACAGATACAGACTTATAATTGCAGAGCTATGCATACAATTGTTTCAGGCTTATCCTTCATTAGTGCAATATATGGTAATCGTGGATTTATGATGGTCGGGCTTGGGGGTGCTCATTTGAGTTAGGTAACAAAGGTAGGATGAGAAGCACTTGTTTAGTGTGATCAATAATTAGATATTAAATTGTAACTGGGTTGTGTATTGATTGCACGGACTGACCATAGAGTCTACAGGGAATTGTCATACTACACAGCATGCTGAAGGTAGGGCTGTCGTGGCCCTCATCTCACCTCCCAAGCCCATTGCTCTATATCCATATTAGAGGCAATTGGTGGAGGAGGTGGACAGACATTGATGGCCAATACAGCAGGACAGCATCTGGGGAGATATTGTGTGCTGCACTGTGGTATTTAAACGGATTCTGTCAGCAGGATATTGGGTACAGAGATAATTACATCTCTATACCGGCCTTACTGCTGTGATTGTAAATATGTAAGTGTAATTGTTATTAGGGCAGTAGTTTACATAAAAAAGCGTTTTTATTAACATGTGAAATACCTGGATAAGGAGCCCAAGGGGAGGTCCTGCGAGCCGTTGGAGCCCGGGCACGCCGCAGATTTCGGAGCCCAGCACCGCCCTCCAGCTAATTATGCACACCCCTTCAGCGCTTTCTTCTCCTTCGGCTGCGGCACAGACTCTTCTATGCACGGCGCATGCGCGAGATGCGCCGCAGCCTGGGGAGAAGACAGCACTGAAGGGGCATGTATAATTAGCTGGAGGGCAGTGCTGGGCTCCAAAATCTGCGGCGTGCCCGGGCTCCAACGGCTCGCAGGACCTCCCCTTGGGCTCCTTATCCAGGTATTTCACATGTTAATAAAAACGCTTTTTTATGTAAACTACTGCCCTAATAACAATTACACTTACATATTTACAATCACAGCAGTAAGGCCGGTATAGAGATGTAATTATCTCTGTACCCAATATCCTGCTGACAGAATCCCTTTAATTCTACGGGATGGTATTCTGTGCTGCACTATGATATTACTGACCCTTGCAACTTGTATCGGCCCCATCTACTTGTGTTGCCCCACCTTCTGTCAGTTAGGATCCACCTACAACATTGGGGCCACTTTTAGGTTTATTTTTCCAGGACCACTTTAAGTTCAAAGTCCTCCCCAGGTATATTGTATTGTATATTTGGCCCAGGTTCTCACCTCCTTTGAAATGAATGAAAACTCAAAGATGGAAACTTGCATTCCTTATTCCTGGTTTCATTTGGGCTGCTATGTGAGCATTTCTCTCTGAGGATGTTTTATTTGTGTTGGAAGTAAGCACAGAGTATGTCTATGGAGCTAGTGCGCATAACTGACAAAGGAGATCGAGGGAGGAGAAAGAAGGGAAGTGTTTTTGTAAAACATTCAAAATGATCCATAGTAAGAGTAGGTTGAGAAGCGCTATAGCACATATGATTCCTCTAACAAGTCAAATAGTGTGCAGACAGCAAAACACATGAATACATTTAAAAAGTTTTTTTTTTATTTTATTTAGGTGGAGTAATACTGAAATTATTGTAATATTGCACTAAATGTACCTTATACATTGACTTATGTTGTCCTTCCCCCTGTGCCATGTTTAATGTTCATTGACTTTTTGTCCTTTCATCTGTGCCATGTTTCATATCCATTGACTTCTTATCCTTTCCCCTGGGCAACGTTTCATATCCACTGATTTTTTTGTACTTTCCCCTCTGCCATGTTTCATGTACATTGACTTCTTGTCCTTCTCCCCTGTGCCATGTTTCATAGCCATTGACTTCTCGTCCTTTCCCCTCTGCCATGTTTCATATCCATTGATTTTTTGTCCTTTCCCCTCTGCCATGTTTCATGTACATTGACTTCGTGTCCTTCTCCCCATGCCATGTTTCATATCCATTGACTTCTTGTCTTTCCTCCTGTGCCATGTTTCATAGCCATTGACTTCTTATCCTTTCCCATGTGCCATGTTTCATAGCCATTGGCTTCTTGTCCTTTCCCCTCTGCTATGTTTCATATCCATAGATTTTTTGTCCTTTCCCCTCTGCCATGTTTCATGTACATTAACTTCTTGTCCTTTCCCCTGTGCCTTGTTTGATATCCATTGACTTCATGTCCTTTCCCCTCTGCCATGTTTGATATCCATTGACTTTTTGTCGTTTCCCCTCTGCCATGTTTCATTTACATTGACTTCTTTTCCTTTCTCCTCTGCCATGTTTCATAGCCATTGACTTTTTGTCCTTTCCCCTCTGCCATGTTTCATTTACATTGACTTCTTTTCCTTCCCCCTGTGCCATGTTTCATATACATTGACTTCTTGTCCTTTCCCCTGTGTCATGTTTCATTTCTCAGACTGGAGATCTACATTTGCACATTGCATCTCGTTTACCAAGCAACATTTACAATGGCAATGCCTTTTCTCATTCTTTCTTTTACCAGGTAAGCAATGTTGCATTGTTTGCTGTGGTTTCCATCTCATTAGTTAATTTGTGGGCAGGTACTTAGTTCCAGAAGGATCCTAGTACAGGTATTGTTGGATAAACCAATTAAAGGCGAAAGTGGGTGACTACTAACAATGCTTTAAGACGCACTTACGGAAGCCAAGCTGCTGGTAAGGGGGTGCTATATTGTGCTGTTTAAAATAGCAAAAATGATATGCTCAATTAACAACTCATGTGTAATAACTAACAGGGCTAGCCTCAGGGTGTTTCAGCTAACCATGGTAAAGGTGGTAGCATAAGTGGACTAATACCTAAATCTTTTGACCCCTTAGTAACCAGCCTTATTTGGGCCTTAGTGACTAAGCAATTTTTTTCATCGTCGCATTACTTTTTTTTATATTTCCGTCTATGTAATTGTATGAGGGCTTGTGTTTTATGGAACAGGTTGTAGTTTATATGCTATCATTTTGGGATACAAATAACTTACTGATTAACTTTAATTTACTCTTTTCTGGAGGTAAGGGAAAAAAACAATACCGCTACTTAGTTTTCATGTTGTAGACACCCATCACCCAAGAATACCACTAGGCCATTTAAAACTAAAGTGTAGACCTGATAGTGGACATCTAGACCTTGCCTCCATACTTCCTTAATGGTGGCAGAATTTGTACTTTGAATCTGACATTGAATGTACTTAAAAGTTATATGCTGCACTTAGTAAAAAGAGACTGTGATTAGTTCGCTTCTGGCCAGTGTAATTGCATTGATATCTGTTTTAAGTCTTAAGTCACCTTTTCAGACTTTTAAATCTCTGTACCTTCCTCAATCAGCGCAGCCCCACTGAGTCTTCCTGTGGTCTTATTTTTCTATATCCCCCCCCCCCCTTTCCTGAATTATTGAGGCCATTAGTTCAAGCGCCGAATATGCAATCCTTGCTGAGCATACCCAAGGTGTCCACCGACACTCATTTCTCAACAGGGGTGTCCAATCAGATAGCACCATTTACTTCACCTGCTGTCCTTGTGTGCAACGGCCGTCTAACGTCTATTAGTAACATAGATACAATACTATATGCAAGTGAACGAATATAGATATATATACATTTTATTACAGGTCACTGAGAACAAACTCTTTGTATCCCGTGAATATCTCCAGTCTGTCGGAAGCTTTATACTCCTGGTTGTTCACTGCACTTGTCACATTGCTGCTGGTGACTTCAATGACGATTGCAACCCATCGTTCCTGAGAACCTTTTATCAGGTATGAGCAGTCTGCAAAACTATAGGGGTAGAGGGCAAACATTATGGTTGACCTGAGCCAATCAGCCTCGGGGGAGGGGGGGGAGGCAAAAGTCCCTCTCCCCCATATAATGAAACCTGTGCTATAAATGATGCGTCATAGCTGGGGGTGCTGTTTCAGAGCTCCGATTGGAGACAGGGAGCTTCAAGTTACCCCTATGGACATAAGACATGCTGCATGCAATCTAGAAGCAGTTGAAACTGAATGCCAGTAATATAAGGAGTAAACCAACCAAAATGTGAAAGGTCAGCATTACCAGGAATTTCACCCTAAACAAACTCATCATCATCAGATATGTGGATTTGATGTGTTTTACTTTCTTCATTGCACGTGAGATTTCCATAACGTTGAATCTCCACCAATAAGTTTTGATCAATAACTCCAAAGATTTGTTCTAATGCAGCTCTATGGGTCATGTTCAGAAATTCATTCAAATTGAATCAATGAATAAAATATTTGGTGAAATTTTAACATCATAGTTTTCCTTCCTTTTTCCAGGCATTAAAGGTTTGCTTAGCGGAAGGGTTCCTCACCAGATTCCAAAACCAGTCATCTCATCCACAGTATAATAAATGTGTAGATGGCGGCGACCTCCCGGAAGCAAAGTCATTTATTAAGGTAAAAGCTGCTTACGGATTCTATTTAAAAACATCAATATTTTTAACTGTATTTTTCTTTTATTTTCATTCTTTTAAATCAATACTTTTACCTAAATTATGTCACAGCCTCTGAAGACTCTAGAAGAAATAATTTCTCAGAATGACGTTGAGGAAGTACTCAGGAACAAGCTGGCTCCCTGGAAACTGGAATTTTTTAAAAACAGTGAACCCCAAATCTGGTAATGTAGTGTGTGGTCTGGTCAACATTCAGCTACAATATCACATCATTTCTGATCAGTTCTAATTAGGGATGAGCGAATCGACTTCGGATGAAATATCCAAAGTCGATTCGCAAAAAACTTTGTTGTAATACTGTACAGAGCGGGAGCTCCGTACAGTATTAGAATGTATTGGCTCTGATGAGCCAAATTAGTACTTCAGAAATTGATTTTACTGTAAAAAACCATTTCTAGAACCCGAGTTCGGAAAATGTTTATTTACAGTAAAAATCTGAATAATTGTTACATGGTTAATGCAATTAGTTACTAAATCAGACATGTCAGGAGAGGTGACAGGACCTCATAAACGCCTTAAAGGGGTTTCCCAGTTTGCATCAACATCCTTTAAAAGAATCTGTAATTTTGTATATATGAAGTCCTCTTCATGAATGAAGAGCCGTACTGAGCATGCCAGTCCACTGATCCATTCATTTCTATGGGGCTGATGCAGAAAGATTTATTTAAGAATATGTTCCCCATTGTTTTACAGTCCATTGTAATAAACTATCTTGATTTACTGTGTGTATATATAATATCTATAAATTATTTACTGCTCTGATTTCATTTTTATGTTTGTGTCTTTTGTAGTGCCCCCGAGAAAGAAGATAATAAAGAATGGATTAGAGCAGAACATCTCCAGGAAGAACTAGATGAGCTCAATGCTGAACTGGCACTAATATTAAAGAAAGAGGTTGACATGAAAAGGAATATAATGGATGTAGATGGACAGCATTACCAGTTACAGATCATATTAGCCGAAAAAGACTGCTTGAAAAATAAGATAATGAAGATGGAAGACAAGATCCAATTCTGGAGCAGTATGGTATAATTTACCTATAGTATCTACTCAATTTATATCTACCTACTAGTACTACTTAGTACTATATATTATCTTTGTTCGGTTCTTCTCTCATTTTACATTGTTTTTGAATAAATTGGCTAAATAGAAAGATAAAAATCTAGCCCCTTTCAGGAGCTGCATGGCACCACCACACCTTAACCACAAAATGTCCTAATGCCTCCATCCCATGTTTGTGGCATTAAAACAGGTAGAAGACCAACCTGGCCCCTTTCTCTCCAGAGGCCCCACAGCAGCCAAATGGGCTGCCTATATCTCCTTATATTATAAAAATGAGTTTCTGTCTGTCTGTCCGTCTGTCTGTTCTTTATGCGCGACCAAACTACGATCTTCACCGAATTCGTAACACAGGTACATCAGGTGTTCGGGAAGGTTTTAGACCGGGTCTCAGCTCTCTAGGACGTACCGTTCCCGAGATATTCCCAAAATATGACATGCATTAGCCAATATTAGCCTGGGAGCCTTTCTCTTCAAATCCCAACTGCTATACTCTCCACAGACACACAGGTTTCCATAACAACCCAGCCATTTCTCTTCACTGCTTTAAAGGGGGTAGAGCGCTGTGGATGACACTATTAAAGGGGTATTCAGGTTAGAATAAATATAATTTATGTTTTAGACTAATTCATCATCAATCATTACCTAATATAATGTAAATTTCACATATTTACCATTCAGTAGTAATAAAAGATGTTTTCTTCCACTGCTACCCACTGTGTTTCCTCAAAAATTACCATGGCATCGACATGTAATTCAGGCCACCCTAAAAAGAAGGACTTAAAAGCACCCCCCAGGTCCCGCTAAACCACGCCTCCGATCTGGTCAGGTCACGCCCCCTTCCACTCCGCAGCCAATGGAGATTATAAAAATAAAGGTAAAAATCAACTTCTGTTAGTTGCATTGACTTTCTCTCTGCAACAGCACACACATACATTAAATGAAATAGATGAAATATACCCAGGCGAGGCCGGGTCCTTCTGCTAGTCATAAATATATAAAGGGTGTCCCTTTATATGTGAAATGTATGGCACATAACAGGATAATTCACTGCCTTGGGAAACGCTAAAATAAAACAACAAACACTTTAGCCACCTCTCAAGCTAGCTTTCCTGCTAGCTTGAGAGGTGGGTAGTGTGTGCGGTGATTGGTGTGTGTCCCGCGTCACCACTTCACAAGCCCTACTAATGAGGGTTGGTTAATATACTCCCACTGTTGAAGGGAATAGGGGTGTGAGTGTTAGCAACTACCCACTAAAAGTGTAGTTATGAATAATCACCTATACACATTAATACATAGCCAATGGCAAATGCTGCATGTGAATTGGTTTGTCGCACTCTACAGCTAGTGTAATTCATGCGTGTAGGCCAGAGGTCAGCAACCTTCGGCAATCCAGCTGTTGTAAAACTACAATTCCCAGCATGATCTATTCATTTCTTTGGGAGTTCTGAGAACAGCAGAGCAAGTATGCATGCTGGGAGTTGTAGCTTCACAGCAGCTGGAGTGCCGGAGGTTGCCTACCCCTGGTCAAGGCTATGTAATGTAAGAAGAGGTACGTACACCTACATGGCAGGGGTCATTTATCAGAGATCCTTCTATTGTATCTGGTGGAGGGGCTTTTTGTGCTGTGAGATTACAATACTTAGTCAGTCTCACAGACCTTTCCTTAAAGTGTAACTGCCTTTCTATTTTTATTTGTGTAATGTGTAGGGGCAGTGATACTGATCATTTTTGTAATATACTTTAATTACTGAAATCGCACATTTCCATTAGAAAAATAACTCTAAAGTGGCCCATTTTGAGCCTTAGCAACGCTCCTCTGTCTTCTGTTTACATAACACAGTCAGTGTTAGCAAATCTCCACTGTTATGTAAACAGAAGACAGAGGAGCGTTGCTAAGGCTCAAAATGGGCCACTTTAGAGCAATTTTTCTAATAGAAATGTACAATTTCAGAAATTAAAGTATATTACAAAAATGGTCAGTATCACTGCCCCTACACATTACACAAATAAAAATAGAAAGGCAGTTACACTTTAACTTGCAGTTACACCTCTACCTGCCCTGATGCTAGGCAATACGCTGGAAAATTAGGTGGACCCCTCCTCACTTAAGCTAGCTACTGTCCAGCTAGTAGGGTAAAGAGCCTCCTCTGTAAATCATTATGGTTGATGCGTTTCTCCATACTACGATAGGAACATCAGGAACTGTTTTGGAGCACTATACCAACTGAAAAAGCAAGGTGACCCTGCCACACTGTTTGTAACCAATGAAGAGAAGGCTGAACTAGCACAGAGTGTGGCTTTCTTCTCATTTAGCTGATCGGGATGGGGGTGCTGGGTGTCAGACCCTCTTTCGATCTGGTATTGATGACCTATCCTGAGGACAGATCATGAATATTAAAATCCCAGAAAACCTCTTTAAGGTCTAAAAAAAAAATTTGCAATTGCCCACGTATCTCTGCAGGCAACAGGTGAACCAGTCAACCGGGGAGGGGGGGATATCAATTTCGGCCACTTTACAAAACTGACCTTTTGTATCCCTGTCTCCTGATGATGCGCAGAAATGCATTGAGCGAGCACATTGTTGAACACACCTTTAGACCTATATATATATATATATATACATATATATATATATATATATTTACAGCAAATATAGCAGAAATAGGGCAGCAACCGGGTACCAGAGTTAAAGGGGTTGTCCGAGTTTTGGGGAAAAAAAAAATATAGTACTGTACAGTAATAACACTCTCTGCCCCTCTCCCCCCCCCCTGCTCTGCAAAGTGAGTGAATAAATCTGCCCTGAGTGACATGTCTGCTGGAATACTCAGCAGCATGTTGTATGTGTAGGACTACAAACCCCAGCTGTATAATGACACTGCTGATACACACAGGATCTTCCCCCTATCTTTCTTGTACAATACTTTGCAGATCTCCTCCAGATCAGCTCCAGTGTCAGCTCTGTGTCTGTAGGGTGAGGAGGGCAGATCCTGTGTCTCTTTACATATGCAGCTGCTGTTGTAAAGCCTTCAGTGTGTTCTGGCTGAAGGGGTTAATGTTTTATCTGAAAAAATCCAGGGAGACAGCAGATAACAGCCCGGCAGAGCAGGGGGGCGTGGCCAGCACAGTGACGTCTCGTGTAGAGGCTCTTATCTGCTTGTGCACGAATACAAGATTAGCAGGCAGGGAAGCTGACATCACAGGTCATGTGACCCTGAGTGAAATCAGAAAAACAAGCAAGTTTAGAAGCAGAAAGTATATGGAAAAGCTGTTGTATTTGACTAGTTAGAAACATACAAAGGACAAAAAAATAACTTGGACAACCCCTTTAAACACTTGGTCCTGGGTATAGCAATATATTAAAAAATTCCACTGCACTCCTCTGTAGAAAGTGAAAAAAACAACTGTCTTTATTCACACATGTCACAGCAACATTTCAGTCCCCTCACGGAACCTTTCTCAAGCCACTTGGGAGATCAGGCTTTATTAATCCAACAGGTCATGCAGCTTCCAAGCCCTGACACTTTATGAGGCTCTCGGCACTGTATTTATTCCCAGTAGCTACACCTGGGTTTGCCTCAGGCTACAGGAAATAGTTGTACTGGCGTGGGAAGGGATTGGCATGTCCCACTACCAACCTACCCAGCATTCCATAAAAATATAGGTCCATAAAACACTTTAAAGAAAAATGCCTCAGCAAATTAAACTATGCTGAAACCACCCGGCTTCCCTGGATTCTTTTACCTCACCCATCTGAGCCTTCTGGATGAGATACACCTTGTATAGACTCACATGTTGCCAAGGGACAGTTACTATAGCCAGTTATCAAGACTGAATGTCCATTCCTTTGGATACTTTGTTATATCATATCTGATAATAAGACTGCAGTAGTCTAGAAAAACATTATAGCTGTGAGAATATTATTTTATTTCACTTGTTGGAAGCAATAAGACACTTTCTTTTAACTGTCTAATAAGGTACAAAAGTGTTGAACAATATCATCTCTACAGTAAAGCTGCATTCAGCGATGGTGGAGTAAACATTTCAGTTTTCTTACATCATCATCATCATCTCCATATTCAATGTCTACCACTTTAATTCTTCTAGGACTGTAGACACAATCTTCCTCCCGGCCACTAGGAACCATAGGATACGAGTGCGGTGGAACCCAAGCATAGTCATAGCCATGTTTATGCCACGTCTTCTGTAATGGGTTGTTCTGACAATCTATTTTTTTAACGATGCCAACATTAACCCTCAATTTTAAAATGACCCGTCTGGACTCATGTAGCTGGTACATCATAGCCTTATTTACGTCTCTGGTCACATAGACCCCTTTCCCTAACATGCCATCTTTGGATTGTTTAAATCCACGCTTGATGATCTCTTCGGCTGCTGCATAAGTAGTGCCATGAAACATAGTATAGATCTTATGATCTCTTGGATGTTGAGAGCTGTGCAGACTTCTCGAAATGTTGGTAAGAACTCTTCATACCAGATGTCCTCTGCTTCTCCATCCAGCACAAGACTAGGACACGGAGGACATCCTGAGGAAGTGGCATACATGTTTTACCTGAAAAAACAAATTGAGTGGTGATTAGGAGAACAAATTGTGTTCTGGTTCAAACTTCAGACAGCGAGCAAGCGTTTATGGTAGCCTCAGATGGGCAGGGAAGGGCATAAGCGATAAAACCAGGTGCAGGGCGTCCCTCCCTGCTCATCCAGTTTTTTCTAATTGCTGCCATTCCACCCTTATTTTCCTTCCGTGAAGTCTTTTATGATACACCTTGCCCTTGTTTGTTCTTGATGTTCTTTCACTGCTTTCTATGTCATTTAGGAGTTGTGAGTATGTAGTCATTTTAAACAGGCAGATATCTACTCACAATGACCGCTATATAGCAAATCAGTCAGTGCTCATTTACTAACCTTTTACACAGAAAAATAAATGGCCACATGAACTATAGTTCCCAGCTTAAGATCCCTTCACATGGGGTGCAAGCAATAATCTGGAACGAACCCTTCATTCCCAATATTTACCTGCTCGTCAGAGGAGGTAAAACCTGCATTTACATGCAGCAATCACCTCTCCTGTTTGAGGACGAGCAGTGGCTACTGCTAGCCTGTCACTCATCTCCATACAGATTGTTTCTGGGCAGCAGATCGCTGTTTACACAGGACATTCTTCTGGGTGCATGGTGTCTGACCCCTGCTGATCACATATTGATGGCTTATCCTAAAATCCTGGAAAATCTCTAAATTAACTACTAACTGAAAAGAGGATTGTTCATAAACAGCAGCCTTCACATGAGGCAATGGCAGGCAATGTTATGCTGGCAGTCCATGCCCACTGCAATCCAGTGGGTACAGCCACCAGAGCACTAACCAGATCCCTGCTGTCTGTTCTCTGGCAACTTGTACCCATCCACATGCCCCTGCTTCCTTCTCAATAGTGCTGCCTTGCTCATCCCTTGCTGACGCTTGCTGTATCTCCTCCTGCAGCATATCGGGTGAGCTGTCTCCATCTATTAAAAGGCCAGTGCACATACCTTAGCCCTCCCCACCCAATGGCTGGCCACCTTAGGGTATTTAAGGCCCTTGCCCTAGGGGAGGATGATGGGCAATAGATTCTATTTCTCTAGTTCTTGTCTTGTTTCACTCTCGGGTGTATTGCCTTCTGCCTCAACCCAGATTTAAACTTTTGCTGCCTCACCTGACCTCTGCCTGATCTCCATACTGACCATAAGCTGCCTGTCCTGACCCTCAGACCTAGGTTGGATTGTACAATCTCTGCCTGCCTTGACCTCGACTTGTCTCTGACTATGGTTTCTGCCCGACTCTTCTGTGTCTCTTGACCCCTGTGGGTCAGCAGTCTACTAAACAGAGTCTACTCCAAGAAGTAGTAGCCTGGTGGTTCCCTTACAGCAGAGTCCAGATCCCTGTACGGGGGGGGGGGGGGGCTACTTACATAATGCCCTGAGGAGTAGCCCCAAGCCAAATCAAGTGACACAGTGGTTCCACACCCACTTTACAACAGGAAAATCGAAATGAAAATTTGCATCTGTATTGTTAGTACGCTATTACTTTAGAACGTACCTTTTGTATGTAGTGAGCCACATTCAACTTTCAATCATCGTCGGGAGCAATAGGCAATTGAAAAATAGAAGAGAGAAATTTTTAATGTGGAGAAACAAAAAGCATGAAATTGCAAACATTTGCTGATAAATCTTTCAAAGTGAAATTTAACACTAGTATTATACCATCCAAATTGGCATAGTTTGGTGGTAAATCTAGGACTGGTCTGCAACAATGTCAATTGCTAGTGCATGATTCAGGACTCACATGGCGAGCCACACAGCAGAGTTGCGAGCCACTGTTTGGGGACCACTGAGGAGCAATTCCAATAATATAATTTATGCAGCTGGGTTGACACATGGTGCAGCGTGCTGCAGACAATTACTACCCAGTGAAACCACAAATGACTTACAGCAAGTTGCCATGGATTTGCAGGACAGTTAATGGCCACACAAATGTACCTCATATGTAGTAAAAATCACACAACCAAAAAGAGCTTTATAAAGCCATGGTAATTAACTGTAAAATGCTGAGGTTTTGTCCCACAGTAATAGGCTGCACACCACACCGTACTCTATGTTACTCCATCCTTAGGATAGGGTCCAGGGGCGTAGCTATAGGGGGTGCAGAGGTAAAAGTCGCTACCAGGCCCAGACCCTTGTGCCACATAAGAAGACACCGATATTATAGAAAGTGCATGCTGGGAGGGCTTTATTATAGATTTTGTACTGGAGCCCAGAATGTTCAAGTCAGTCTTCTGGCTGAAGGGAAGGGGTTAGGTCAAGAATTTGGCATAGGGGGGTTTCTATTTTAATTTTTGCCAGCAGAAAGGCTATGTGCTCCCCTGCCCCTGGCCACAAAGAACTGAGGGAACGTGGGCCCAAGCTGAACTCTTGCACCAGGGCCCATAAGCCTTTAGCTATGGTAGGGTCACAAGTTGTAGCATCCAGTCACGACCAAAGCTCCATCCACATGAGGTGGCCAACCTGCAAAGTTTAGTGCCTTGTGTGCTGCTACCCGTTCAGGCTTTTTGATGCAGTTTTTGAAGCCCAAATCAGAAGAGGATCATAACAGGACAGAAAGTATTATGGATAGATACTACTTCTCCTCTTTTTTGAATCAACTCCAGATCTTGGCTTCAAAAACTGCATGAGAAAGCCTGAATTTGTGGCAAATTAGCAATTTATGCAATATAGCTAAAAATGATATTATAGAGGCATTTACACAACTTAATACGTAAGAAAAAAACTTACAGTTTGGCAGAGACTAAACAAATCCAGGAAAGTGTTCTCTCAGACGTGCAGGAGAAGGGCAGCACCATGGCTGTTCAGTATTTATACGTTCTGTGACACTGTGTGGGCTGAACTGGCATTCTGAGAAGACTTGGCACAGATATATCTGCAAAGGTTTATCTTTCAAATTACCAAGCCATGTAGTCATCTCTAAGGAAGCAACAAACATCATAAAAAATGTATTAAAAGGGTTGACTCAGGACAACAATCCCAGCCCATATGCCCTATTACAGTCACAGCCGCAGAGTCCCTGACTGGGGTATTGTTGACTTTACCAATTCAATAAAGACATGCCAAACATTAATTGGATTTAATTGTCCACAGCAGCCATTTATTAAGCAAAGAACATAGAAAACAAAATAAATAAAGACTTCAACCAAAATGAGGCCTCCCAAAATATCACATTAAAACATCACTATAACACTACATAGCAATAGTTCCTGGTACGAAACAACACAACGGAGGGGTCCTTGGAGCCAACAAATCTGGCAGTAATCTGTCCACCACACTGTGATTTACCTCTAGCAGATTATTGAGTCAAACCAACCAAACCATGGGCCTTAGCCAAATATTCTCAAACAAACTCCCACCAGACCTCCATCCTTTTCCCTTACTGGGTCCCTCACCTTAAACACCAACTCCAGTGGCTTCTCTCATTCTCCTCTTTGAAAAAAACATGCACAAGAGGGAGTCAGTAGTGATAGCATTTAGCCCGTCTAACAGTTTCATCATAATAGACCACCAGTAAGGCCTACACTAACCCCTACCCTACCCTAGACCAGCAGCAACACAAGCGATTATTACATTAACATGCTTCTGGAATATGCACCAAATCTTTATACTAGTCTCCAGCAACAAGACGTCATGCTTTTTCTACCAGGTCGATGTTTGCACTGGTCATTTCAATTCCTGGACCTGGTAAGATCATCTTCCTGTTTCTCAAACGTTTCATCACTGGAGCAAATTCAGCTCATCCTTAAAAAGGAACCCACTTGATGAACCCACATGTTTTGTTTTTTTTCACCTGAAAAAATTGAGAAGAGGTTTCATGTAGTCATGTGTTAGCAGATGTGGATATTTTAACACATCTGTCAATTAAAATCCATCTTGGTCTTTTTCTATAAGTATATCTAGAAATTCTGAGCTCTTCCAACTCTATTTTAAGTCACTTTAACATCAAAATCATTTACAACTTTTCAAGGAATATGATTGATCTGTGTACCCTGAATGAAATGAAATGAATGAACCATGAAATTATAGTCTCAAATCTTTTTGTGTTGTTGACAATATTACTCTCCCAGAGCCCCATGAATAAGAGTATGAGGGCTCACAGGTCGTCCCCATGGCTGTTCCCTGGAGCTGTAGGAGAATAACAATCTTTGAAAATAAAAAATGATTGTATATGTGAAAAATGTTAAAAGTGTCAAAAAAAATTCTCTATCCAAATTGCATATCTCCAAGAACTAAGAGTTATACAGTCCTTGGTCATGATCTATAGATGAGTAATGTGACTCAACAAAACAAATTGTGATGCACATGTCCTCGTCCTTGTGTATTCTATTTATTTTCTACCTGATTATTTATTTTTCTAACCCTTTTGCAGTGTCAGTTCCAATTCCTTTTCATATTTTTATAATTATATGGTTTGAAGGTAATTTCCGATAGCAGCACACATCATGTTATTGGCAGAAGGCTTCACGTTCATAAAGTTCTACAGGCCAAAGAAGAACATTCCCACACTTGTCCACAGGTTTTATTAGAACCTCTTTGAATTCTTTTCTTGTCTTCCTCTGAGAACGAACCGGATTACTATCCACATATTTGCCAACTAACTGGTTTGGCTTTGGGCTAAACCCTAAGGGCATTATTCCGGCACTCCCCTGGTATTCACCCTTTAACCATTGTACAGGGATTTGTTTTTCAATAGCTAAAGTCTAATTTTATAGATGATATTATACTTGTTCGGTAGGCTTCCCTGATTAATCTAAATAGGTTTCTCGAGAAAGTAAATGATTTGAATATTAAACTGAATTGGAATATAGTTGGAAGAGTTTCTGTATATAATTAGACAGCATTGAGTTAACATATTTTACTGGAAATAAAGATTTGGCATAATATCTTTAACATCATTAACATTAACAGTTAAAAAAAAAATTAGAATTTCTTAACAAAAAGTCACTTTGTCCACCAAATTACTACCTCTCCGCTGCAGGGGAACCACCAGGCTGCTACTTCTTGTAGTAGTTTTTGTTTAGTAGACAGCTGACCTACGACCGTCAAGAAACAAAGGTGCAGAACACCGAGGGGTCAGGCAAAGCAATAGTCAAGGACAAGCCAAAATCAGGGCAGGGGGAGTTTGTGTAATACAAAGTCATTCTAAGGGTTAGTGTGGAGATCAGGCAGAGGTCAGGTCAGGCAGCAAAGGGTGAAATATGGCAGAAGTCAGTATATAGGATAGACAAGTAGCACACCTTTACAGGAAACTAGACAACTAAAACCTGGTGCCCACAAGTGAAGAAAGGAAAGAAGAGAAAGGGGGGACATGATTGAAACCTTTAAATATGTTAAAGGACTGAATAAAGTTCAGGAGGGAAGGGTTATTAATAAGAAACTGAACACAAGAACAAGGGGCACAATCTGAGGTTAGTTGGGGGGAAAATCAAGAACAACACTAGAAAATATTATTTCACTGAAAGAGTAGTAGAAGCTTGGAACAAACTTCCACAGTAACTGAATTTAAACATGCCTGAGATAAACCTGTATCTATCCTAAGATAACAATAAAGGAATAATAAAAGGGCAGACTAGATGGACCAGGTGGTCTTTTTCTGCCGTCAATCTTCAATCTTCTACAATCCTCCCTAGGTCTCCACATGGTCTTAACCTTAGAAAATAACTATACTTCACTATTATACTGGAATCATAATGACTTGATTTTGGTGTGATTAGGAACCTGTTCACATCGATCCTGTTTACAAAACCATTCATCCGATTTATGTTATTGCTAGAAATGGAGAAACCATTGATGCCTCCTATTTTATGAATTAGTTTTGGGATTCACATGTGTACCATATTACATATTTTATTTTGTATTTGTGGGGAAATTGTTACAGGACTGGATATATATTTCCTATATTTGAGAAAAGAAGGAGAGCAGTGCTCATATGTGGGACTGCCTCTTAAGCTGGTGGGGGCACAGGGGGCTGGCGGGGCTCACCATGCAACCCAAGACGGCATGTAGTAAAAATTGTTGGGTGCTGCCAAGCGTCTCCCTCTAGTGCTAGTCAGGAACTGCTCTTGGTCTGACAAAGGAGCCAGTTTGGACGAGAAATGCATTACTTAAAGAGACAAACAATAAAAGTTATTAAAGGGGGTTGTCTCACTTCAGCAAATGGCATTTATCATGTAGAGAAAGTTAATACAAGGCAGTTACTAATGTATTGTGATTTTTTTTACTTTTAATGTTCATGCACTTTTTTGTACATTTGGTATCTTTTAATATCAGCAACCATGTTCCTGCACGATACTCGGAGTCTTTATGAGGTCAGGAGATCATAGGTAAGATGTCTACATGTGCAGTCAGCTGACAGGAAAACAGAAAGTCACCACTTGCAGACTGATTTGTTAATGCTTGTATCTCACAAACGGCTGAACAGTTTTAATAAAGGCAAATTGAAAAAAAGATTTTTTTTTAATCCAAAATAAGTGAAATGCACTCATTAAAAATGCCCCTGAAGGTGTACATAGCCATAAAGAGAATGGGTCCATCAAAAAAATGACTCTTTGTTTAAATTATGTTTTTATGTTAAACATTTTTAAAAGAATTTTTGGTGTTTTTTTTTTTTTTTTCATTTTCCATGTTACTTTCTATATTTAAAAAAACATCCTACAATCCTGCCGTTTTTGCACTGGCCACTAAACCTAATAATAAGCGCCACTACTTGGTCTGTACAGATCACTCTTCATTGTCATTACAGGCAGGATTACAATGACAGATGTCACCTAGATATATAGATAACCATCCACTATTTACAATAGGTGATATCACAGCTTATCTACTCCCTCTTGACCTCTGCACAGGTCACAGAGCATGCCTAGAAAACTCTCTCAGAGAAGTCAATCAGGTCCCCTCCAGTCTACTGTCTATGGCTTATGGCAGCTGATGTAAAGCGTATCTCCAAACGCTGTTAACAACAAAGGCAAAATGTTCAGAAAATAGAATTTTAAAAAAATCTAAAATCAGAAACAGATTAGAAAAAGGATACGTGTTACGATGTGGTTTTACCTGGCAAAAAATATAGGTGACACATTCCTTTTGAAGTGATCATCTCAGTCTCACCTAGGTCTTAAAGTTTTGAGGGCACTTGACACAAAGCCCTTAAAGGGGTTTTCCTGATATTTTAAAGGGAGTCTGTCACCACGATTTTGCATATAAAGGTAATGCCACTACTGGATTCAGCTGAGCATGTTGAATTCAAAAATGTTATTATTACAGTTCCTAGTAGTAGATTTAATGCTGAAAAAACGTTTTTTATAATGTGTCAATCACTCACATAAGGAGCCCAAGGGGATGTGCCCAGCCGCGTTTTAGCCCGGGTTCGCCGAGAAAGTTGGAGCCCAGGACCGCCCACCTCATTAATATTCACTTCACTGCTTCCAGCAGTGAAGCTCCGTCATCGTTGTAATGTAACTGCATGCGCAGTACCTTCTCTGAGGCCGATGCCCGCAGACCACACGGGCGCAGACCGCTTGAGGTACTGCGCCTGCGCGGGATTACAACGATAACGGAGCTTCACTGCTGGAAGCAGTGAAGTGAATATTAATGAGGTGGGCGGTCCTGGGCTCCAACTGTCTCGGCGAGCCCGGGCTCGAACGCGGCTGGGCACATCCCCTTGGGCTCCTTATGTGAGTGATTGACACATTATAAAAAACGTTTTTTCAGCATTAAATCTACTACTAGGAACTGTAATAATAACATTTTTGAATTCAACATGCTCAGCTGAATCCAGTAGTGGCATTACCTTTATATGCAAAATCGTGCTGACAGAATCCCTTTAAGTTATCCCCTATCCACAAGGTTGGGAATAACTATTAGATTGGTGGTGGTTTTATCTCTGGGATCCCCGCCAAACAGGAGAACAGGGGCTCCGTACCCTGTTGAGCCCCCTGAAATGAATGGAGCATCCATTCATTTCTATGGAAATGCCTAAGGACAGTACTTTAAGTCACCCAGCAAGTTGTCTCTTCCTGTGACAGAGCTGTGTAACCCAATTGTGTGGACTCTTCAGGAGGATAACTGAATGTTAGGTGGGGATACTGGCGAGTGCATTCCTTCTCTTCAGACCTGTAGCAGAAATGGAGACACACTCAAATATCTAGTGAGATGAGATAATTGAAGGCTAAAGGAAGTTTGGGCATTAAGAAAGTACGGGTACATGCACACGACAGTGATCATGTAAAAAAAATGGCCGATAAAAATGGATCAACTGTTTTTCACGGCCATTTTGAATCCGTGTGTGCATCCATTTTCTCACCGTTTATCCATTTTTAATGTTCATTTTACATCAATTTTTAAAACTTCTTTTAGTATGCTGTTCCCCTCACGGTGCCCCCTAGTATCTGTAGTATGCAGAGTGTCTACAATAATGCCCCCCCCCCATCGTGCCCTCTGTAAATATAAGGCCCCCCTGTATATAAAATGCCCCGAAACCCCCCCCCTTTTCCCCTAGATAATAGCAGCAGCTTAAAGAAGAACTCCTGCAAAAAATTTTATTCTCTGACCTGTTAGAAAGGTGCATGATATAATCTGTAGTGAATGTCATCTTCTTATCAGTGACTGTTTCTGTGAGTAATAACCTCTCTTCTTATTGTAGCTGGGTCATGTGACCAACTCCCTGACCTCCAACTGACCCAGGACAGGAAGCCAGTCACTGATCTATTCATTCCTATGAGACTGAAAGTGAGGCTCCCATAGGAATACATAGAGAATTAGACTTCCTGTCCACACATAAGTCTCTGTGTGAGTTGGTGGGTCTAATTCCTAGTCACATGACACAGATACTACATTTCAGAATCATATAAGTCAAAAATACAGACTATGGTAAGAAAATTACATTCACTACAGATTACATCATGTACATATCTAGCAGGACATGGAATAAAAATTTTTGCGGGAGTTCTTCTTTAAAAAATATAAAATACTCATCTCACCACGGGCAGTCCTGGGAAGACTCGACCCGCACAGGAGGTAGCAGGGCTGGCACTCCCAGCATGATCATGTGACATCATAACGCTGGGATTGCTAGTCCTGCCGCTTACAGTATAGAATGGGTGTTCCCGGGGATTGCCTGTGGAGAGGGTTTTTGTTTTGTTTTTTACTCCCTGCCTTCTGCCCCGCTCATATACTCATTTTTTAACAGGTGCACTCCTGTCTAAACGGCTGTAAAAAACAGGATCATTGATTTCAGTCTGTAGAGGTTCATGAACAGGAAGCCTTCTGCCAAGAAAATATGTGTTATCAAAAATTACGTTCCATGCGCTAAATGAATTTTTAGAAACAAGATGGAGGCTAGAGAAATCAATAATCAGCCAGGAAATGTATGAAGCATTGAAGACAACTTTTCCAGTTCTACTTACCCCAAAAATCAAACTAAGCCCCCAGTCACCCCACTTCTTTAGGCCTTAAGGATTTATGTGCAAAAGGTAAATAGATTAATGTCATGGTGGACTGTGTTGTCAACTTGTACAGAATTGGGATCTTCCAGCATGTTCCTGTCCATCTGATGGGAATAGGACTCAAAAGGAAATGGACTTCAATGGCGACAACTCCTGGCGCTCAGTGCCTAGCTTTTTCGTCCACCATGAGCCAATTTCATGACAATTACTATCTACAGAGATGTGTAGAAGTTGTCATCTTTTGTAAAGAACACCATGGATGTTTTGAGGAGATTACATGGAATACAATGTATTCCTCCTAACAGGTCAATGTGGAATTCCTTTACACATCAATAGTTCATGAACACCAGCTTTATGTCTCTCAGTTCTTCTTGGACATGTTCAAATTAGACAAAGATCTTAAAGTGTACCTGAGGTTTGCGTAGTGGCTGTGTTCTTTGTACAATCATAACTTTGTACAATAGGTCTTTTTTGGGCTTCTCGAATGTATTTTCAGCCATATTATTCCCTGTTTCAGCTGCAGAGCTAGATGCATTTCACTCAGAAGCAGGGAGCGTTTCCCTTTCTGTGAAATCTGCCAGCACTGTACTTCTGTGAAACCCTTTACTTTACCTCCCACTATGTTTTTTTTCAGCTCCATAGCTGACAGAAAACATATGGATAATCAGACACACAGGAAGCTCTTATAATCTTCAAAAGCTGTGAAGAAGCAGTTCTCCTATCAGGCTCAGGATCTCAGCTTGCTCTGCCACACCCCCACTTCCTCTGAGCGGTCTTCTGTGTCTCTAATACTAGGGACAGATCTTGCCTGACAACAGGCAGTGGACTGCAAATGAGGTGGGAGACCCCTAGTGGCCATGATGGTAGAGCTGCTTTTTTCAGGTGAATGAAGGCAGATTTTTTAAATGATTTTTTAGAAACTTGCTAGTTACACCATTCTCTATTAAATTAAATTGTGAAAGTGCAGTGACTCTTTAAGGAGCACACCCATAATCATTTTATTCAGCTGATTGAGACAATTTGTGATTCTTTGTGCACTGATTTCTTCCTGGGACTGTTGAAGAAAGAGAGTCACCACCACAGCTGATCATGTTGCAGCCAATGCAAATCTTATAAGTTTGTGCTGTTTGATGCCAGAGGAGGGCTAAATGGCAAATTATAGGCTGTTGGTGTTCCTGTAAAGAAGTATTTATGATTATTGAACTTCTCTATGACAGTGCCTAATGGTTTACAACTTCTGTGGGCTACCATTCCTGCTGGCAACCATTCCGCAAACCTGACACCGCACTACTATTAAGCAATACGTGTACAACCAGAAGCATGAGCATAACGGTTTTAGTTGCAGGCTCGGGACTTTAGGGGGAGGCTCAAACCACACATCAAGCACGTGACAGAGGCAAGGAACTAGCTGCCAAGTGATGGGCCAGGGAAGGTTACTGGAAGAAGACTGTGGGCACCCAAGAAATAGGAGCGCTATTGCTATGTGTGGTCTATAGATGGTACTACAGAGGTCCATTAGGTTACAATATTAATTGGTTCCAGGAAGACCATTGTATGTTGAAACCATTGTAAGTTGATTAATCGGTTCCAAAACCCCAAAATGTCATCCAAGAAGAGGATTAAAGAAGAATAAGCAGATAACTAAGACAGATAAAACAAGTCCTTACATATAACTGTCAGGAATAGCCGGTAACCAGCAACTAATCCAGCTATTTTACCAGAGAAGTGGCCTTGAGTGGTTGGATCGGAGTCTGAGACATTGTAGGTTGAGCTCCACCAAGCTCCAGGGCTGCGCAAATCGGAGACCTTCCCGCAAGGACCATCACAGCAGAGGAGAAACAGGCGTGTGTCATCTGCCTCACTGATTACATCACTGCCCTGTGGCCATATCTATCATCGAACCTGCATCGCCTTGTGGCTCCGTAATAACACCCGATGACCCCTGTGCCGCAGGGACTGTTTTTAACGGAGCATAACACCAACATCTCCACCATCTGTCATCAACATCTAGACAGAAGAATTCTATTTCCATGCTATCACCATGACAGAATAACAGAAAGAAGGATAAGATTGACCCCTGGCCTCTGTAGGGGCAGGAACAGAGAAAGGTTAAAAGGACCCCTCCCACCACCAACACCAGTGTTACCAAATAACAGAGCAAAAAGTGGTGGAACATAATTAAATAAATTAATTTCATCATTTTTTTTCCTTTTTTTTTTTTGGAAGGGTATTGCCTTCATACCCACCAAGAATGGATCCCCGAAGGGGAAAAACAATGTATTGGGAGGGAATACCATGCCGTTGTGGTGATATCATGGAAATAGAATTACTGGTAAGTCTAATTCTGGCTTTCCACATCATCACCACGACGGCATGACAAGGAGACATACCAAATAACTCCTAAGGGGGGGCTACCGCCTGAAGGACTTTCCGTCCAAAAGTTAGATCTGAAGAATTAGAAAGATCTAACCGGTAATGCCTCATAAATGTGTGTACGCTAGACCAGGTAGCAGCTCTGAAAATGTCCTCTAGGGAAGCCCCTGCTCTTTCAGGAAGACATTCCCGTATGGGCAGCATAACATATACGGACCGAAAGTGGCCGGATCCAATAACCCGAACTTCAAAACATGAAGTTTGCTTATCCCTAATTACTATATGGAGCCTAAAGAAAATTGTGTTATAGTTGTATTTGGATTATTTATTGTTTTTGGAGGTGGGGGCACCACATATCTTTATAGAACTTAGGACACTGAGACCAATCCATGCAAGAAACAAACTGGTGGCAGGTCCAAAGTTTGCCTTGACATCCATAGGATTTTCGTTAAACCCCCATGGCCAGAAAGGTTTGCTAGAGGAGGGTTTTCAAACTTTTTCTACTTGGGCCTCACCAGCCAGTCCAGACTGATGTTGGGCCCTCACCATCGAGCAAACATTACTGCACCAAATACCAAGAATATATATTGTATGTATAATACTGTTGAGGGGACCCTAACAAAATCTTTCAGTCCTACTTCTGGATAGGCCCCGTAGCAGCCGCTTTCACTATAGCTACGCCCCTGGCACAGTAGAAGATACCTCCCCAGAAGAGCCAAATACCACTGTGACTCCATACCACAAAAGATGATGGGTGAGCCGGCACAAGGTGGTGGTGGGGGGGGGGAGAGATAATGATGGGTGAGCAGGCACACGGGGGTGTGGGGGGGGGGGTTTGAATGATGGGTGAGCCGGCACACACTGGGAACTGCTCTCGTATTGGAATTAAACATAAAAAAATAAATAAATCCATGAAGTTTTTAGACAACAAAAAGTAAACATAATTTTTGTTTTCATTAAAAATCCCTTCTTATGGCTAAAATTTGAAAAATAATTTGTCCCATAAGAAAACAACTCATGTGACTATAGAAAAATGTTGAATCCTTAAAAGGGGTATTCTGTTTATGTAAGGTTATTCCCTAACTAAATAACTATTAGTTTGGTGGGGATCCTACTGCTGGGACCTCCACCGATCATGAGAAACGGGATCCCATGGAGCTCCCCAAAATGAACCGAGTGGCCAGTTGGACACGCCCCCAGCTGCTCTATTGATTTCTATGGGAGTTCCTGAGATAGCTGAGAACTGTAGTTTGATATATCCCATAGAAATGAACAAAGGGGCTGTGCTCATGTCCGACTGGCCGCTCTGTTCATTTCAGGGGACTCCCTGTTCTTATGTTCTAATAGTTGTCCCCTGTCCTGTGGATAACTTTACATAACTGGAATACCCCTTTAAGGACAAAGCTGATAGCAATTACATGAGAAATAAAGAATATAAGATTGTACATTGTATTGCATGTAGTACAGAAGGGATCATTTACTATGCTATACGGCCTGGTGATTTCATCTATATTATCTATATTAGCATGGCAATGATAGGTAACCAATCAAAGCTTTTGATCGGTGGGAGTCTCAGCACCCAGACCCCAACCAATCAAAAGCTTACTATTGCTAGGATGAGGAGACATAATCCCTTGCATAGTTTTCTCCTTACTGCAGAGGATGGAATCGAGATCTCAGCACTCACACACCTTTGATCCAAACATTGATAAGTCACTGACATATCCAAAGTTTTTTGAACATCCGCTGATGTAGAACATGCGGCCTACAAAAAGATGAGGCCCAAGGGTTCCCTTTAAAATGCTTATATATCTGGTGGGAATAAGAAAAGAACGCAGATTTTGGCCACTACTTCTCGGTCAGGTTTGCATTTTTTAAAATGTATAAAAGAGAATATATGTGTAAAATTTTAATAAAACAACCTTGCTTTACCACAATGATTTTAACAGTAACATAAACCACAGCTCTTTATGTCCATCATATGTACACAGAACCAAAACTGAAGTTACAGCAAATGACAAGAAAACAACTTTTTTTCAGAAACAGCACCTGTCTTGTTCTTGACCAGTCCCTGCTCTATTCCACAGACAGAGTCAATGGACAAGACTGGTGCCGGGGAAAAAAACAAAACAAAACAATCCAGTTTTCCTAATTTCCTGCACCCCCATCCTTTGGATTATTAGGGCACGGCCACACACTGTGGTAAATGCCCACAACAAATCTGTGCATAACTTGACATGTGGTGCACGTTTTAAAGGGAATGTGTCATCAGAAAATAACCTGCTGTTTTAAATCACTTTTTTTTATGTTTAAAGGGGTTGTCCGAGTTACTTTTTTGTCCTTTGTATGTTTCTAACTGGTCAAATACAACAGCTTTTCCATACACTTTCTGTTTCTAAAGCTGCTGGTTTCTTAGATTTAACTCTGGGTCACATGACCTGTGATGTCAGCTTGCCTCCCTGCTAATCTTATATTCGTGCACAGAGCCTGTACACGAGACGTCACTGTGCTGGCCACGCCCCCCTGCTCTTCCGAGCTCCTGCTATCTGCTCTCTCCCTGGATTCCTTCAGATAAAACATTAACCCCTTCAGCCAGAACACACTGAAGGCTTTACAACAGCAGCTGCAGATGTAAAGAGACACAGGATCTGCTCTCCTCACCCTACAGACACAAAGCTGACACTGGAGCTGATCTGGAGGAGATGCAAACTACAAGTACAGGTAGGGGGGAGATCCTGTGTGTATCAGCAGTGTCATTGTACAGCTGGGACTTGTAGTCCTACACAAACAACATGCTGCTGAGTATCCCAGCAGGCAGACATGTCACTCAACACTTGTATTCACTCCCTTTACAGAGAGGGGGGAGGGGCAGAGATTGTTGTTACTGCATGTAAACAAAGGCCAGAAGAGAACCAGGGAAATGAGGAAATAGAGATTTTTTTTTGCCTAAAACTTGCTTAACTTAGTTATATATTGCTGCCCATCAGATTCAAAGTACTATATTTTTTTTTTCATAACTCAGACAACCCCTTTAACGTATTTTTAAAGAATTTGTGACAATTAGGGATGAGCGAATTGACTTCGGATTCAACATCCAAAGCTGATTCACATAAAACTTGGGTTCAATACTGTATGGAGCGAGCGCTCTGTACAGTATTAGAATGTATTGGCTAAGATGAGCCGAAGTTATTACCTCGCAAAGTCTTGTGAGACTTCGCTTAATAACTTCATAAGTTAATTTCTACTGTAAATAATAACTTCAGCTCATCGGAGCTAATACATTCTAATACTGTACAGAGCGCTCGCTCCATACAGTATTCTAACGAAGTTTTATGTTTCATCCGAACTCGATTCACTGATTCCTAGTGACAATGTTATTTTTCATTTTCCATCTAACTATTAGGCTTGAGTGAATCGAGCTTTGGATCATAGATCCGAATTAGATTCGTTCAAACACTTCATTTGAAATGCTGTTTCACTACTGCATAAAAATGTATTGGCTCCGTGGAGGAAAACGTTGCGTCGCCCGAAGCTGCATGAGACTTCGTTATGTAAAAACATTTTAAAACTGGAATCTGAAGTCGGGTTCGGTACTGGCTGGTACCTCGGTACCAAAGCCGACTTCGGATTCCCATTTTAAAATGTTTTTAAGTAAGCAGATAGGAATAGCGAAGTCATTTAGCGAAGTCTCACGCAACTTCGGGCGACACATAGTTTTCCTCCACGGAGCCAATACATTTTCATACTGTACGGAAACAACATTTCAAACTAAGTTTTCGAACAAATCAACTTTGGATCTATGATCCAAAGCTCGATTCGCTGAAGTCACTATCTATATTTAAACAAAAACAGAAAATCGGGCAGATATTACTTTGAACACTAAGCCTAATAGTAGGCCACACTTCTTGGTCTGTACAGATCACTTTACTGCAGTTATCTGCTCATCTATACACAGAGGTGATATCACTACAGGCAGGATTAGAATGACAGATAAGACAGTATCCACCATTTATAATAGGCAAGCTCATCTATTCTTTCCTAGTACAATGACATCTGCACAGGTCACAGAGCCTAGAAAACTGTCCCATAGAAGTCAGTGAGGTCTCCTCCTGACCATTGTGTCAAGTTTCTTAAAGCTTTCTAAATGCTGTTAAGAACAGCTCAGGCAAGATGGCCGCCCCCCCATAATCATGTTCAGAAAACAGAATTTAAAAAAAATCTGTAATCAGGAAATTAAATTAGATTGGAAGAAAAGGAGATGTGTCGCTATCTAGGTTTAACTGGCAGATAACATTTTTTGGTGACACAAATTTCTTTAAATCTAAAGCAGATTTATGTTGGGAAGCAAAAATCTGGGGCAGATTTTCAGCAACAAAATATTCCCATTGTGGACGTTCCCTTACTATACAGACATTAAAATGAGAAAATATGGAATGTAGTTTAGAAAAGCAAAAATATTCAGGCATTGGCATTAGGACCCTCATATTAGAACAGCCTGAAATGAACCCTCCCAGAAACAGCAAGAGGTCCTCCAGGAGGCATGAAGAAGAAAACTGCAAGGGCATACTCGCACACTTGTAATTTCCTAGTCTTCCCAGATTACTCGATCTGTAATAGACCAAAAGCCTCATGTCCAGGGGCATCAGAAATGCCTTCCTAAATCTGGGGCTCACCTCCCCAGGAGCTGTAGGGCATCTAATGGATGAGTTACAGAACTGCCCTAGATGACTACTGGCCTTCTATGATACAGCGACTCCTCCTGCTCTTTATTATCCTCCTTCACTACATTTCATCCAGTCTTACATCCGTCATACGAATAACGGTCACGGCCAAGCTTCTACTTGACATTTATTTCACAGCACAAAATTCTACAAAAAAATTTCTGTAGGAAGGAAACGCATGCCGCCTTCGAAGCCTCTGTACATCTCCTGACCCGAAGATTCAAACTACCAATGCTTGGTAGCTATGACTACGAAAAAAAGTCATCATCATTTTTATCTCTTTAGAAAAAAAAAAAAAAAGTCATATTGCACATATGAAATGGTTTAAGAACAAGCAATTGCTTATTGATAATGTTTCCAGTCTGAGGTGGAGTGACTAGTCCTCGTCAGAACTCTCCGAGCTCTCGTCTTTGGCCACTTTCCAGTTGGTCCTCCGGCTTTTCCTGGCTTCTGTTTCGGGGTCTTTTTTAGACTTTGATCTTCGGTGATGTTTCCTGCTGGATTTTTCAGTCCATCTTTCCTCCTGATCTTCAGTGCTGCTCATCTCGTTGCTGGAGGTGTCGCTGTCTTGTCCGGATGAGGATGGCTGCTTTTTTGAGGCCTTTTTCCGAGTCTTCTTCTTCCGCTTGGACTTCTTTGGTTTCTTTTCTGCATGGTCTGAACTATCGCTCTCACTGGAGGACTCTGTGCTGTCCTGTTCTTTTTTCCTCTTCTTCAGCTTTTTATGTGAACGCTTCTTCTGCTTTTTCTTATGAGTTTTTTTTGACCGTTTGCGTTTATGGGATTCCTGCACCTTCTGCTCTTTGCGTCTAGATTTCTCTTCTCCGTTGGCGGCTCTTTTGCTTCTCTTTTCTTCTGCATCACTGTCAAAAGAAACAGAGGTCATCACCTTCCAATAATACACCAACAACACACTTACATATGCCGAACATGAAGAATATGGATGTAGTATTAAAATAGTTAAAAGGGGTGTCTCACGAGGATCAATATGGGCAGAACAGAGGGGGGCAACTGCTCAAAACTCCGAGAGCTGCTCTTATGTAGTCATCCAATCATTAACCACTTGCCTTACAACTTTATACATCATTGCAGTAGGCTGTTAAAGGGATTGTCTCATCTCAGACAATGGGGGCATATAGCTAGGATATTATCCCATAGTCTGATAGGTGCGGGACTCACACCAATAACGAGAACAGAGTCCCGAAAATGGTGGAGGAAGGACGCACTGCGCATGCGCAGCCGACTTCCATTCATTTCTATTGGGCTGTCTAAAATAGCTGAGCCCTGACTATTTCCATCGGGCCCATAGAAGTGAATGGGAGCGGTAGCCAGTCATGCGCGGTGCGCTGCCATTCATTTCTATGGGGAGCCAGCTTGGTGGTGGCCGGATCGGAATCCTCCAGCCATCACATTGCAGGGCTCCATTCCCTATATAGGTGTAGATCCCACCACTGGGAGGCATACCCTAGCGATATTCCCCCATTGCCTGAGATCAGACAACCGCTTTAAAGGGTTTCTGTCACCAGTTTTTTTGGTAGGACCTTCAATGATGTCATGACCATGTGATCAGTCACATGGTTTAGGAGGAGACAGGCTGTTTGTGTGATCCTAACCATGTGACTGATCACATGGTCATGACATCATTGAAGGTCCTTGCAAGCTATGGTGAATGGAGTGTTTCTTCTCTGCCTGGTCCTGTCAATCAACAGAGCCTCTAGGAGCAGGGGTAACGCCCCTTGCACCTAGAGGCCTTATTAGCATAACATAAAAGTTCATTTTATATAAAAATGGGGGCACCAGTAAATAAAACAGATATATATTTGGAATCAGGTGACATTAGCACATCTCTAATGTCAGCCTGATTCATACCGAAAAAACTGGTGAGAGAAACCCTTTACATGTAACCTGATGTATAAAAGCATTGGGTTAATTTAAGATCTGCTAGCTCCTAGTGACTGTGCTAGACAGCTGCAGTCACAGTGAATACCCCGGAGACCAATCAATGTAGCAGAATCATTTTTTTTTTTTTGTTTCAGAAAAAAAAACTTAAAAAGAGAAATAAGATAAAAATTAAAAAAACAAAATTAAAAAAAGTTATATCTACATAGTTATAAGCAATAGTATAGCAGGCATTGCGTATATAGAATATATATATACGTACACACTGTTCTCCATTTTGTATTGTAAAAAAAAAATCTAGGTATTTTGTGTGCATAAAATATACAAACGCAAAAAAAAAGCCAAAAACCTAAAATGTCCAACCTTTCCCAAGATAAGAGGCCAGCATTAAAAAAAATAGTCACTTTGAAGGAGTTTTGGTTGTGGTGCTGAACGACATCTGTCTTGGCGGTATGGTGCTATAGAACCAGCAATATAAAAATCTATAATACAGTCCAGTCATTTTGGGTCTTGGGATTGGCACAGCCAGTAGGTAAACTGCATTCCTTTTTCACAGTACAAACATATAGTAATTGTTTTAGAAATGTTATAATAATCCTCTTTATTTGTATAATGTAAAATATCAGATTTTTTTTTTAGCGGGGAAACCATAGATGTAGCAGAGTTTTTTTTTAGATCTAGTTAAAGGGGTTTTCTGAGATTTTGATACTGATCCTCTGGATAGGCCATCAGTATCTGATCAGTGGGTGTCCGACACCTTGGACCCCCGCCGATCAGCGTATTAGTGTATCAGTGTATTATTTCAGTTTATTTTACCACATATACCTGTCTGTGTCAAATTCATCAGGGTACAGCTCCTTATAGCCGCTATGTCCCCACCTGGAAAACATATAAAAGTTACTTACTGAACATGTTAACAGTGAGATTTTGGCCAAGAATTATAAAAGTATAATTCTTCACTTTATATAAAACGCATAAAGCACAACAAATACACCTAGATCACACACAACGGGCCTAACCTACGAAAACTGTGGACAGAATCTCTCATTGTTACCCACAGCAAGCTTACATTTCATTTTTTACAACTCAGCATGCATTCACATGTCCATATGTGTTTTGCGTATGTATCCCCAAAAAAAACAGATGAAGTGCATCCATTTTTTTTGTGCAGACCCATTGTAACAATGGACAAGAATAGGACATGTTCTATCTTTTTTGCAGGAATGTGGAATGGACAAACAGATGCAGACAGCACACGGTGTGCTGTACTTTTTTTTTTTTTGCGGACCCATAGAAATTAAAGGGTCCGTGTGCGATCGGCAAAAAATGTGGATTGGTTGCCGACCAAAAGTACAGACGTGTGAATGGGGCCTTAACCCTTTCAGTACCGGAGGTTTTTTCGGTCATGCATTTTCGTTTTGCGCTCCCTGCCTTCAAACAGCCATAACGCTTTTATTTTTCTGTTCACATAGCTGTATGAGGGCTTGTTTTTTGCGGGACAAGTTGTACTTTCCAACGCCACCATTTAATATTGCATATGGTGTAGTGGGAAGCGGGAAAAAAATTCCAAATCAGGTGAAATTGCAAAAAAAACGCTATTCCGCTACAGTTCTACGGGTTTCTTATTTACAGCGTTCGATGTGCATTAAAACTGACCCGTTATTTTCATTCTACTGGTCAGTACGAATCCGGCAATACCTAATATGTATAGTTTTTCCTGCGTTTTGATAGTGAAAAAAAATTAGAAAGTTGCCCTTTTTTTTTTTTTCCTTGTCATATCTTGACCCCTATAACTTTTTGGTATTTATGTGTACAGAGCTGTATGGGGGCTCATTTTTTGCGGGACAATCTGAAGATTTTATTAATACCATTCTGGGGTGTGTATGACTTTTTGATCACTTTTTATTTAATTTTTTTTAGAAAAAAAAAGCGACAAAAAACGGCAAATCGCCATTTGGACGCTTTTTTCCGCCACACAATTCGCCGTATTGGATTTTTTTTTTATATTTTAAAAGTACGGGCGTTTTCGGTCACGGTGATACCCATGATGTCTATATTTAGTGTTATTTAGGTATTTATTTTTTACTTATACGGAAAGGGGGGTGATTTGAACTTTTATATCTTTTTTATTTTTATATATTTTTTTTTATTTTTTTTTTACTATTTGAATGCTCAAATATGAGCTTATATATTGTGGCTTTTTAATTTTCTTTATGAGCAATCATGGATTTACTAGAGGCAGTTAAATCCATCAATTGCTCATTTCTTATCCTGGCCTGCCATCTAGTGGCCAGAATAAGAATTGCACTTTGAAAACTGTAATCCTCACCAGCGAGGATTACAGTTTTCATATGGTGTACAGACACCCCGATTGGCCACACGGGGTGTCTGTACACCACCCGGAAGCGAACGCTTCCGGGTTTAGACGCAACTAGATGCCGTGATCACGTGTGATCACGGCATCTAGTCACCCCGGAAGACGCCGCCGATACAGTAGGTAGCGGCAAGTCTCTGCTGTTAGAAACAGCAGAGACTTGCCGGCCATGACGCCCGCCGCACCCGCGAGCGGGCGCCATGTGCCCGCATCGTACCAGCGCCGTACATGTACGGCGCCGGTACTGTAAGGGTTAAACTGGCACTCTACTTTCATTAAACTTTTGATCTGTTACAGGGACATATCCAAAGTTTAGATTAGTAGGGGTCTGAGCTCTGAGACCCCCCGCCGATCTCTAGAATGAGGGGAGAGAAGTGCTTGCTTAGTGCGTTTTCTCTGCTCATTACAGGACAGGAAGCAAGATGGACGTATCATACAGTGAGGAGTGTAGTGGGAGCTCAGACCCCCACCAATCTAAACTTTTGATTTGTCCCTATAACAGATCAAAAGTCTAATGAAAGTACATTGCCACTGAAGAGGGGTTTTCCAGACTTAAAAAAGAACTCCCGACAAAAATTTTATTCCATGTCCTGCTAGAAATGTACATGATGTAATATGTAGTCATTTTCTTACCAGTGTCTGAATTTTTGACTTATATCATCCTGAAGTTTCTTATCTGTGTCATGTGACCAGCAATTAGACCCACCAACTTACACATAGACTTATGTGTGGACAGGAAGTCTAATTCTCTATGTATTCCTATGAGACTGAAAGTGAGGCTCCCATAGAAATGAATAGAGCAGTTACTGGCTTTCTGTCCTGGGTCAGTTGGAGGTCAGGGAGTTGGTCACATGACCCAGCTACAATAAGAAGAGAGGTTTTTACTCACAGAAACAGTCACTGATAAGAAAATGACAATCACTACAGATTATATCATGCAACTTTCTAACAGAGAATAAAAATTTTTGTGGGAGTTCTTCTTTAATATTGATGATCTATCCTTAGGATAGGCACGTGGGCTTGGTCCGTGGCTCCTCTTCATACAGCTGATCTGTAGGGGTGCCGATCAATATTAAAAGACTGGAAAGAAACTTTAAAAGTCAATGGGACTTCTTGTGTATATCCGGGACACAACAAACTGCACACCTGCAGTGGAAATCGGACTATCAGCCTGGTGAGGAGCCTGTAGTAAATACGTGTGAACACACTGCGTCTGTGCCTGCTATTACAGCTCCTTCACTGGAACGACACCAATCTGTACTGAACTGTAATACCAGAATTAGCTATACCCGATATTGGAGACATGCCGACATACAAATATGGACTCTTACTCAGCACTAACTCTAGATGAATCTCCCAGCAAAAGCTGCAACTAGTGATGCAGCATCTGACAGGACAGGCCGGTTGTAAAGGAAAGCCGCCTTAGTTACAACCAATCAGATTTAGCCTTTCATTTTTCAGAGTTCTGATTGGTTGCTATAGGCAAATAAGCCAGTCGCTCCTTTGCACCAGTTTTCATAAATCTCCCCCATGTTGTTAGACACGGCAGTCTGATTGCTAAAACAACAGCATGATACCATAAGCTATTTATTTAGAGCTGGAACGATTTCACCTATATAACCGGGCTGCACTGCCTGACGTCGCATCTCTCGTTGCAGATTGTGAACAATGCTGGGGGATGCATCTAGCTATAGTTATATTTTATACGTTCCTATACTGCCACCTGCAGGGCGACAAAGGAAAGACACTCACCTGTCAGGTATGGTGGACTCGCACTGGTAGTACTTCTTGTTCAAGGCCCGCACGCTCAGAGCATTCGGTCTCAGAGTCACCTCTTCCGCCGCTTTCTTTCTAGCACTCTCTTGGCTTCCTTCAGCATCAAAACCATCAGATCTCATCCGGCTTCTAACCGTAAATAAATCAATTTAGGAATTATTTCAGTTTATTCTTATCCATGATACAGACATTAGAAGGGGTACAGTACAGATGACAAGTCCCAGTAGATGGAGCAGTGGACAGGGGAGGACACTACTGGGGTCATTTATCAAGTCCTGCATCATCAATCTTACTACAGGAAAGGGATGGCATAAAAAGTAGAGTATCATCTCAATACATTTTACTCATTTTGGGCTAAAGAACATTTATCCAATTGGTCTTGATTTAAAACAACAGTTTTTGTGATGCACGTGGTTAAAAATCAGTCTGAGCTGACGGCTCCTGTGAAGCCTCACCTCTGATCTCCTGACCTCACAAACACTCATTGAAGCCAAACTCTTATCAAACCGATAACAATATGGCCTAAATGTGTGTTCATGAGGTCAAGAGATCAGAGACAAGGCTTCACATGAGCCGTCAGCTGACGGAACTCAGGAGGGACAGTCTGCAAATAGACTGATTTTTAACCGCGTATATCACAAAAACTGCGGAAATGTTTTCATTGAAATAATGATTAGAGAAGTTTCCCCTTGTGATAAGTCTCCCCTTACAACTCTGCTTGATGCACGTGGGGACAATCTTTAAGATATCTGCATGTGGCCCCCTCGTATGTGATAGAGACAGCAGAGTAGAGCTGTTTCAGTCCTCCCCATAGTGCAGATTAGCGTCTGAGGGGTCCCAGGAGTGAGGCCACCAACAACTAGGCATTTATCACATACCTGGTGGATAGACGACAAATGTAAGTTGTGGGAAAAGCCCTTTAAGGAACTGTTTTATGGTGAAAGCAATGTCTCAGTAGTCCTTGCAGTAGGCACCCTATGTGCAGTCTTACGGTGCCCCCATACAGCACATCTTCTAGGGCAGAATACCTTGGCAATAAGGCATCTATTCAAGTAAGGCCTCATGCACACAACCATATTTTTGGCCTGTGTCAGATCTGCGCTTTTTGCAGGTTGCATACAGACCCATTCATTAAATGGATTGTCAAAAAAAAAAAAATATAGACAGCACACGAATGTCATCCATGTTTTGTCGGTATCCGTACGATCAAAAAACACTATGCACACGGACCACATTTGTATTTTGTGGACCCACAATTTGTGAACTGCAAAACGGATACAGCTGTGTGCAGGAGGCCTATGGCAGCACTTTATTCTGCTGGATTTATACGACCTCTGTAGGGAATCAGAAGCATACAGAGCCACTCCACATGTAAAATGGCCATCATGGTCCAAACTGTACGTCTGATCTGGGATGTTTTACAAACCCCATTCAGATGTATGGGAGGGGATCCTGCAGAAAAAGTACTGAGCAAAACACAGGCCACGATCAGCCACAAATCCACCAGGTACAGAAAGAAGTCTCCATTCTACAGAACATTTCTCAGGTCCTTACAATTACTTAAGAATACATTCACATGACCGTATTTATGGGTCCGCATCCGTTCTGCAAAATTGCTGCAATGGGGCCCCAAAAGACACGCATCCGTACTTCCGCTCCGCGGGCCCGCAAAAAAAGATAGAGCGTTTCTATCATAGGGCTGGCCGCGTGCGTTCTGCAAAATGTGTTTTGCCGATCCTCAATTTGCATACCGCAAAACACATACAGTCATGTGAATGTCCCCTAAGTGAAAGGTCCTTCCTTGGTGATGGGAAGAACCTACCTGTTATCAGTAAACTCCTCCGGATACAGTTCCTTATAACCATTGTGATCCCATCTGTACAGGAGAGAGATGCAGTTACATATCCATACATACAATCAGTATGATCGCACTGAATCTTCCAGACTAAAGCTTGAAAGAAAGGAGACGCTTAAAAATAACTAAGGGCCCAATTACACTGCCTGATGTTCGTGCAGAGCGCACGCCAGTAGATAATGACTAGAGATGAGCGAACGTGCTCGAAACGAGCACTGTACCGCTCGGCTCCCCTGCGCTAGCATAGGCGCTGGCAGCCACTTCCGTCCTCCTGAGGAGGACGGAAGCGGCTGCCTGCGCCCATGCGAGCGCAGGGGAGCCGAGCGGTACAGTGCTCGTTTCGAGCACGTTCGCTCATCTCTAATAATGACACATCCATCGGCGCTCGTTTGCACCAGTCTGATTACACAGGCCGATGCAAACTGAATGTGGGAGGAACAATTACTACCACAGTCATTCCTCCCTCCTTCAGTAGTGTTGATCCCCGATTCCAGCGGGAGACGCGCTGCCGATTTAATCAGCCAGTTTTCATCCTGATGAAAGATTCCCATCAGTTGACAAACGGGCCAAGTCATGGGAACGAGTGTTCCTATGAATGTTTGTTCCCGATAATTGACCTGAAAATCGTGGGGTCTAATGGGGCCCTGGATAAAATACATTGGGGGACATTTCTCATGACCTGCATTTTCATGGCTGGTCTGGATTCCCCTTCTGCAGCCAGAGAATGCACAAAAGTTATGTTGAGGCTCAAGCCTCGGCATCGGCATAGATTTGGCGCGTCCTCCCGCAGGTTGGGCGACAGACTAAAATCTAAGGCAGCCTCCGATAAATGCGCCGACCCTGCTGCCAGGGCTGTGGAGTCGGAGTCAGGGGAAATTGAGGAGTCGGAGTCGGGGCTTTGGCTTACCGACTCCACAGCCCTGCCTGCTGCCCACATCTCCTTCTTCTCGGCACTTCAGAAAAGTGGTGAGAAGGAGAAAAAGTCACAACATGACAAACAACATAACCTATGACCTTTTAATGCTACAATAAACGCCCCATTGTATTACAACAAAGAAAACTAATGATCGGCACAACAGTCTGACAAGACGAGGGGTTAGAGGGCATCAGATGTCTTGTAGGTGCACTAGTAGCCATTTCATGGAAATCCATGGCCAACATGAATCATCTCACCCCACACAATTCTACCCCCCCTCCCCCAAAAAAGGATCTTTTGCAGACATATAATATTGTTCCAAAGAGTCATAATTTAGCAACTAGCTGCAAAGCTGCATACAGTCTTCAAAAACTAGTTTTTGGTTTTTTTTCCAAGTGCCAGCCAAGCAAAATCTCACTCCAGCGCAGAGCTCCATGAACTGCTGAGATACGGGCGTGAGCAGTGAGCGCTTGAAGCGAAGTGTATACACCTCCGCTCACTGCGCATGGCCTTATCGCGGCAGTGCATGGAAGTCTTCTGCACCAGCACAAGATTCTGCTCGGCCGCCACTGATGTCAGTGTGGGAGAGGAGGAGGGGAGGTCTTGGAGAACGAGATGGGCGTGATAACGGGGAGATGACTTGTGACTCCCCTGAGGCAGAAGAACGTTGTGATGACTCCATGAGGTAACTGCTCATGACCTCAGAGACATTTACAAAGTTTTTTTTTTTTTTATACATGAATAGAATACATTTGAGCACAGACAAAGAGTTTAGGAATGATTGGTGGATGCACAGAAAGAATATTCAATCAGCTCTATATGTCAATCCTGAGGACAGGTTACTTTTAAAGGCTATGTTCACCTTCAGGGACAATTTTTTGGGTTGTGATTGCAGTTTACTCATTTTGGGCTAAAAGTCATTTTTTCAATTGGTCTTTATTAAAAATATTGAGCAGTTCTGTCACAAAGAGTTAACTGTTTTTCTAGCTGTGTGACTTGTACTTTCACTTGCTGATCATCTAATAAACCTTCTCTCTAAACTACTAATTAGTCATAAACACTTATTTAAAGGGAACCTGTCATCAACTTTATGCTGCCGATACTAACAGTACTATAAAGTACAGACAGGTGAGTTGATTTCAGCCGTCTGTCATTTATAAGTTACTAGCAGAAAGACCCGGCTTCGCCTGGGTATATTTCATTTAATGTTTCTGTGTGTCGTTGCAGAGAGAAAGTCATCCTCCCTCCCATCCCTGCAGCTGACAGAAATTGATTTTTACCTTCAATTGTTCAATCTTCATTGGCTGCGGAGTGGGAGGGGTCAGGGCCTGACTGAGTCGGGGGCGTGAAATTGAAAGACCTAGGGCAGGGTTTTAAGTCCTTCTTTTGATGGTGGCCAGAATTACAGGTCGATGCCATGGTAATTTATGAGGACACGCCATGGGTAACAGTGGAAGAAAACATTGCTTTGCACGGGTATATTTAATCTATTTCATTTAATGTTTCTGTATGTTGTTGCAGAAAGAAATCCAACTTCCCTCCCGCCCCTGCAGCTGACAGAAGTTGATTTTTACCTTCATTTTTTTCAATCCCCGTTGGCTGCGGAGTGGGAGGGGGCGTGGCCTGACAGAGTCGGAGCGTGGTTTCGCGAGATCTGGGGCGGGGGTCAGAGTGGCATGAATTACAGGTCGATGACATGGTAATTTATGGGGACCCGCAATGGGTAGCAGTGGAAAAAAACATCTTTTATTAGTACTGAATGGTCGTAGTCTAAAATTAGTCAATTTCATCTACGATTTTTGTGTGTCGTTGCAGAGAGAAATTCACCCTCCCACTCCTGCAGCTGATTTTTTTCAATCCCCGTTGCCTGCGGAGTGGGAGGGGGCATGGCCTGGCAGAGTTGGGGGTGTGGATTATCAAGATGCTTCGAATGGTTGTAGTCTGAAATTAGTCTATTTCATCTAAAATTTTGTGCGTCATTGAAGAGAGAAATTCACCCTCCCACCCCTGCAGCTGACAGAAGTTTATTTTTCCCTTCATTTTTTCAATCCCTGTTGGCTGCGGAGTAGGAGGGGGCGTGACCTGACACAGTTGGGGGCGTGGCTTAACAAAGCGCTTCGCATAGGTGATTTAATCTATTTCATTTAATGTTTCTGTGTGTCGTTGCAGAAAGAAAGTCAACCTCCCACCCATCCCTGCAGCTGACAGAAGTTGATTTTTACCTTTATTTTTTCAATCCCTGTTGGCTGCGGAGTGGGAGGGGGCGTGGCCTTACAGAGTCGGGGCGTGGCTTAGCAAAGCGCTTCGCATAGGTGCATTTAATCTATTTCATTTAATGTTTCTGTGTGTCGTTGCAGAATGGCTGCGGAGTGAGAGGGGGCGTGGCCTGACAGAGACGGGGCGTGGTTTAGCAAAAGGCTTCGAACGGTTGTAGTCTATAATTAGTCTATTTCATCTAAAATTTTTGTGTGTCGTTGCAGAGAGAAATTCACCCTCCCACCCCTGCAGCAAACAGAAGTTTATTTTTACCTTCATTTTTTCAATTCCCGTTGGCTGCAGAGTGGGAGGGGGCGTGACCTGACAGAGTCGGGGGCGTGGATTAGCAAGACGCTTTGCATGGGTGGATTTAATCTATTTTATTTAATGTTTGTGTGTGTTGTTGCAGAAAGAAAGTCAACCTCCCACCCATCCCTGAAGCTGACAGAAGTTGATTTTTACCTTTATTTTTTCAATCTCTGTTGGCTGCGGAGTGAAAGGGGGTGTGGCCTGACAGAGTTGGGGGTGTGGCTTAGTGAGACCTGGGGCGGGGGTTTTAAGTACTTCTTTTAGGGTGGCCTGAATTAAAGGTCAATACCATGCTTATTTATGAGCCCACGCAATAGGCAGCAGTGGAGGAAAACATCTTTTATTACTACTGAACTGTAGTAATAGAAAAAAACATAAGTTATATTTATGGTAACCGGAATACCTTTAACAGTGTCAGTAAATAGAAATGGATGAGATCCTCAGCTGCTGATAATTACCTGGTTGTTATGGAAACCTGCCCTCCCTGTGGCTTTGCAGAGAATGGCAGTTGGAGTTTAAAACCAAAGTTCCCAGTTGTAATGTTGGCTAATGGAGATCATATTTTGGGAATATCTCGGGAACGGTACCTCCTAGAGAGATGAGACCTGGTCTAAAACCTTCCTGGACACCTGATGTACCTGTGTGCCGAATTTGGTGAAAATCGGTCCAGTAGTTTGGTCGCGCATAGAGAACAGACAGACAGACAGACAGAAATTCATTTTTATATTATTAAGAGAAAAAAGTAAGTGGTTGCCGAGAACCAACATCACAATGATTGCAGACTGGACCTGGAAAAGCCACCTGAGAGGAGTCCTGGTTATTCATGAATTCCTGCTCTCCCCACCACCTGCTGATGACTGACAGGCTTCTGCCTAGTTTTCTCTTTCTCTCTAGGAGAGAACTGCCAGTCATCAGCAGATGGGCGGGAGAGCAGGAGATTATGAATAACCAGGACTCTTCTCAGGAAGATTTGACTCTTTCAAGGCCTGGGCTGCAATGATTATGATGCTGGTTCTCAGCAACCGTTTACTTTTAGCTCCTGAGTGACACACCGCTGAAATCAGCATTTCTGTCACTATTTTATGCTGCCCTCAGTGAGGTCACCATAAAGTTGATGACAAGTTTCCTTTAAGCCACATTCTTATCAGTAAGATAGGATTTGAGCTATGGTGAGTGTTTACAATGTCAGAGATAAGAAGCCGTCAGTTGAGCTGCTTGACAAAACAGAATGAAAATCCAGATCCTGCTACTAGAGAAATTCAAGGCTGGTCAAAATTTTTAAGAAAGACCAAGTGAAAATAATATTTTTAGCTCAAAATGAGTACAACGCAATCATTAAAAAAAATATTGCCTCCCAAGGTGTCCATAGCCTTTAAATCATGAAAGCCCAACAGATGTGGCAAGAACATCATGTGAGACATAGAGCTGCTGTTACTGATGTAACCCCCTATGACTGAACCAGGCTTAGTTCTGAAATCAGGCCGTAGCCGTCAGTATCTATGACTGACCGGTTAAGATCCGGAGAAGCGCGCCTCCGCTTTGTCCCACCAGCTTCTGTTTGCTTCTCTATTTCTCGAATCTTCCACATTTCAGATTCCTCTTGGATCTGTCCACAGGAAACATAAAGCAGAATTTACATGTTTTTTATACTATAAGATATTGTAAGTGCCCCTATGTAGGGTAAAAGGGGCAAACCAGGGAGGGCACAGACGGGGCACATTACTGCCACAGATGTAATAACCTGAAGACATGTGATGACCGCACTGATACGTCCTCAGGGTGTTACTGGGGAGTCTGCGTTTCCACAAGGTGTCAGGGATTATGAAAAGTAATCTCCCAGGCGGGAAAAATTATCAAGACGTTTAAAAAGCAAATTTATTAAAAGATCAGCGGATTACTCCTCAAAAGTGTTCTACCACCTGGACATAAACACTCAGATTACAGGGGTTGCGCCACATAAAATAGTCTACATTCTTCAAACCAGCACCTGGATCTGAACACTTTTGTAATTGCATTTAGCATAGCCACTGAGTTATTCAACAAAATTAATCTGTATAGTGCCACCTAGTGTTCGTTCTTTTCCTTATTTCTTGTCCACCTCACTGAGGTGGTTGCACATGCTCAGTTTAAACCTTCAACTGTCACCGGCCATACTGTATGTTCTGTTAGAAGTTGTGGCAGTTACATATAAAGAGCAACAGCAGAAAGGACACCCCCCCCCCCCCCGAGAAAGGACACCCCCCCTCCGAGAAAGGACACCCCCCCAAAAAGGACACCCCCCCCTGAGAAAGGACAATCCCCCCCGAGAAAGGACAATCCCCCCGAGAAAGGACAATCCCCCCCGAGAAAGGACAATCCCCCCCGAGAAAGGACAATCCCCCCCGAGAAAGGACAATCCCCCCCGAGAAAGGACAATCCCCCCCGAGAAAGGACAATCCCCCCGAGAAAGGACAATCCCCCCCGAGAAAGGACAATCCCCCGAGAAAGGACAATCCCCCCCGAGAAAGGACAATCCCCCCCGAGAAAGGACAATCCCCCCGAGAAAGGACAATCCCCCCCGAGAAAGGACAATCCCCCCCGAGAAAGGACAATCCCCCCCCCCCGAGAAAGGACAACCCCCCCCCCGAGAAAGGACAATCCCCCCCCCCGAGAAAGGACAACCCCCCCCCGAGAAAGGACAACCCCCCCCCGAGAAAGGACACCCCCCCCCGAGAAAGGACAACCCCCCCCCCGAGAAAGGACAACCCCCCCCCAGAAAGGACAATCCCCCCCCCCAGAAAGGACACCCCCCCGAGAAAAGGACAATCCCCCCCCCCCGAGAAAGGACAATCCCCCCCCCCCCGAGAAAGGACAATCCCCCCCCCCGAGAAAGGACAATCCCCCCCCCGAGAAAGGACAATCCCCCCCCCCGAGAAAGGACAATCCCCCCCCCCGAGAAAGGACAATCCCCCCCCCGAGAAAGGACAATCCCCCCGCCGAGAAAGGACAATCCCCCCCCGAGAAAGGACAATCCCCCCCCGAGAAAGGACAATCCCCCCCCCGAGAAAAGGACAATCCCCCCCCCGAGAAAGGACAATCCCCCCCCGAAAAGGACAATCCCGCCCGCCGAGAAAGGACAATCCCCCCCCGAGAAAGGCCCATTCCCCCCCCGAGAAAGGACAATCCCCCCCCCGCGAGAAAGGACAATCCCCCCCCCGAGAAAGGACAATCCCCCCCCCGAGAAAGGACAATCCCCCCCCCCGAGAAAGGACAATCCCCCCCCCCGAGAAAGGACAATCCCCCCCACCACCCCCCCGAGAAAGGACAAGCCCCCCCCCGAGAAAGGACAACCCCCCCCCGAGAAAGGACAATCCCCCCCCCGAGAAAGACAATCCCCCCCCCGAGAAAGGACAATCCCCCCGCCGAGAAGGACAATCCCCCCGCCGAGAAAGGACAATCCCCCCCCCGAGAAAGGACAATCCCCCCCCCGAGAAAGGACAATCCCCCCCCGAGAAAGGACAATCCCCCCCCCCCGAGAAAGGACAATCCCCCCCCGAAGAAAGGACAATCCCCCCCCCAAGAAAGGACAATCCCCCCCCAGAGAAAGGACATCCCCCCCGAGAAAGGACAATCCCCCCCCGAGAAAGGACAATCCCCCCCCCCGAGAAAGGACATCCCCCCCCCCGAGAAAAGGACAAATCCCCCCGAGAAAGGACAATCCCCCCCGAGAAAAGGACAATCCCCCCCCCGAGAAAAGGACAATCCCCCCCCGAGAAAGGAAGGACACACTCAGGGACACACCCCCCTGAGAAAGGACAATCCCCCCAATGAGAAAGGACAATCCCCCCCCCCGAGAAAGGACAATCCCCCCCCCGAGAAAGGACAATCCCCCCCCGAGAAAGGAAGGACACACTCAGGGACACACCCCCCCCCCCGAGAAAGGACAATCCCCCCCCCCCCCCCCGAGAAAGGGACAATCCCCCCCCCGAGAAAGGGACAATCCCCCCCCCCCGAGAAAGGACAATCCCCCCCCCGAGAAAGGACAATCCCCCCCCCCCCGAGAAAGGACAATCCCCCCCCCGAGAAAGGACAATCCCCCCCCCCCCCGAGAAAGGACAATCCCCCCCCCCCCGAGAAAGGACACACCCCCCGAGAAAGGAAGGACACACTCAGGACACACCCCCCCCGAGAAAGGACAATCCCCCCCCCCCCCGAGAAAGGACAATCCCCCCCCCCGAGAAAGGACAATCCCCCCCCCCCCGAGAAAGGACAATCCCCCCCCGAGAAAGGACAATCCCCCCCCCCCCCCGAGAAAGGACAATCCCCCCCCCCCCGAGAAAGGACACACCCCCCGAGAAAGGAAGGACACACTCAGGGACACCCCCCCCTGAGAAAGGACAATCCCCCCCTGAGAAAGGACACACCCCATGGGCTGCCAGTCAAACAAATCTAGCAGAACTATTGGAACAATGAATGGGAAGATCGTTTTTGGCGTTTTGGAGACTTTCAGAAACTAAAAAAAGGTAACGTCGGCGTCATGTATGGGTGTCCCACAGAGCTATATAATCAGTGTAAAAGGTGACAAGTAGGTGACAGACTCCCTTTTAAGGGCTCATTCAGATGGCCGTAGTATTTTGCGGTCTGGTGTGCTGTCCACATCTTTCGCAGCCCCAATGAATTGAATGGGTCTGCACCCATTCTGCAAAATTGCGGAACGGATGTGAACCCATTTATACGATCGTCTGAATGAGCCTTAAGACTGTATGGGACTGATAGGACCGCCGCCTTGACTTACCTCTGTCAGACACCGAATCGTAAGCATAAGCCATACACATTTCTACATTACACGGCTGTGCAAAAACAGACCAATTCTACGTGACGTCCGCGGTCAGGACTAACCTTGTTGTGTGCGTCCGTGTGTCGAATAACATTTCTTAGCAGAACTTTTCCAAGGGGAACACGGGACATCTTAAAACCTCTAAAGGGTACATTGTCATTAGAGCCGTAACCATTCAATCATTCACCATTAATCTGTATCATCCCCTTCTTCCGCCCCCTCTGTACAGCTGGTATTCATAGGCAGAGCATTAATATTCATCCCGTTCTTACTGACATGTGCCACGTGCCAATACATCTCTAGACCCTAGGTCTGCATGATGAGTCTGCCCAGCTACATACTATATGTATGTTCTGTATCTACTTCAGAAGTGTGCGCCTGTCACATGCTACAAATATGCCCCGCCACACACCAGACCCCAACAGGACCGTCCACCCGCACACACCAGACCCCAACAGGACCGTCCACCCGCACACACCAGACCCCCAACATGACCGTCCACCCACACACACCAGACCCCAACATGACCGTCCACCCGCACACATCAGACCCCAACATGATCGTCCACCCGCACACACCAGACCCCAACATGACCGTCCACCCGCACACATCAGACCCCAACATGACCGTCCACCCGCACACATCAGACCCCAACATGACCGTCCACCCGCGCACACACCAGACCCCAACATGACCGTCCACCCGCACACATCAGACCCCAACATGACCGTCCACCCGCACACATCAGACCCCAACATGACCGTCCACCCGCACACATCAGACCCCAACATGACCGTCCACCCGCACACATCAGACCCAAAAGAACCATTCATCCGCACACACCAGACCCCAACATGACCGTCCACCCGCACACATCAGACCCCAACATGACCGTCCACCCGCACACATCATCCCCCAAAAGAACCATTCATCCGCACACACCAGACCCCAACAGGACCGTTCACCGGCACACACCAGACCCCAAAGAACCATCCACCCGCACACACCAGACCCCAAAAGAACCATCCACCCGCACACACCAGACCCCAACATGACCGTCCACCCGCACACACCAGACCCCAACATGACCGTCCACCCGCACACATCAGACCCCAAAAGAACCATCCATCCGCACACATCGGACCCCAACATGATCGTCCACCCGCATACATCGGACCCCAACATGACCGTTCACCCGCATACATCGGACCCCAACAGGACCGTCCACCCGCATACATCGGACCCCAACAGGACCGTCCACCCGCATACATCGGACCCCAACAGGACCGTCCACCCGCATACATCGGACCCCAACAGGACCGTCCACCCGCATACATCGGACCCCAACAGGACCGTCCACCCGCATACATCGGACCCCAACAGGACCGTCCACCCGCATACATCGGACCCCAACAGGACCGTTCACCCGCATACATCGGACCCCAACATGACCGTTCACCCGCATACATCGGACCCCAACAGGACCGTTCACCGGCACACACCAGACCCCAACAGGACCGTTCACCGGCACACATCATCCCCCAAAAGAACCATCCATCCGCACACACCAGACCCCAACAGGACCGTCCACCCGCATACATTGGACCCCAACAGGACCGTCCACCCACATACATCAGACCCCAACATGACCGTCCACCCGCATACATCAGACCCCAACATGACCGTCCACCCGCATACATCAGACCCCAACATGACCGTCTACCCGCATACATCAGACCCCAACATGACCGTCACCCGCATACATCAGACCCCAACATGACCGTTCACCCGCATACATCAGACCCCAACATGACCGTTCACCCGCATACATCGGACCCCAACAGGACCCGTCACACACGCCACCAGCCCCCAACAGGACCCGTCACACACGCCACCAGCCCCCAACAGGACCCGTCACACACGCCACCAGCCCCCAACAGGACCCGTCACACACGCCACCAGCCCCCAACAGGACCCGTCACACACGCCACCAGCCCCCAACAGGACCCGTCACACACGCCACCCAGCCCCCAACAGGACCCGTCACACACGCCACCAGCCCCAACAGGACCCGACACACACACCACCAGCCCCCAAAAGTTCCCGCCACACACGCTACCAGCCCCCAACAGGACCCGTCACATGCTACCAGCCCCCAACAGGACCAGCCCCCAAAAGTTCCCGCCACACACGCTACCAGCCCCCAACAGGACCCGTCACATGCTACCAGCCCCCAACAGGACCCGTCACATGCTACCAGCCCCCAACAGGACCCGTCACATGCTACCAGCCCCCAACAGGACCCGTCACATGCTACCAGACCCAACAGGATCCACCACACACAACCAGACCCCAGCATGACTGTAGACCTGTATACATCAGACCCCCAACATGATGACCCCCCCCCAACCACACACACATCAGACCCCACCATGAGCCCTCACACACCACCAGACCCCACCATGACCGTGCCCCCGCCACATACTTGGACTGACAAGTCCTGGTAAGTAGTGAGGAGTCAGCGGGCCATTATTACGGGTACACTGTCACTTCCGCTCGGAGCTTCCCGTCCTCGGTGTCATTCTCCGCTTAGTCCTTGGGGTTGTAGCGCCGTCCTATGCCGTAGAACCTCACACAACACATCTACGATAAGGCCGCACAGCCTTCCCACCTTGGTGCCTGCGCTTCCCGTCCCTCCCGGAAATACCTCGCAGCGGCTAGTACACGGGTCTGGGGGCGGAACGCGTCGTGTGATGCCTATGTTGTGAGGGGGACATATTTGAGTGAAGCACTGTGTTCTGGTTTCCATAGAAACTGCTGTGTTTCTTCGGCGAATCCTGCAGAGAGCGTGTAAGTAGGATACTACAGATGTGTCTTCTGTGTGATATGTACCTGTCGGCTGCTTTGTCACATGCACTTGTCTTAGCATTTATTATCGTGACAAACGACAGGTGGGGGTTAATGGGTCATCTTCCATTGCCGCTGCTCTCGGCTCCGTCTGTGCCAACTGACCACAGGGCAGCTGGTGCCTGGTCGTTTAGTTCCCAGTCAAGTGATGGCCTCCTGACGAATTAGGTAGAACCAGCAACCCACAGGGAGCAGACAGCAGCGTAGGGGGAGCAGACAGCAGCCCAGGGGGAGCAGACAGTAGCGCAATGGGAGCTGACAGCAGCACAGTGGCATGTTTTTTAAAAGACCTTCCATCCCACAACGAGAGAAACTTTACCGAATTCCAGTCAGAATATGCCCGTAAAGAGAAGCGGCTGCCAGTCCACCTGCCCACCTCAGAGACCCCCTCGCGGCAGACCATAGTCACAGACCAGACGCATATACTTCTGCGATTTCTCCGGAGGCAAAAGAGGAAAACTGGCAAGAAAAGAAGCCTGGGCCCTCCAGAACTAGGGGAGACGTCTGTGCGCCCGCCAAAGGTTGCCCGAATTGATAGCCAAGAAATGAATTAAGACCCGCGATTACTGCCAACGTTTTCTTTTCTGTTGTCTTGGAGATGCCGGGCGCCCCCTGACCAGACCCTGCGACCGAGTATTTATCACAGCAGAATGAAAGGTGTATAACAACCGAGTATGATTGCTGATTTCATTAGTCAGAGCAGCTGCTTTGAGTGGACCCCTGCCCGCTGTGAGGGCTCGCTCACACTTGTATGTTGTGGGTCTGTGTTAGTTCAGTTTTTCTTTTAATTGAAAAAATCTTGTGAAATTTTTTAAGGTAGTCTGTCAGCAGTTCTGAGCTCTAAAAACTGCTGACCGCACTTAATAGGTGACAGGCAGGTCATACCCAGTGTGATGGCTAAATTAAAGTTTTAATCCTCGTCGCATCACTACTGCAAGTGCCCAAGAGGGCGGTCCCTTCATGTGAAGGTACTGAAAGCTGGACAGCCTCGCCCCTCTTCTCTGAGTGACAGGTCTGGTGTCCAATCAGAAGACCCCCTAAAGCTGTCACTCAAAGGGGAGGAGCTAGGAAGCGTTCAGTGCAGAGAGCCCAAGACACTGAACTTAAAGGGACCGCCTGCTGGACACTTGAGGTGTCACGAGGATTGAAGGGGTTGGGCCATGTCTGACACTGATGGCGCATCACTAGGACATGCCATCAATGTCCCACTTCTGGGCAAGGGGCAGCCATGTATGTGCGGCCACCCTCCGTTCTCTGGCTCGGTTATTTCTGGTTGTCCTATAGCGGTGGTAAAACGATGGTCTTTGATAAATGACCCCCGGTGGATCCAATTTAAAGAACATCTGTATGAAGGATTAACCCTATACAGGCTTAATGCCTAGTAGGGTCGATCCTGCTGAGTGAACGGATGCCTCATTTATGTTCCTCAGAAAAATAAGTTTTTCTTACTATGGGGTGGGCCTGAGCCCCTCGGAGCATCAGGGCTCCTCTGCTTAGAGGCCCTCCTCTTAGAGCCGCTTCCCCTTGTCCCCGTGATTGACAGGGCCTTCATTTAAGTGGAGGATGACATCATCGACGCATGCACAGTAGTGATCTGCGCTGCGGTGGAAGCACAGGTAGATACACAGCACATGCACCCATAGTGTAGATTACAGCGCATGCGCCGGATTACAGGGAGAGGCTAGATGATGGCATCCGAACGAGGGGGAGCTGTGAGCGAATAGGGCGTGTAAATTAACCCTTTACTGTCTCTCCTACTAGATATTCATCACCTTTGCCATCTGTTCAAGGCCTCATGAGCACGACTGTGTTTTGTGGTTTACATAATGACTGTGGATCCACAAAACACGGATTCCGGCTGTATTCATTACGTATTTTGCGGAGCGAAACTGCCGGCCCCTAATAGAACAGTCCTATTCTTGTCTGTAATGTGGACAATAGTAGGGAGTGTTTTATTTTTTTGCGAAACGGCCATGAGGACATAGGGACATGGGATGCACCCGGAGTCATTTCTGTTGAAGTGAATGGCTCCACATACGGGCCGCAAAAAAAAAAAAAAAAAATGTAACGGACACGGAAAAAAAACGTTTGTGTGCAGGAGCCCTTAAAGGAGTATTCCCATCTTAGACAATGTCTGATAGGCGCGGGTCTCACCGCTGGAACCCGCACCTATATTGAGAACTGAGTGGTGAGCTCTGAGCCTGGAGGACCTGGGGTTTCCTGGGGTCCGGCCACCACCAGACGCAGCTCCCCGCTGCTCCCATAGAGATGAATGGGAGCGGACTGCGCATGCGTGGCCACTGTGTCCATTCATTTCTATGTAGCCGACAGAAATGGCCTCGGCTATTTTCGGCGGCCCCATAGAAATGAATAGAGGGCAGCTGTGCATGCGTAGTGTGCTCTCCTTCACTTTTGGGGCTCTGTTCTCGATATAGGTGCTGGCCCCAGCAGTGGGACTAGGGTTGGGCGATATACCGGTGATAACGATATACCGCGGTGATAACGATATACCGCGGTAATAAGAAATGGCGATATCACAGTTTCTTAATTACCGCGGTATTTGAGTGACGTCATAGGGGTGGTCACACTTGCACTGACCACTTCTAAAACATCTGTGTACGGCCGCTGCGGACATTACCTATCAGTTCCCGCAGCAGCCGCCCCCTCTTCACTCCTTTACTTCAGCAGGACTCCGCCCACCAACCAGAGAACTGATCAGCCAATCAATGGCCTCCCGGAAGGCACAGACTTGTCTGACTTGGGCAGCCAGGCCGGCATAGAGCAGCCAATGAGAGAGGTGAAAAGACGGCGGCCTTGCCCTGGCCTGGCCTGTACCATTGTTTACGGCGGGGGGAGACAAAGACTGTAAACGCCAGTACCAAGGTTCTGAGGAATAAACTTGTGGTAATACTATCTTCTATTAACATTTGTTGCCAGGCTCATTGTTTTTTCACAGGCACCTGCACATGGCAGTGCTGTCTCTAGCATTGGCCAATAGCAGATAATTACAAAAGTGACACTCCAGTGGATTATACTACTTGTACTTATACACCCGACTGCCATAGATGTGGATGCAGGAGGTGGGGGACATTATAATGTATGTGGTCAACATGGAGACATTATACTATATGGGGGAGGGGGTAAAAATGTATAGCCCCCATACAGTATAATGTCACTGTGTGGCCCCCATACAGTATAACGTCTCCTTGTGGCCCCCATACAGTATAATGTCACTGTGTGGCCCCCGTACAGTATAATGTCCCCTTGTTGTCCCCATACAGTATAACGTCTCCTTGTGGCTGCCCCCATACAGTATAATGTCTCCTTGTGGCTGCCCCCATACAGTATAACGTCTCCTTGTGGCTGCCCCCATACAGTATAACGTCTCCTTGTAGCTGCCCCCATACAGTATAACGTCTCCTTGTAGCTGCCCCCATACAGTATAACGTCTCCTTTTGGCTGCCCCCATACAGTATAACGTCTCCTTGTAGCTGCCCCCATACAGTATAATGTCTCCTTGTGGCTGGCCCCATACAGTATAACGTCTCCTTGTGGCTGCCCCCATACAGTATAACGTCTCCTTGTAGCTGCCCCCATACAGTATAATGTCTCCTTGTGGCTGCCCCCATACAGTATAACGTCTCCTTGTAGCTGCCCCCATACAGTATAATGTCTCCTTGTAGCTCCCCATACAGTATAATGTCTCCTTGTGGCTGCCCCCATACAGTATAACGTCCCCTTGTGGCCCCCATACAGTATAACGTCTCCTTGTGGCCCCCATACAGTATAACGTCCCCTTGTGGCCCCCATACAGTATAAAGTCTCCTTGTGGCTGCCCCCATACAGTATAACATCCCCTTGTGGCTGCCCCCATACAGTATAATGTCTCCTTGTGGCTGCCCCCATACAGTATAACGTCTCCTTGTGGCCCCCATACAGTATAATGTCTCCATGTAGCTGCCCCCATACAGTATAATGTCTCCTTGTGGCTGCCCCCATACAGTATAACGTCTCCTTGTGGCCCCATACAGTATAACGTCTCCTTGTGGCTGCCCCCATACAGTATAACGTCTCCTTGTGGCTGCCCCCATACAGTATAACGTCGCCTTGTGGCTGCCCCCATACAGTATAACGTCTCCTTGTATCTGCCCCCATACAGTATAACGTCTCCTTGTGGCTGAACCCCATACAGTATAACGTCTCCTTGTGGCTGCCCCCATACAGTATAACGTCTCCTTGTGGCTGCCCCCATACAGTATAACGTCTCCTTGTGGCTGCCCCCATACAGTATAACGTCTCCTTGTGGCTGCCCCCATACAGTATAATGTCTTTTTGTGGCTGCCCCCATACAGTATAACGTCTCCTTGTAGCTGCCCCCATACAGTATAACGTCTCCTTGTAGCTGCCCCCATACAGTATAATGTCTCCTTGTAGCTGCCCCCATACAGTATAATGTCTTTTTGTGGCTGCCCCCATACAGTATAACGTCTCCTTGTGGCTGCCCCCATACAGTATAATGTCTTTTTGTGGCTGCCCCCATACAGTATAACGTCTCCTTGTAGCTGCCCCCATACAGTATAATGTCTCCTTGTAGCTGCCCCCATACAGTATAATGTCTTTTTGTGGCTGCCCCCATACAGTATAACGTCTCCTTGTGGCTGCCCCCATATAGTATAACGTCTCCTTGTAGCTGCCCCCATACAGTATAATGTCTCCTTGTGGCTGCCCCCATACAGTATAACGTCTCCTTGTAGCTGCCCCCATACAGTATAATGTCTCCTTGTGGCTGCCCCCATACAGTATAACGTCTCCTTGTGGCTGCCCCCATATAGTATAACGTCTCCTTGTAGCTGCCCCCATACAGTATAATGTCTCCTTGTGGCTGCCCCCATACAGTATAATGTCTCCTTGTGGCTGCCCCCATACAGTATAACGTCTCCTTGTGGCTGCCCCCATACCGTATAACGTCTCCTTGTGGCTGCCCCCATACAGTATAACGTCTCCTTGTGGCTGCCCCCATACAGTATAACGTCTCCTTGTGGCTGCCCCCATACAGTATAATGTCTCCTTGTGGCTGCCCCCATACAGTATAACGTCTCCTTGTGGCCCCTATACAGTATAACGTCTCCTTGTGGCCCCCATACAGTATAACGTCTCCTTGTGGCCCCTATACAGTATAACGTCTCCTTGTGGCCCCCATACAGTATAACGTCTCCTTGTGGCTGCCCCCATACAGTATAATGTCTCCTTGTGGCTGCCCCCATACAGTATAACGTCTCCTTGTAGCTGCCCCCATACAGTATAATGTCTCCTTGTAGCTGCCCCCATACAGTATAACGTCTCCTTGTGGCTGCCCCCATACAGTATAACGTCTCCTTGTAGCTGCCCCCATACAGTATAATGTCTCCTTGTAGCTGCCCCCATACAGTATAACGTCTCCTTGTAGCTGCCCCCATACAGTATAACGTCTCCTTGTGGCTGCCCCCATACAGTATAACGTCTCCTTGTGGCTGCCCCCATACAGTATAACGTCTCCTTGTAGCTGCCCCATACAGTATAACGTCTCCTTGTAGCTGCCCCCATACAGTATAACGTCTCCTTGTAGCTGCCCCCATACAGTATAATGTCTCCTTGTGGCTGCCCCCATACAGTATAACGTCTCCTTGTGGCCGCCCCCATACAGTATAACGTCTCCTTGTGGCTGCCCCCATACAGTATAATGTCTCCTTGTGGCTGCCCCCATACAGTATAACGTCTCCTTGTAGCTGCCCCCATACAGTATAATGTCTCCTTGTGGCTGCCCCCATACAGTATAACGTCTCCTTGTGGCTGCCCCCATATAGTATAACGTCTCCTTGTGGCTGCCCCCATACAGTATAATGTCTCCTTGTGGCTGCCCCCATACAGTATAATGTCTCCTTGTGGCTGCCCCCATACAGTATAACGTCTCCTTGTGGCTGCCCCCATACCGTATAACGTCTCCTTGTGGCTGCCCCCATACAGTATAACGTCTCCTTGTGGCTGCCCCCATACAGTATAACGTCTCCTTGTGGCTGCCCCCATACAGTATAACGTCTCCTTGTGGCTGCCCCCATACAGTATAACGTCTCCTTGTGGCCCCTATACAGTATAACGTCTCCTTGTGGCCCCCATACAGTATAACGTCTCCTTGTGGCCCCTATACAGTATAACGTCTCCTTGTGGCCCCCATACAGTATAACGTCTCCTTGTGGCTGCCCCCATACAGTATAATGTCTCCTTGTAGCTGCCCCCATACAGTATAACGTCTCCTTGTAGCTGCCCCCATACAGTATAACGTCTCCTTGTAGCTGCCCCCATACAGTATAACGTCTCCTTGTAGCTGCCCCCATACAGTATAATGTCTCCTTGTAGCTGCCCCCATACAGTATAACGTCTCCTTGTGGCTGCCCCCATACAGTATAACGTCTCCTTGTAGCTGCCCCCATACAGTATAATGTCTCCTTGTAGCTGCCCCCATACAGTATAACGTCTCCTTGTAGCTGCCCCCATACAGTATAATGTCTCCTTGTAGCTGCCCCCATACAGTATAACGTCTCCTTGTGGCTGCCCCCATACAGTATAACGTCTCCTTGTAGCTGCCCCCATACAGTATAACGTCTCCTTGTAGCTGCCCCCATACAGTATAACGTCTCCTTGTAGCTGCCCCCATACAGTATAATGTCTCCTTGTGGCTGCCCCCATACAGTATAATGTCTCCTTGTAGCTGCCCCCATACAGTATAACGTCTCCTTGTAGCTGCCCCCATACATTATACTCTAGTGGCCCACCGCCCCATAGAGTATAATGTCTCCGTATGGGTCCAAGTGTTTTTTCTACTAAATGGGCATTTATCGCGATATATATCGTTATCGCGATAAATTTCTTAATATCGTTATCGTGGGAATATTTATACACAATGTCTCCTTGTGGGCTGCCCCCATACAGTATAACGTCTCCTTGTGGCCGCCCCCATACAGTATAACGTCTCCTTGTGGCTGCCCCCATATAGTATAACGTCTCCTTGTAGCTGCCCCCATATAGTATAACGTCTCCTTGTAGCTGCCCCCATATAGTATAATGTCTCCTTGTAGCTGCCCCCATACAGTATAACGTCTCCTTGTAGCTGCCCCCATACAGTATAATGTCTCCTTGTGGCTGCCCCCATACAGTATAACGTCTCCTTGTAGCTGCCCCCATACAGTATAATGTCTCCTTGTGGCTGCCCCCATACAGTATAACGTCTCCTTGTGGCTGCCCCCATATAGTATAATGTCTCCTTGTGGCTGCCCCCATACAGTATAACGTCTCCTTGTGGCTGCCCCCATACAGTATAATGTCTCCTTGTGGCTGCCCCCATACAGTATAATGTCTCCTTGTAGCTGCCCCCATACAGTATAACGTCTCCTTGTAGCTGCCCCCATACAGTATAATGTCTCCTTGTGGCTGCCCCCATACAGTATAACGTCTCCTTGTAGCTGCCCCCATACAGTATAACGTCTCCTTGTAGCTGCCCCCATACAGTATAATGTCTCCTTGTGGCTGCCCCCATACAGTATAACGTCTCCTTGTAGCTGCCCCCATACAGTATAATGTCTCCTTGTGGCTGCCCCCATACAGTATAACGTCTCCTTGTGGCTGCCCCCATATAGTATAACGTCTCCTTGTAGCTGCCCCCATATAGTATAATGTCTCCTTGTGGCTGCCCCCATACAGTATAACGTCTCCTTGTGGCTGCCCCCATACAGTATAATGTCTCCTTGTGGCTGCCCCCATACAGTATAATGTCTCCTTGTGGCTGCCCCCATATAGTATAACGTCTCCTTGTAGCTGCCCCCATACAGTATAATGTCTCCTTGTGGCCCCCATACAGTATAACGTCTCCTTGTGGCTGCCCCCATACCGTATAACGTCTCCTTGTGGCTGCCCCCATACAGTATAACGTCTCCTTGTGGCTGCCCCCATACAGTATAACGTCTCCTTGTGGCCCCTATACAGTATAACGTCTCCTTGTGGCCCCCATACAGTATAACGTCTCCTTGTGACCCCTATACAGTATAACGTCTCCTTGTGGCCCCCATACAGTATAACGTCTCCTTGTGGCTGCCCCCATACAGTATAATGTCTCCTTGTAGCTGCCCCCATACAGTATAACGTCTCCTTGTAGCTGCCCCCATACAGTATAATGTCTCCTTGTGGCTGCCCCCATACAGTATAATGTCTCTATTGTGGCTGCCCCCATACAGTATAATGTCTCCTTGTAGCTGCCCCCATACAGTATAACGTCTCCTTGTGGCTGCCCCCATACAGTATAATGTCTCCTTGTAGCTGCCCCCATACAGTATAACGTCTCCTTGTGGCTGCCCCCATACAGTATAATGTCTCCTTGTGGCTGCCCCCATACAGTATAATGTCTCCTTGTAGCTGCCCCCATACAGTATAACGTCTCCTTGTAGCTGCCCCCATACAGTATAATGTCTCCTTGTAGCTGCCCCCATACAGTATAACGTCTCCTTGTGGCTGCCCCCATACAGTATAACGTCTCCTTGTAGCTGCCCCCATACAGTATAACGTCTCCTTGTAGCTGCCCCCATACAGTATAACGTCTCCTTGTAGCTGCCCCCATACATTATACTCTAGTGGCCCACCGCCCCATAGAGTATAATGTCTCCGTATGGGTCCAAGTGTTTTTTCTACTAAATGGGCATTTATCGCGATATATATCGTTATCGCGATAAATTTCTTAATATCGTTATCGTGGGAATATTTTTTATATCGCCCAACCCTAAGTGGGACCCGCATCTGAAAGACAATGGGGGCACATCCTAGCGATATGTCCCATAGTCTGAGATGGAAATAACCCTTTAAGGTTTACTCACCACTCATGGTGAATGGCCGTCGTCCTGGGTGGGCAAATAGATGGATGGGTGATCATGTTTTGCAGCCTTTCCTTCCATTAATGAGGACTTCTAGGTTTGATAAGTTGTCGCCGTTTCTCTGTATTCATTCTACAGGTTCCTTAGGCTGTGTTCAGACTGCATACATAGATTCCATAGGGTGCTATACTGTGGTGTCTAAATGCAGCCGTGCCACATCCAAAGCCTGATTTGTATCTGAACATCCATTTTGTTGCCAGGACGTATCCGTTTTTTTTCTGGAGCCATTCATTTGAATGAGGTTCGGACAGATAGCAGACAAGAATGGTGCAGGCTGCTACTTCATAAAACCAACAGTTGTGTATGTTAATTAGCAAGTACACCACATAAAAACACCCTGGAAACCAGGGTCACTGTTCTCACCTACTGGGAAACAGTGCGACCATGTAAGGTATATGAAAGAGTGCCTTTGGCAACAAATCATACAACTAAACCCACAAAAATTGCCAGTCCGCATAATTATCATCAAATATACTTAGGAAATAATTAGAAAGGATTAACAGTGCAGGTAAGATGGCGACATCACTGGAGGAGACCACGTGGGCATCACTGGAGGAGACCACGTGGGCATCACTGGAGGAGACCACGTGGGCATCACTGGAGGAGACCACGTGGGCATCACTGGAGGAGACCACGTGGGCATCACTGGAGGAGACCACGTGGGCACCACTGGAGGAGACCACGTGGGCACCACTGGAGGAGACCACGTGGGCATCACTGGAGGAGACCACATGGGCATCACTGGAGGAGACCACGTGGGCATCACTGGAGGAGACCACATGGGCATCACTGGAGGAGACCACGTGGGCATCACTGGAGGAGACCACGTGGGCATCACTGGAGGAGACCACATGGGCATCACTGGAGGAGACCACGTTGGCAATATCAGTAAATTATCAAAAACCACCAGAAGTGAAGTGCAAATACTGGCTAAAGTAACATTAAAAAAAGTGGAAAGTCACCCACAGCGTGTCTCCATCCAGGATGGCACCAACCCCACATGAAGGATCCAATCCCGGCATTGGTGGTCAAAGGATCGCTGCTTCAAGCCCCCTAGTGGGACAAAATAAAAAATATTATATTTCAAGTTTCATGAAATAGTGCCCCCTCCAAAAAAAAAAAAAATTCAATTTTTACTTCAAAGGTTTTATTAGATGTTTCAAATGTAAAATGATGTCATTGTTCAGAACGACTGTAATACACCAACCCTCCAGGGTGGCACTGGAATAAAGACCATATTCGGCCTCATGCACACGACCGTATGTATTTTGCGGTCCACAAAACACAGATCCGCAAAAAATACGGATGACGTCTGTGCACATTCAGTATTTTGCGGAACAGAACGCCCGGCCCCTAATAGAGCAGTCCTATCCCTGTCCATTATGCGGACAATATTAGAACATGTTCTATTCTTTTGCGGAACAGACATACGGAAACTGAATGCACACGGAATAACTTCCTTTTTTTTTTTTTTTTTGCGGATCCATTGAAATGAATGACGGAACGGACAAAACAGAACGGACACGGAAAGAAAATATGTTTGTGTGCATGAGACAGGACACTTTGAAAAAGATGGCATGAAAATGAGCAAGAAAGTGCTGGAGTGGGAGTTAAACGATACTCCCGATATACCCCAGAAGAAAAATGTAAAAACCCTGCAGCAGGGAAAAGGAAGACGGGGGGAGAAGGAAGAGGGGAAAAGAGAGGAACGAGCCATGGAAAGGAAACACTGTGCCATGATAAAGCTGGTACCACACCGCAGATGTGGAATACATTATACCTTTTTCATTAACAATTATTTTGTTTTATGTTTCACCCTAAAAATATACATATTTGGTACGACTTCAGTTGTAGAGACCTTTAAACCTATTATGTATACCACACAGTGCAAAAAAAAAAAGATGAAGGACTTGTCAGTTCGCCCCCCAAAAATAATGAATGAATAATGAAAAAACTAAAATGGATCCCAACATGGTATCAATGAAAACTAAAACTACCCCCCCCCCCACCAACACCACAAAAAAAAAGGGCCTCATGTGGCTACATGAATGGAAATAGGTTACTGCTCTCAGAATGGAACGACACCAAAAAAATTAATAAAATAATAAATAAATTACGTGCCCAAAAATGGTGCCATTGAAAGGTAGAACTGTTCCCGTCAAAAACAAGCTCTTCTATGGCTTCGTCGAAGGGGCAAATAAAGTTCTGGGTTTGTCAACGTGAGATATAAAAAAAAAAAAGAAATAAATTAGTTAATTTATTAGTTAAAATTAATTAAGAACGCCCGCAAAAAAAATTATTCTCTGACCTGTGAGAAAGGTGCATGATATAATCTGTAGTGAATGTCATCTTCTTATCAGAGGCTGAAATTGAGAGTTTTCACTCTCTTCTTATTGTAGCTGGGTCATGTGACCAACTCCCTGACCTCCAACTGACCCAGGACAGCAAGCCAGTCACTTCTCTATTCATTCCTATGAGACTGAAAGTGAGGCTCCCATAGGAATACATAGAAAATTAGACTTCCTGTCCACACATAAGTCTCTGTGTGAATTGGTGGGTCTAATTCCTAGTCACATGACACAGATAAGAAACTTCAGGATGATATAACTCAAAAATTCAGCTACTGGTAAGAAAATGACATTTACTACAGATTACATCATGTACATTTCTAGTTCTTCTTTAAGGATTAAGCTAGGTTTTGGAAGGCCGAGATCATTTCCTGCACCTTCTCATGAACTGAGCAGACATGTCGGATGCTGACCCGTGTTAGACTTTAAATCGATGTGTTGTATTGTTTTCGGTCATTGTTGGGTGCTGTCATTCATGCCAAAAAACAGATCTGTCAGTGGTTTGCTATTTTAACTTATGGTATGGTCATCAAGGGAGACAACCGTCCCAGACCAACCATGAGCAACAAGCCATCCAGAAGATTGCCATCTGAGATCACCAGTGTGGCCGCTGTTTAGCAGTTTGTGGAGCTGTATCTTAAGGAGCCCATATTAGCTGAAAGCAGACATCTGAGGGAAAGAAAAGTCAGACATGTTACAATTCAGCGTAATATATCCGATCCTTTCTTCTCATAGAAGATAAGCCTCCACCAGACTTACCTGGCGGCAGCGTATTCTCCATTGAGAACACATGCACACTCTGCCCGAGCCCAGTGTACATGTGTGTGGGGCAGAGGCGTAGCTACCGGGGGCGGGGGGGGGGGCGACGGCTCCGGGCCCAGTGCCTCTGGGGGGCCCAGCAGGGATGGCCTTAGTACAATCAGCCTGGGACGTGCTGCTCTAGGCATAGTTCAGTTGAGAGGCACCACGTCCCAGGCTGTTGCAGAGAGAACCGGAAGGGTTAGTAGGCGGTGGGGAGGAGCATGACGCTGCGTCCACAGTGATCTCCTCTCTACTACAGCGGATTGACGATAGATTACTAGATCATGCCACACTTCCGTCCGCTGGCTGTGACAAGTGGTGTTAAGTGAGCGGACAGAGGAGTGGCATGATCTACTAATCTATCGTCAGTCCACACCTCCGTCCGCTGTAGTGATGGTACACTACAGAGAACTAATCTACTGTCACAGCGTCATGCCGCACCTCCATCCAATCGTTTCTCTGCCAGGTCCGACAGTGCTGTCCTGCACCATCACAACAGTGGTGTAAAGCGAGCGGACTGATGCTGTGAACTTTAGCTTCTGTCACGGCGTCATACTGCACCTCCGTCCGCTCGCTTTTCTGCCCTAAGCTGTCTGTCACGGCGCGCTGTGACGTAACTCCTCCTCCTTGTCCCTCGCGCCATTTTATCCTTTCTGGCTGCTAGTGTCCCAGAGCTGCAGATACTCAGTTTCCCGCCTGTATCTCTGGTTTTATAGTACACAGATCCACATGATATAATTTGAAATCTGAGCTGCTTGTATTTAAAATGGAACCAAAAACATGGTTCTCTGGGCTATAGAGGCCAGGATACGGGCCTCTGAAGTGACCCTCCATCCTTTTAGCGTGACTCATCTCATACATAAAGTGACTCTTCTCAGCTCATTTGCATATGACTTTGGAGACAATTTTTAATAGGTAAACGAGCGAGTTTTAATATAAAAGAGACAATGCTTGAGGGGACTGTTAGTTTAGTGATGTAAAAACTGGGGACAGGTTTCCTTTAAAATAGGAGTGCCCTTGTTTTTTTACAACTATTACTCCTATATTTTACTGCATTATGTGGTAGAGTATTTACACTAGGGTATGTAGAAAGTCTATTGTACTGTACTTAACAGCATAGATGATCTAGCAGTTTATACAGTCATCTTTCTAATACAGTATTATAACCACAACTAGTAGTATGTGCCTGTGAAGTTGGAAACGTGCGTTTGGGAAGCCACTAAGTGGGGGCCCACTCAAGTATGTTTCGCCCCCCCTGTGCTGAACCTCTGGCTACGCCTCTGGTGTGGGGGGATAGTTGTCCACTGAAAGCTTGTTCAGCTATCTATGGTCCATGGCTGGCTTTAGGAGAGCTGTCATATCTAACCATTCACAATGGGTCGGTTGGACCTTCCACCCTGAGGACAGCCGTGCAGTGGGTTATTGGGTGGCTTTTGGTTCCAAGATCAGGGATATGCTGCTTTTCTTTGTTCAGCCTGAGTGTATTCCTTCATATTTTCCTTTCTTCTACTACTTCAGACCATACGTTTTTTTTGTACCCCAGAAATCAACATGGATATCAAAATGACCCCAGACCAGCTGCTGTCTCAGGTCAACCAGTTCTGGAGCATGCTGGATGACATGGCTGAGACCAGTCCTCAGAGCTATCAGAAGTTCATACAGCGACATCTGGAGGAGGGGAAGGAGTTCATGGCGCCCGCTGAGCCCCACCTGTGTCTGCAGACTAAAATACTGGTAAAATCCTTGTTATTCAGCTTTTTTTGGCTAAATGTTTAATAGAGAAGAAATTTTTTTAGGCTAACATCAAAGTAAATAAAGCTCATGTTATACCATTCAAGTGTTAAAATCCTGACCCATAACGCTGGAACTGACATGTTCTGGCACATACAGAAAGATCCATGGCCACAACACATGCAGCAATCTGTGTGTATTGCGTCTCTATAGGATTGGATGGGGGGGGTTTATGTCTCTACCAAATATTGGTTCACACAGCGCCTTTAGATGCCGGACATTCGGCAAGGATTCTGTACCAAAAATATGGAGACCACGCCATGTGTAGACATATTCATTCTTACCACATGAACGGCAGTGCAGCCGCTGACGGCTTTTTGGAGTAGAAACCATACTGGATTTCCAGAGTTAACATCTTCTGTCTGATTCAGGCCTAAGATCAGGAAGATGTACACCTTCGGGGGCCTTTTTATTGTGATTGGTGTTTATTAAAAATATTCAGTTTTTCTGTCACAAAGGGTTAACTGTCTAGCTGTGGGAATGGTACTTTCACTTTCACTTTGTGACAGAAAAATAAATAAAAATTACTAAAAGGTCATAAACACTTATTTTAAGGGGTTGTCCAAGTTATTTTTTTGTTCTTTGTATTTTTCTAACTAGTCAAATATAACAGCTTTTAAATGCACTTTGTGTTTCCAAAGCTGCTCCTTTCTCAGATTTCAGTCAGGGTCACATGACCTGTGATGTCAGTTTGCCTCCCAGCTAATCTTGTATTCGTGCACCGAGCAGATAACAGTCTGTAGATGGGAGGTCACTGTGCTGGCCACGCCCCCCTGCACTGCCTGAGCTGCCAGCTGCTCTGTGTGTCCTTCTCCCTGGATAATTTCAGATAAAACATTAACCCCTTCAGCCAGCACAGGGCTGAAGACTTTACTACAGTAACTGCAGGCAGTGAGGAGAGAAATGCTGGGCACATGAGCTGACAGAGGAGTTCTGCAGAGCAGAAAGGTAGGGGAAAGTTCCTGTGTGTATCAGCAGTGTCATAGTACAGCTGGGACTTGTAGTCCTACGCATACAACATGCTGCTGAGTATTCCAGCAGACAGACATGTCACTCAGCACTTGTATTCATTCCCTTTACAGAGAGGGGGGAGGGGCAGAGATTGTTATTACTTCATGTAAACAAAGGCCAGAAGAGAACCAGGGAAATGAGGAAATAGAGATTTTTTTTTTTGCCTAAAACTTGCTTAGATTAGTTATATATTGCTGCCCATCAGATTTACAGTGCTATATATTTTTTTTTCATAACTCGGACAACCCATTTAAGCCACATTCTTATCAGTAAGATAAGGATTGAGCTATAATAAGTGTTTAGGAGGTCAGAGATCAGGAGCCGTGAGCTGAGCTGTCTGACGGAACACAGAGCCTGGAACTAGAGAATCTCAAGGCTGTACAGAGAAAGGGGCTCAACATTTTGAATAAAAGAGACCAATTAAAAAATGATTTTTTATCTCAAAATAGGTACAATGCAATAATAAAGAAAAATGCCTCCAAAGGTGTACATATCCTTTAAATATTTGAAGTCCTTATATGTGCTAATTCTCTTTAGAAATTATCTGTATATTGAAGTTTCTCATTAATTTATATTTGCAGGATCCGGAGGAACGGTTATTATTTATTAACATTTGTGGATGGAAAAGGGTCCCACCTCCAGAATCTGATGGCCATCCCGTGCCTCTCATAGCTGGGACGTTGAAGGACCTGTCTGATGGAGCAGGTGAGTCTGCCAGCACCGGCATTAAAATATACTGGAAACAGACTGCGTGGTTGTCCACCATGGATTCACTGAGGCAGTGTCAGCCAGATGTAAAGACGAACTCCATCCTAAACTTCCTGCAGTCAATGTATGTACAAGAGCCCAAGGGGGTATAAACCTCTAGGTCCTCACATGGGCTCTTTACGAGTAGTCACAGATTCCTGTCACAATCCTAGTGAAGGGTCAGTCACTTCAATACACATGTATTGTTGTATAAGGCTCCATGCACACGACCGTATCCATTTTGTGGTCCACAAATCGTGGACCCAGTCCGTGTGCCGTCCCCATTTTATTTGAGCACCCATTGTTTTTGTTGGGTCTGTGGTCTGAATTTTTCGGACATAGTCTATCTTTTTTTTTTTACGGATGATCCGCGCGCTTCCCGCATCCGTATCTCCGTTCTGCAAAAACATAGAACATGTCCTATACTTGTCTGCAAAATGTGGACCACGGATCCATTGAAGTTAATAGGTCCACATAAAATGTGGATGCATCACAGGCCGCATCTGTATTTTGCGGATCTGTGATTTGCAAACCGAAAAATGGATGCATGATGCCTAAGGGGAATCCCAGTTATTAAAGGGGTTCTCCAGAATATATCTTTTATGATTTAACCCTGTTAGGGGTCATTTACTAAGTGATATATGCCAGTTTTATGGTGTAGGTCTGTTAGGTTATTCGCGCCGCAATCTGATCTGTGACTTTTCCCCGCTCACGCCAGGTCTCAAAAAGGGAGTGTGACGTGGATGGGGAAGGGGGTGAGCCGGCAGGCCCGTCTCATTTATCATTTTCTACACCTGTTTTAGACAAGGCAAGGCAGCTGGCGTAGATTTAGACTGGAGGTGAATGCGCCAAAGTTATGAAGAGGCCAGTGCCTCTATCAACTTTGGCGGATCCACCGCCAGCGCGGCAGTTATTAAGACCGGTGTCTAAAACATCAGTCTTAATAAATGACCCCCTTAAACCCTACTGTAATAGGGCTATGCGTCCTCTCTTGCTTCCTATGGTGCCTCCTGAGCTAGGTACACGTAAATTCGTACTCGTAGTCTGTGCAGTGTATTAGGCATACATACATTGCTCAAATGATGAATACATGTATATTAAAAAACTATAAACAAGTTCATAGAAAACAATATCCGGAATCCGCTCTGCTCCTGAATACGTATATTTCACGAATCGCTTGATGCCTGCAGATTTCCCTGACTTCTGGCTACATGTGATGCTGTTCTCTTTTCCACCAGTTATCAGCATTGCCTACAGCCCGGAGGTCCTGACGAAAGCGGACAAAGACCCCGTGGAACGGGACCAGCTTATCCGCCTCGCAATGAAGTACATAGAGCAACAGCACAAAGTCACCCTCTGCCATTCTTACCATACTACACCATTCAGTCTGAAGGGCACCATACAGCAAATGAGGAGCAGCTTAGAGGGAATTGGGAAGAAGCCAAAAAAGACAAAGGGGAAAACAGAGGATGGTAAGTGAACTCGTCGTACATTTAAAGGAGGAAACCAGACAACCCTTGAGATCTGCCTGCAATAAAGGAGTGGTAAGTACTCCTCCGCCACTCTCATCCGGACTCTATTTACCCGGCTGCAGCAGTGTAGTCATGTCGACAACACGTGACCTTGCCGGTGACTGGCTGCAGCGGTCATGTGTTGTCGATGGTCACTGCTGCATCTGGGTAAATAGACCCAGCAGGGAGAACTGGATCAGTGGGTAAGTACTTACTAGTTCTTTATTGCAGGTGGATCCCAAGGGTTAAAGAGGTATTTGAGTTGAGGGTAGTCCTAAGGATAGGGGATAAGTATTAAATCAGTGGGGGTCTTATTACTGGGACCCCCACTGATCAGGAGAATGGGGACCCCGCACCCCTTGGGCTTTGGCCCCATCCTCCATTTGTCTCTGCAGGAGTTCTGGAGACAGCTATTTCCAGAATTCTCATAGAGATGAATGGAGCGGCTGGGCTCATACCTAGAAACGAACAGAGTGGCTGGCTGGGTACCGGGGCCCCGAGGGGTAGGGTATGACTTGTCACAACCCCTATAAGAAACCTGGCAACCCCTTTAATAAGCGGCATTACAGCTGCAGCAAATAAAGTTTATTGATTATATGATGAGAAGTTATACAATTTCTATATCAATTCCTCATTGTTTTAAAGACCTCTGCTTGCTGTCATTCAGTGGGGGCCTTCATTCTTTACTTTCAGGGTGCATTCACATGTGCATTTTTCGGTCTGCAAAACACGGATCTGCGAAAAATACAGAAGCCGTCTGTCTGATGTCCATGTTGTATGTCAAAATGGAGTAGAACATCTATTTTTTTGTGGGATCGCAGAACGGACATGCGGATAGCACACAGTGGATGCTGAGCAAAAATATGGTCGTGTGACTGGAGCTTCTGAGAATAAAAGAATATGTGGTCATGTGATGGACACCGGATTTATTACACGTAATCAAATGTCCATCACATACCCGGGACAAAGATTCTTTTCTCGGACATTGATTAATGTTCAGTGACAACAAGCAGATATCCTGATAACGTCAATGAATGATACAGTAGGGTGTGGGAAATTTCTATTTCTTTTGAATACACAAAGATTAACCTCTATTTCCAGAAAACAGTAATACCCCTTAATTAAAGGGAATGTGTCAGCAGGTTCAGGCTGCCATATCTGAGGGCAGTATTGAATAGTCACAGAGATCCTGATTGAGATATATGGTCTCTTAGGCTACTTTCACACAAGCGTTTTATAATTCCGGTATTGAGTTCTGTCATAGGGGCTCAATACTGGAATAAAACGTTTCAGTTTTGTCCCCATTCATTGTCAATGGGGACAAAACTGAACTGAAGACAACGGAGGCTCCTGAAAGCATTCCGTTCCGTCTCCAGACCGGAGAACAAACCACAACATGCTACGGTTTTCTCTCCAGTCCAGGCATCCGCACCAAGACGGATCCGGAATGACCCCCAATGAAAGTCAATGGGGACGGATCCGTTTGGTGTGACCACAATGGTAACCGGATCCGTCCTCCATTGACTTTCAATGGAGTTCATGACGGATTTGTCACCTGAACACATACATACACATAAACATACACATAAACATACACAGACATATACACATATAGACATACAAATACACATACATACTTACATGCTCCCGGCAGGTCTCCAGAGCGCAGGAGGCACAGGACGGCGCGCACATAGGATGATTCCCCACAGCGGCCAGCAGAGGGCGCTGTGGGGAATCGTCCTATGTGTGCGCCGTCCTGTGCCTCCTGCGCTCTGGAGACCTGCCGGGAGCATGTAAGTATGTATGTGTATTTGTATGTGTATATGTGTATATGTCTTTTTACTGTGTGACGTGTGTGGGGTCAGAGCGCAGTTCCGGCCCCACACATGTCCCTGCGGCAGTACGGATCCGTCGGCACCCTTCACCTGCCGAATCCGTGTTGCCGCTGTGAAAGAGGCCTTACATTTTTTTGTGCTGTAATCCCCCTTCCCCCATTGCCGCCCTCCCACAGATGACTGGGAGCCTTCTCCTTAGGTCTCATGCACATGACCGTATGTATTTTGTGGTCCACAAAAAACGGATCCGCAAAAAATACAGATGATGTCCGTGTGCATTCCGTATTTTGTGGAACGGAACAGCTGCCCCTAATAGAACAGTAATATTCTTGTCCGTAATGCGGATAATAATAGGACATGTTCTGTTTTTTTGCGGAACAGACATATGGAAACAGAATGCACCTACCGTTTTATTTTCAGACCCATAAAAATGAATGGTTCCGCATACGGTCCACAAGAAAAAATTGAACAGTCATGGAAAGAAAATACATTTGTGTGCATGAGCCCTTAAACTGAGTATAGGAGCATGGGGGAACATAAAGCTCGTGAATACGAGGACCCCCAAGTGCATGCATTACATTGAGCGAACTCCAGCTCTGGAGCCTCTCAATTTGGATGTAACAATACTACAAAAATACCACAAAAATAGATACAGTAGGTGACCCTGTTACTGGTTAATGCTGCCCTCAAATAAAGCAGCATGGGCCTGGTGACAGATTCCCTGTAATAAACCATAGTATACTGGACGTAGATGAAAAGTTTAGTTTTTATTTTCTTTATGTGGAATATTTATCCTTTTTAGATTAAAGGGGTTGTCCAACCCTTTACAAGTGATAGCCTATCCTAAAGATAGACCATCGCTAGCTGTTTGGCGGGGGTCCGACACCCTGTACTCCCGCTGATCCCCGGTTTATACTGAGGACAGGCCATCATCTGTAAAGGGCTGGTCAACCTTGTTAAGTGTCTGATCTGCAGAGGTCTGACTGCTGGAGCCCCTGTCTCTGACGAGAGCGTGGCCCCCCACGTTTCCCCGTTTGAATGGAGCAGCAATCACGCATGTGCGCCTAGGCTGCATGAAACTCTATGGGACTGCCAGAGATATCTGCAGTGCTTCTACTTGGCTCATTCCTGCAGGGGTTAAGTGTAATGGGACAAACCCTTTAATCCAATGTATTAAAAATGACTAAAGCGCTTCCATGCCTCAGTGGTCAGAGGCAGTGATGAGGACATAGACCACAGCCCATCATAAGACCAGATTGATTTCCTCTACATCTACACCACTGTCCCCTGCAAGACTCAAGATCAGTGCAAGAAGCAGAATCGGGATATTAGGATGTTGCACCTCTGCCCAGATTCTTCCTGTGTAGCGGTTCCTTCCTAAGGAGCATCCATCACCAAATAGAGGGGAGACACTGGCGCTGCGAAGACACTGGTGCTGCATGCAGGCGCAGGGGACCTCTCGGGGTTCCTTCTGGCTGAGGGGAAGTAAAATGTGCTTAATGCAGACTATTAATGTTGGTTTTCCACTCAGTATCTGATAGATCATTACTGGAACAACTAAGAAACATTACAGTGAAAGGAGAGGAAAAGGAGGAACTGAAAAAACCCATAGAGATAATGCCGGAGAGCAAACCGAAAGCAGGTCTGATAGAAGTGATCTCCAGCGCTGAGCTGAGCGAGGACAACCTGCCTCCTCCGCCACAGCATGAACTGTCTGTAGTGAAGAACGAGTCTGGGAACCCACAGAAACTCATTCTGACGGCTCAGTTACAAGGGGTGCGCTCTGTATCCAGCTGTGAACTAAATGTGTCCAAGGTAAGAAGACAGAGCTGTATGGAGAATGTGAACTCGTAGACCAGGACATAATCATCTAGTGACATAATCCTGCTGGAAAGGGCGGAATAGCTGACATCTTAAAGTGACACAGTCTCTGATTGGACAGACTGCGTAGGGACATCCCTTATTGACATTTACAAGAGGAATAATAGAGGAACAGCATATCACAGGCCCACATGAAGTTATTTTAGCTAGTATGTAATTGGCTAATTTGTTGACTTATGTTGTGACATATTTATGACTGTTTGCAATCTTAAATCAGTCACAACATACCGTATTTTTCGCTTTATAAGACGCACCCCAGATTTTAGAGTAGGAAAATGAGAAAAAAATATTTTTCATCAGACCTCATATCAGACCCTCCATAAATTTCAGGACATCACATCAGACCTCAGATCAGCCCATTGTGCCCCCATCAGACCTCAGATCAGCCCATTGTGCCCCCATCAGACCTCAAATCAGCCCAGTGTGCCCCCATCTGACCTCAGATCAGCTTATTGTGCCCCCATCTGACCTCAGATCAGCTTATTGTGCCCCCATCTGACCTCAGATCAGCTTATTGTGCCCCCATCTGACCTCAGATCAGCTTATTGTGCCCCCATCAGACCTCAGATCAGCTTATTGTGCCCCCATCAGACCTCAGATCAGCTTATTGTGCCCCCATCAGACCTCAGATCAGCCCACCCAGCCCCATAACAATAAAAAAAAACCCTCTCTTACCTGTCCTGCGTTGCGGCTCCGCTCCGGATCCGCACAGATGGTGCCCATGCATTGGGGACCACAAATTGCGGTCTCCAATGCACGGAACGGCCAGGCAACATCCGTGTGCACAAGGCCTAACTTAGGCGCTGGTCATACAACAAGCTTAAGGCCCCTTTCACACGAGCGAGTTTTCCCGCGTGGGTGCAATGACCCCCTAAGTGTTGACTGTTTTGAACAGCAGAGACCTGCTGCTACTTACCGCGATCGGCATCTAACAGCGCTAAAACCCGGAAGCGTGCGCTTCCGGTTGTTATGCAGACACCCCGTGTGGTCAATCGGGGTGTCTGCACTTGATCTGAAAGCTGTAAACCTCGCTGATGAGGTTTATAGCTTTCAATCTGCAATTCTTATTTTGGCCACCAGATGGCAGGCCTTGATAAGAAATGAGCAAAGGGGACTTAAAATTGAGTTTTAAAAATCCCTGATTGCTCAAAATGAAAAATTAAAAAACATTATATATATGGTCATATATGATCCTTAAAATAATCACAAAAAAATTTAAAAAAAGTTAAAAAATAAAAAAATATAAAAGTTTAAATCACCCCCCTTTCCATATAATTAAAAAATAAATACCTAAATAACAAATATAAACATCATGAGTATCACCGCGACCGAAAACGCCCGTACTTTTAAAATATCAAAAAAACTTTCCAATGCGGCGAATTGCGTGACGGAAAAAAGGGTCAAAATGGCAGATTTGCCATTTTTTCACTACTTCTCTTACCCAAAAAAAGCAATAAAATGTGATCAAAAAGTCAAGAACACTCCAAAATGGTATCAATAAAAACTATGGATTGTCCCTCAAAAAATGAGCCCCTAAACAGCTCAGTGGATGTAACGAAAAAAAAGTTATGGAGGTCGGAATATGACGAAGTAAAAAAAAAATAATTTTTTTTTCAAAGTTTAAATTTATTTTTACACTATTTAAACATAACAAACCTACACATGTGGGGTATCGTTGTAATCATACTGACCCAGAGAACGAAGGGCATGGGTCAGTTTTGCCGCAAACGGAACGCCGTGGGAACAAAACCCATAAAACAGTGGAGGAATTGTTTTTTTTCCCAATTCCCCCCTATTTGGAATTTTTTTACCGCTTCCCACAACATTTTATGCCATAATTAATGGCGGCATTAGAAAGTACAAAAAGTCCTGCAAAAAATAAGCCCTCATACAGCTATGTGAACAAAAATATAAAAAAGTTAGGGCTCACAGAAAATGAAAACGCAAAACCGAAAAAACCTCCGGTATCCAAAGGGTTAAAGCGTCTCTGAGTTTTCAAAAACAAAGTTAGCAAAATAGCTGTGCTTGTTTGTACACCTGTAGACCTGTGGAGGAGCAGGACTTTTTTGGACTTCCCTAAAGTATTTTTCTTCCATATAATTCCCTGTTTCAGCTGCACAGCTAGATGCATTTTGCCCAGAAGCAAAGGGTGTATCCCTTCTGTGAAATCTGCAGGCACTGTAATGCTGTGACATCTTTTCCCTTAAGTCCCACTCACAGGACAGATGATCTTCAAAAGCTTTGTAGGAGCAGTTCTTTTATCTGTCTCAGAAGCTCCGCTAGCTCTGGCACACCCCAATTTCGTGTTAGCATCTTATGTGTCTCTGTTACTAGGGACTGATCTTGCCTGACAACAGGCAGTGGACTGCAAATTAGATGGAAGGGAGACCCCTAGTGGCCATGACATGAAGCTTTTCTTTTTAAGGTTGCATGCCTATTTTGTACATGAAGTTATTTAGAAATTTGCTAGTTACACCATTTCCTATTAAAAAAAAAGTTGTTTTTTTTTTGTGTTACATCATTTTTGCTGTAGAGGAAACGATACCTCACCCAACTGAATTATTTATTTTCTTCTTAGGATGACTTGATGCTTGAAGTCCCTGGAAAATACAGACTACACCTAGATCTGCCTGAGCTGGTCAACGAAGAAACTGTCACTGCCAAGTACAGCAAAGCAAATGGCGCGCTGACTGTGATCATGTCTGTACTATAGTGCTATCTGTGGGCAGTTTGCGGTATAACCACAGCTTCTTGAAGTGATGGAAAAGTACTAAAATGTCAACATCTAAGGCCTGTGTGTCCTGTGCGGAAATGACGCTTCTTGTGTGAGAGTGATTCCCTGTTTTGGACACTGCTTGTTCCTCAGGAGCGCACGGCATTATACTGATTTATAATGCTGTGTGTCTCTGCATGACAGCATTATGTCAGTATAATTCTGTAGCAGTAAGACAGAGACACACAGCATTATTAATCAATATAATGCCATGCGCTCCTGTGAAACAGGCAGTGTCCATAACAGGGAATCACGCTCACACATGGAGAGTCATTTCCGCATAGGACACGCTCATCTGAAACAGGCCTAATGGAATCAGTAAGGGAATTGGAGTCACCTACACGCAGGGTAAACCAGCAATGTATAGGCTGAAGCAATACTGCAGAGGCTTCATCACCTGTGCCGCCATTTACAGATCCCCCAGAATTGTACAAATCTTGGTTATCAAGGGGCCATCGTCACATTAGAATCAGTGGATCAATAAGCAAGAAAACAAAGGTAGACAAATCCAAGGCGGCACAGTAGATGGGCGTACGGGGACTGCTGCCAAAAGTCCAGATGTATGAATTGGAGAATATCATCTTCACAGAGAACTGTGAGCTGTGTACAATACTTGGCAGCATTTGTAGATATATATCTATATTTTTTTACATTAGTACAAGGAGGCATGTGTGAAAAATATTTTACATGGATTCCCATGTATAGAGTGAGTATTTGCACAATGCTATAATAAAACTGCACAATTTACCACGGACTAAAATGAGACGTTTTGAAATCTGACCAATAAACATTGGCTGAGCCCACCAATTTTGCAAAGTGGGCGCACCGCGCAGCCCCTCCTGAGGTTAACTACGTAGAGCTCACGAGATGCGGTTACGTCACTAGTTACAAAGACGTAACGTTACACCTCCCTAGGAGCACGTAAGGTTAGCTTGGTACAGTTTACACAGACGCCTACTGTGAGGCCCAGGAAATGAGAGGGGCGGTTCACGCTGCCTTTCGCGTAACTCCACACTCGCTCACCCCCTGACAAGCTGAGAGAGCCTTTTCACTGCCCTAGTGAAAACCCGGTAGGCTGCCAACAGTTTCTCGTTTAAAATAAGCCTGGCACGCTAACGGGATTATATTGGGTGAGAAACCAACCCGCAGTAGTGTATAAGTATGCCGAACACGGACATGGGGATTCGTGATCGAGATACAAGAACAGCACAAGATTAAATTATATATTTAATTGCCTTAAGGGCACACTAGATATAACACGATATACAGAGAATAGATACAGTGGTCTGAGGTGCGAATACAGGTGGTATGGTACAAACAGAGTTAAACAGAGCAATAGTCAGTTACCAGGTGGATGAGTAGTCCAGTGGATTATAATGAGTCCTGGGGTTGTTGTAAAAGGCCTGGCTGTAGTCACATAGGGGCAGTGATGTCAGCAGCTTGTCCACGGTCCCCACTCTTTCAGAGTAAGACAACGCCCTCTGTCCTGTATGTCTTTTTTACCTCTAGCCGGCCACTCCCCTCCCTCCCGGAGAAGTTCACCCTCCCTTCCTGGACCTGGTAGCCAAAAGACCCACAAAAACCATTATGGTCCATAGCTCCAGACCGGAAGGCACAGGGAAATGGTTCTGGTACCAACGGATCCACCTGGGTTCCGGCTACACATTTAGCAGGTTCCTGCTTGGAGATCTCTGTATCGCTGCTTCCTGATTTGCTATCGCTATCCTATGAGCACAGGCCTTTGCGCCTCGGCCTCTGTGTCGCAAATATATAACTGGTTTATGCCTGTGATGGGCGGGCAATTCACAATTCTTTATGAACTCTTGGTTGCATGATGTCTGGGATTTCAGTGATCTGGCTATCAAGCTGACTGCCCCCTGCTGAGGGGCTCTTCCCGAGTGAGGACGAGGCCTCCATGCTGTCTCATTGAAGTGTGAGATGTATACATGTGGCCTGCTTTGAAGGCAGGACCCCTGCAGTGTTTACTCCATCTGCTAGTTGACAGCAAATGGATTAGGATTGATCATGGCTAGCATTGATCACATTTCCACATTCCTCACAGGGTATATAGAGGTTAGGTGGGACAACAAGCGTTCTGTTGTCTGCCATCTAAGGTGGAAGACTGCTTTAGGCCACACGTACCGGAATGGCTGATGTCAGCAGCTTGTCCACAGTGAAGTCTATGTAGCCAATCTGCACCAAATTGTGCGCGATTTGCTTGTGGAACTCAGTGGTGGAACAACTTCTTGGTGCATTATGTCAATGAGTGCATATACAGTATGCGCAATCGTTAACAAAAAATACCGCACCAAGAAGTTGTTGGAATGGAATGAAACCTTCTCTGTGTGAATGCAATGCTGAAATATTAGTGAGTTGCATGCAACATTTTTTGTCTGGACCTCATAGCAGTCATAGGGGATCTGGCGGTGCAGTAGAGGATCCGGGAAGCTGCTCTGTGCCGGAACAGTATAACGAATCTCCTAACGGAGATGTGAACGAAGCCTTCGTTTATTGGGGAAAACTGTGCTATTGGAGGGAGGCTCTAGGACCCTGTTGTGCCTCTAGTCTGGATACAAGATGGGATACGGTTGGACATGGAGGTACGTATACAGGTCCCATATGGTATCTGGCAGCACATTTGCCCACAGATCCTGCACGCTCATTGATTTGTGAAGCAGGAGTCCCAGCTGGCCCCATAAATGTTCAATTGGTGACAAATCTGGGACCGGTGGGGAGGGGGTGTGATGAACTGTTAGATAAGGCATGGAATACGTTCCATAACCAAGTGTTCCTGAGATCCAGACTCCAGGTTAGTGCAGGACAATGGTAATGGTGGCTCCTAAATCTAGTGTAACTACAGAAAACTGCTTGAAGTCCTAAAATACACTACCCGATAAAAAAAAAAAACAAGAAACCAAGGTCTCTGTATTGTCTAAAGAGACATTTATTCATTGGCAAAATATGCAGATCTCATGTATATATTCAGAAGACCCGATAGCTGGGATTTAAAACCCTTGTAGGAATCATTGACCTTTGTAAGAAGACACTGAACATTGATGACATGGACACCGCACAGTCCTCAGGAGATCCATGACTGGAGTGGAGCACAGGTGATCTGTACAGCACGGGGGAAGAACTACACTGCTTCATTTTGTTCGTTTAAATAAAAAATGTTATGTAGGTTTTCTGTAAGTGTTCAGAGGCCTATATAAATAGTTGTAGAGGAGAACGTCCACTCTATAGCAGCATGGTGGTCGGCTTCTCTAGGAACTTTTTGAATTCCGCCAACCACTGAGCACCGACTGCTCCGTCCACCACGCGGTGATCACAGCTCAACGTAACCGACATTATATTGGCGACATCAAACCTGCAATAGGATTAGGAACAAGAATTAAGGAATGGACAAGCAGCTTCAACTCACTACCCTCCGGTAACACAGGTCAGGTACTCTAAGCAGGATTATGTTCAGACGTGGCGGAACAATTCTGCAGGTCTCACTGCAAAACTGCCTGATAGAGCTGCAGATTCAATGTGGTTTTCACCCTGTCCATTGCAAAGACTGAAATCAGAGGTATAATGTACGCTTCTGACTAACCCCACAGCAGACGCCTGGGGCGAATGTCTGCGACTGGTGATAATACTGATTGCAGACATTTAACCACTCAGATGCAATGGTCAACTGTGACTACAGCATCTAAGCGCTGAATACCTGGGAGCGCTGCACTCCCAGGGCTGGGAGGCCTTTCCCTCCTTAGTCATGATAGGCCTTAGTCTACAAGTTTACCAAGCTGATCACCAGTATATTCCAATGTAGGCCTGCATAGGAATATAATGAATTTTCCATGCACTAAATAATTACATTAGTGCATGGAAAAGGCAATCTGATGATTGCATGTTCAGGTGTAAAACGTGCAGGTTCAGTAAAAAAAAAAAATATATAAAAATTCTAAATCGCCCATAGTTACAATAAAAGTACAAAACAATTAAAAAATAAAGATCATATGCATTGCTGCATCACAAAATGCCAAAACTATAAAAATATAAACTATTTATCCTGCAGGGTGAATGTTGTAACACTGCCAATTTGTCATTGTTTTTGTTGCTTTAGCTCCTAAAAAAAAAAAAAAAAAAAAAATGGAATAAGAAGTGGCCAAAAAAAAAATCACACACCTGAAAATGATAGTAAAGTAAAAACTAAAAAAAAAAAAAAAAAACACTCAAACAGCTCTGCAGATGTAGCTATTCAAAAAAAAAAAAAAAAAAAAGTTACGTGGGTCAGAATATGGCGATGAAAAGAAAGTCCTGATACAGCTATGTGAAGAAAAATAAAGTTATGGCTCCAGAAAGGCAGGGAGTGAAAAAGTGAAAATGGCCGTGTCCTTGAAGGGTGAAAAAACAGCAGAATGCTTTAATTCCATGCCAAAAATTTCCACTACACGTGTATTGGGTTTTGAACACATCATAAAGCTGGTTACAAGGTCATATGTGCCGGTTCCACCCAAAATGCGCGGCTTCTATTACACGCGGTACACTAAGCTACACTGGGCATATTATCTACGGATGAACTGCAAGGAGCAAAGTGTAAGAAATATTTCAGCACCATTGATGTTTTCAAGGCAAAGCATTCCTTCATAAGCCATTGCTTTCTAGCGGAGATTACACCGGGTGCCTACTGCACCTTAATAAAGAACTGCAGGGACTCTATGTGGACACGGTTTTGCACTTGTTCGGAGAAGGAAAGAAGAGATCTACCTCAGTCTATATCAATTTCTGTGCTCATACGCATTAGATTCAAGTCAGACAAACCCATTGATATCAGCCAACTACGGAAAAGCAGATGTCAGGGGAAAATCAAAAGATCAGGCATGTTGGACCTCAACATGCCCCATCCTTTGACACACAGGAGATAATCCACTGAAAAAGGAATCCAGCATGCTGAGCATACGTCCACGTACAGTATTTGTGGGAATCAGGAGGAGTAACTGATGGAAGAACAAGTGCTTATCTAACATTTATCTAAGGTGTATGGCAGGGATCAGCAACCTCCGGCACTCCAGCTGTTCAGAAACTACAACTCCCAGAATCCTCCTTTCACTTCTGTGGGAGTTAGGCTACTTTCACACTAGCGTTTTTACTGGATCAGGCAGGGTTCAGCAAAAACGCTTCTGTTACTGATAATACGACCATCTGGATCCGGTTGTATTATCTTTAACATAGCCAAGACGGATCCGTCATGAACAACATTGAAAGTCAATGGGGAACGGATCAGTTTTCTATTGTGTCAGAAAAAACGTCCGCATTGACTTGCATTGTGAGTCATGACGGATCCGTCTTGCTCCGCATCTCAGGATGGAAAGAAAACTACAACATGCTGCGGTTTGCTCTCCGGTATGAGAACGGAACGTATTTTGGAGCACTCCGCTCCGCTCAGTTACGTTTTTTCCCCATTGACAATGAATGAGGACAAAACGGAAGCGTTTTTCTCCGGGATTGAGACCCTATGACAGATCTCAATACCGGAAAATGGAAATGCTAGTGTGAAAGTAGTCTTACAAGATTAGCTGAATAAGTGTGCATAACCGGGAGTAGCAGTTTCACAGCAGCTGGAGTGCCAAAGGTTGCCGATCCCTGGTGTAAGGCCACCATTAGGGAATGCTCTCGAAGGCCTCCAGACCATTTTTTTCTAGTTTTTGTTGTTTGAGAATTGGTATGAACTTTTAACATTTTTATTTTGTTTTTTACTGGTATTTTGGATATCAGATTTACTAATTATATGGACATAAACTTACACAGTCTGTCTAGACCTGCACCAGATTTATCAAAGGGGCTCAGGCTGGATGATACGTGTGATGCAGGGCGAGACAGGTCTGTCTAATTTTATACCAAGTTTGGCTTATTATTGAGGCACAATTTTGTTGTAAGCCTCAGGCCGTGTCTACTTAGTACCTAAGCGGCAACTGTTTCCTTTAGGCCAGCCTCCCTTGGCAAGCCACAGAGGATTCTTCTACAACTAGATGTGCCCCCTATCTTGAGGCCAAGGTCTAGGTGCACTCACATTAGTAAATGGGGGCCACTGTAATGCATTTAATATTTCTCTACAGGGCTTATTAAAGTGTCTGGCTGCACCATCTCAACCTTAGACCGGACTATAAAACCTTCACTCTTCATATGTATGAACTGATCAGGGATGAAATGCTTGACGACTTCGGAACAGACCAATATTCTGACTGTAAGATACGATGCGCCTCATGCCATTCACTACATCACCCTGTGAAGATGGCGGAGAGCCTCTTTAATCTGAACCATAACATTTCAGCAAAACAAGGCAACGTCTTGACAGAACAGAATCCTTACCAGTCAGCTCCAGGCTAAGGCAATAAAGCCCTACATTACTTCCTTACCCTCTCTCGTTGTCCGCTGGTATTAGTCTGTTCTCCGATCCTCCCACGGCAAGGATGCACGCCTGAGGTGGGTTAATTATGGCGGAGAAGTTCTTGATTCCATACATGCCCAAGTTGGAAACGGTAAAAGTTCCACCCTAAAACATATCACAATAACGCCAATTTTAATCATCAGGTTGACTTTACTTCTCTGCTGCTGGTCAGACCTCCCTGCGTCTGCAGCCATGATGTCATCTTCTGGGCTGCAGCAGTGATGTGCCCGTATTACTGCCCAATACAGCGGCTGGTATATGGCACTTCACCCATAAAAACAAAGCCCCGACAGAAGGTGCTGCTGGACCGGAGGAGGTTTGGACCAGACGTTTTATTGTTTTTAACCCCTTCATGGTATTCAATTTATATTTTAACAACTCCTTTAACTATGCCACTATTATTAACGTATCCCCACCCCCCACCCCAAAGGATATCGCTGTTTTATCACTTTCCCCAAATACCACCATTTATCAATACTGCCTTATTCTAAAGTTATTAGTTGACCATTGCAAATCCCTGTAGTAAATCTGTTTTGATATTCATTCGCTGTTTGGTACATTCTGCATTGGAGATTTATAATGTAGGATGCACAAGTGTCATTGATAAGAACAAGGGGTGTGGTTAGAGTCACATGATCTGCAGATGTAAAGAAACAACTCACTGCCCTAAGGCATGATGGGACAGCAGACATATGAAAAACCAGGAAAAAAGATTCAAGCATGGGGGATAAGAGAAAACTGAAAATGGGGTAAATCTGTAAAAAAAAAGAAAGAAAAAAAAAGGTAAAGACGACCTGTCACCTCTCCTGGCATGCCTGTTTTAATAGCGTCATGCGTCACTCATGTGTGTTCTCCTTATGGCTCTATGTTGTGCCGCTCCTTTATTATTTCTACTAGAAGTTATAAATGAATTGCTAGCAGTCTGCAGTAAGGTTACAGAGGGGTGGTAACCAGTTGGGGGTGTGTACCTGCACAGACTCATTCTATCCAATCACTGCTGCCAGTGTCAGACTGTGCTGGTACACACCCCCAAACTGGTTACCACCCCTCTGTACCCTTACTGCAGACTGCTAGCGATTCATTCATAACTTCTAGTAAAAATAATAAAAGAGCGGCACAACATACAGACATAAGAATAGATGATCCAGAATTGTTATTACACGGGGAATGCATGGAGCTATTAAAACAGACATGTCCGGAGTGATGACAGGTCCTCTTTAACAATCCAAGAAGGAGTGAAAAAAACACTTTAGAGTGAAATGTAGTTTACAGCACAACCCCTTTAGATTTTTTATGAAAAATTGTTGTAACTAAACATTTAAGCGTGTAAACAGATATAAACCGGAGGCTCAGTTCTGCACCCACTTTTATCCCCGGTGGATATGGACTGGAATAAGAAACTAAAAGAGGTCATCTCATCTCAGACATAGGTGACAGAACACTGGGGGACACGGCTGGAGACCCCTGAAGATCCCAGCAGTCAAAGCCCAGCCAATCAGACACTGGTGAATTATCAATAGATTTTATCCTCATGTCTATGGCGACAGGCTGCCCCTGTCTAAGTCAAGGAACATACCTGAAACTCGTGGGGCTTTAGTTTGCCCTCTCGTGCACGTACAGCTAAGGACGCCACATCTTTGCTGATGGATGCAAGGCCTTTTATGTGCGCATTGAAAACTATGGGTGTAATAAGCCCGGCCTGTGTGCTGACCGCCACACTGACGTCCACCACGTGGTTTCTAGAAAGACAGACAATTGGAGATTAGACACATAAATCAATTTGGACACCGCTTATCCCTGGACTTGTCCTACTTACTGTCTAATAACAGTGTCCATCCAGGAGGAGTTTGCCTCAGGCACCTTCAGACATGATAGAGCCGATGCCTTAATAATGAAATCATTGACCGAGAGCTTAATGTTGTCAGACTTTGTAACCTGCAGAACAGGAAGATATCCAATCACGGCTCAATCATTTATACTGCAGTCCTATGGTTATCAATAGTGAGGAGTAGAGCCGAAACGATTACTCGATTGAATCGAGTAATTCGACACAAAAAAATTTGCGATGCAAATATTCTGCATTGAGGATTTGATTGTGTCATGTGACCACGGAGCGGGAGTGAAGCGCTTGCTACTACTCGCCGCTCTGTGGGCACCCGCCGGCCCGCGCGCTGCACTGAATCCTGACACATTGTTAGGACATAGTGCACGTATGCGCTATGACTTGGCGCTGCGTGACGTCAGGACGACAGTGCGGCAGGAGAAGATGACAGAGGAGTTGTGGAGCGGCGCCCCTACAGGTCAGCTGATAGCACTGGGGGGGGGAGCTGTTGTTGGCACAGGGAGTCTGATGACATGTTATAAAGGAAAACGTTCTTTTTTTATTAGTTTTTCTTCTTATTAGATTACTGGATCAATCGTTGGATTAATCCAGTGACTTTCAACCAGTGTGCCTCCAGCTGTTGCAAAACTACAACTCCCACCATGCCCTTCTGTAGGCTGATAGCTGTAGGCTGCCTGGGCATGATGGGAGTTGTAGTTTTGCAACAGCTGGAGGCACACTGGTTGAAAATCACTGGATTAATCGATAGATTACTTGATTACTAAAATAATCGATAGCTGCAGCCCTAGTGAGGAGTGAAGTGAGCTTTGGATGCTACATCCGAAGTCACTTCGTTCACAACTTCGGATTAATACTGTATGGAGATCGTCTCTGTCCAGTATTAAAATGTACAACCTCTGATGAGCCAATACACTGCAGCCTGTGGCTCTCCAACTATTGTGATTCTTTACTGTGCTTTTAAATGAGTGACAGTCATTTCATGTCTTAAAAGGCGACTTAAACCCCTGATGAAAAAACAAATGGTCAGCAGTGCTGCTCCGAGCTCTGCCCCTTCGACTTTCCTAGGCTCTCCTCAGCTTTTTAAGTGTGTGTGTAGTACAACCCATATATTTTCTATGGATCTGTACGTCACACACCCAAAAAACCCAGCAGAGGTGATGAAGGCTAAGGGCACAGTGCTTTAAGATACGCTTAACATTTGGAGACTCTAATGTGTATACGCAGGTAGAACATCTAATAACAGGTCCATACTGCTGCTCTTAAAGGAGTTGTGTCACTTCAGCAAATGGCATTTATCATGTAGAGAAGGTTACTACAAGGCACTTACTAATGTATTGTGATTGTCCATATTGCTTCATTTGCTGGCTGGATTCATTTTTCCATCACATTATACACTGCTCGTTTCCATGGTTACAGACCACCCTGCAATTCATCAGCGGTGGCCGTGCTTTGCACACGTCCTATGTGTGCTCCCACAGTCCCAGGCACCTGAGAGGCCGGTACCTTTTCCTATAGTGTGCAAGCACGACCACCACTGATGGATTGCAGTGTGGTCGTAACCATGGAAACAAGCAGTGTATAATGTGATGGAGAATTAATCCAGCCAGCAAAGGAGACAATATGGACAATCACAATACATTAGTAAGTGCCTTGTATTAACTGTCTGTGCATGATAAATGCCATGTGCTGAATTGAGACAACCCCTTTAAGGTTAGGTGCCTCAGCTTATGTAGTCTCATGATGACAACCTGTGTCTATAAGCCCCTATAAATGCATACAATATGTCACTGTCCCCCACCATGGTTGCCGTGTAATGCTACATTGTAGCCACTACAGGGGAAAGATCCTGATAGAAATCTCTGGCCGTACATGCTACTATTAAAAAAAAAAAAAAAGGTTCACGACCTCCTGATTAACTCATTTTAAAGTTTCCATAAACTTTTGAATTTCCAAGAATATGAAAGTCCCATCCATTCCATATTATCGGAAGTTTAGTGCAATGTGTCAAATATATTGAGAGGCACATCAGAACGGGCACACGTCAGGCAGGATGCAAAGGAGAATACAGATGTTCATGTTCAAACAGAGGAGACGATGGGGGGTGAAAAAGTGCAGAAAGCAAAGAAATATACAGTCAAATCCAGTCTTACTTCATTTAACTCCTTCCTTAACTTCAGGATTTCTCCCATGTTGATATCGATGGACAGGTAGTAATGAGGTATGGTTTGTTTGGACTGCATGAGCCGCTGAGCGATCACCTGCAGGAAAGATCAGAGAGGTCTGTCATGTATCACAGTGACTGCCAGGCATCCTCCTGTACGGGGTAGTAAAATGTCACCACGGCCGAAAGCCGATCCTAGCTGCGCTGACTTCTGCACACACCAGAACATCGGCCTATAACTCCACTGTACGGCGCATCTCCACCCAAATAATAAAACCCAAGCTACAGAGACGGGAGGGGAATACCGGCCAAGATGGAGGATTCTCACTCCCCCACCTTATTTTATGCCATTCTGTCCAAACTCCTCCTTACTGCAGTCATGAACTGAGGAGAAAAGGGGGGCTCGGGACCACTGTTCTAGTGATTGGACCCCCAGCTATCAGACACCCATCACCTATCCTTTGGATTGTGGAGATAACTCTTTAACTGTCCACACTTTGTCACTGATGATCTGATGACAGATTTTTTTCCTTAAGGCCCTTTTAGACGGGCCGATTCTTCTCCCTGCCCGAGCGCCGATCAGCGATATCGGCGCTCGGGCAGGGAGCCTTTACACGGCCCGACGAATCGAGCGCCCGGCCGCACGAGTGATCGCTGTATCGCTCGTGCGGCCGGGAAGCTCCATACTGTCAGGCGCACATCGCCTGTTTACACAGGGCGATGTGCGCCCGACAGATTGGATCTTTTGGTTTCTACAAAAGATCCAATCAGCCGACGAACGAGCGTTTTGCTCGTTCGTCGGCTGATTAGGGCCACTTTTACACGGGCCGATTATCGGCACTAGCGTTCCTAGGAACGATTTTTCGGCCGATAATCGGCCCGTGTAAAAGGACCTTTACATGTTAATGACATGATTGGCCAATTATCTTATCTGTGTAGACCTGATAAGCTTTTGTGACTGGTCAACAGTTCAGCTTGTTCGCCACTTCAAGTCAACTTTACAATGCAGCTTATAGATCAGGATTTTTTTTTTACCTGAGCGCATATTAGAGCAGAATTATGTACTCAAGAGCTGCTCTTCATACTTTATGCTGAGTCAGTCGTGTTACAAGCTGAAACGTTCATGATATATCTGCATGAAAGTATAAGATGTCTACAGCGCTGTACTCCCACTCTACATCATGGTGAAACAGCAATGGTTACCGGGCCGCACCAGCCTTTTAGTGTTCTGTTTAGGGTCCATTCACACATCCTAAAAATATGTGTCCGCATCCGTTCCGCAATTTTGCGGAATGGGTGCGGACCCATTCATTTTCAATGGGGCCGCAAAAGATGCGGACGGCACACAGGACGCACTTCCGGTCCGCGGCCCCGCAAAAAAATAGAACATGTCCTATTCTTGTCCGCAGCCACGGACAAGAACAGCCATTTTTATTATAGAGCCGGCCATGGGTGGTCCGCAAAATGTCACGTCTGAATGAAGCCTTAACGTGACTATCATTGTGTGCAGCAGACAGATCACCAATCTCACCTTCCTGATATTGCTAACAGGGATATCCGTGAAAACTCCAGTAGGAACAGCTGCCACGGCTGGAGATGGAGGTGCTGGGGCGGCGGCAGGAGCCTAAGGGTATAAAATAATCACAGGACACGTTATACGAAGCAGAGCCGAGCGCTGGATACAATGTACTCAGTCCTTTCCATATCAAGTACGATTGCACTTTTTACATAGTTAATAAACCAAAAAAACATTACTCTGTCGTCCTTCTCCTTGACCTGTCCTCTGCCTTTGACACCGTCGACCACTCCCTTCTGCTACAAAGTCTCTCATCTCTTGGCATCACTGACCTGGCCCTCTCCTGGATCACATCATACCTCACAGACTGGACATTTAGCGTCTCCCACTCTCACTTCCTCTCTGTTGGTGTCCCACAAGGCTCTGTCCTAGGACCCCTGCTCTTCTCCATCTACACCTTCGGCCTGGGTCAGCTCATAGAGTCCCATGGCTTTCAGTATCACTTTTATGCTGATGACACACAAATCTTATGTTATAATATAACCTGTAGAGCAGGGATGCTCAACCTGCAGCCCTCCAGCTGTTGCAACACTACAACTCCTAGTATGCCTGGATATCCTACAGCTATCAGCCTACAGGAGGGCATGGTGGGAGTTGTAGTTGTACAACCACTGGAAAGCCGCAGGTTGAGCATTCCTGCTGTAGAGGGTGAGGATGGTTTAACTATAAACATTAAGGCAGATTTACTAATCTCAGGCTACTTTCCCACTGGATCCAGCAGGGTTCAGCAAAAACGCTTCCGTTACTGATAATACAACCGTCTGCATCTGTTATGAACGGATCCTTTTGTATTATCTTTAACATAGCCAAGAGGGTTCCGTCATTAACTACACAAAGTCAATGGAGGACGGATCAGTTTTCTATTGTGTCAGAGAAAACTGATCCGTCCGCATTGACTTGCATTGGGGGTCATGACGGATTCGTCTTGCTCCGCATCCCACGACGGAAAGCAAACTACAGCATGCTGGGAATGCAATCAGACGTAAAGGAATGCATTTTGGAGCACTCTGTTCTGTTATGTTTTGTCCCCAATGACAATAAATGGGGACAAAACAGAAGCGTTTTTTCCCAGTATTGAGACCTTATGACGGAACTCAATACCGGAAAACTTAAATGCTAGTGTGAAAGGGGCCTAAAAGGAGTCAGAATTCTGGTTTACATGGTGTGCACTACATTTCTAGAATATGCTACCAATGTCAGAAAGGGACCTCTGTGACCCGCACCTAGTTCTAGAACGGGTCACACATCCTCCATTTGCTTCTATGGGAGTGCTGAGTGCAGTGGCTCAGCTATTTCTGGAACTCCCATAGAAGTGAACAGAGAGGTGGCCGCGCTTGTGTGGTGCACTCTCCCTTCATTTCTATGGGAGCTCCAGAAAAAGCCAAGTACACTCACTGTTTTTGGCACTCCCATAGAAGTGAATGGAGAGCACGGCACTTATGCGCAGTGAGTGCTCCTTCGCTTTGGGTGCCCCGTTCCCAGAAGTGGGATCTGCACCTATCTAACATTGGTGGCAGGTACTAAGGATATGCCACCAATGTGTGAGATGCTACAAACCCTTTAAGACATTTTTTGTACCTGACTAGACACTTCTGTAAAGGGTCTAGAAATGTCAGCATGGCTAGGTGAGATTTATTAGTGTGCATATTTTTGGTGCAAAATAATGGCGTACAGCGAACAAATCCTGATCATATCTAACACTGCGTGCTCCACTGTGATGAATGTGGTACATCTTACGTATCTGAATATTAGACAGGATTAGTAAATTTGCCTCACTGAGTTGACCTGTGATTGTCGCAGTGCACTTGTCATGCAGATGCTTACAAATACAAAGTTTACAACGTTATTATTAGGCCTTATGCACACGACCATACCGTGTACGCAAAACACGGGTACCAGCCATGTGCGTTCCGAATTTTGCAGAATGGAACGTCCCACCCTATAATAGAAATGCCTATTCTTGTCTGCACGACGGACAAGGATAGGACATCTTCTATTTTTTTGTGGGGCTGAGGAACGGAATGGGTCCACATCGAAGCTGAAAAAAAAAAAATTAAAAATAAATATGCAGTTCGGATGCGACCCAAAACAACGGTCGTGTGCATGAGGCCTTAAACTATTATTCAGCATATGACTAAAAAACATAAGGGGTGTAATAATTACAGGAGCAGCCTTGGGAGGGACAAATGTCTCCACGTCTTTCTTTGTAATTCTGCCTTCCGGCCCGGTGCCTGAAATAAGACCAGAAAACCAATATCTAAACTGTAGGTCAGTAGAATACGACACAACTGATATCAGAGCATGAAGTGAAGGGCGTCAACGAGCGCAAAGTAAGGGTGCATCCACATGACTGCAGGAAAAACGGATCCGCAAAACAAAGGCACCGGCCATGTGCACGCCGCATCACTGTGCAGAACCATTGACTTCAATGTGTCCAGGATCCACAAGATGCAGCTAAAGGTAGGACAAGTCCCATCTTTTGGGCCAGGAAGCACACGGAAGGATTGTGTGAATGCGGCCTAAATATTAAGACATATATAATGCATAAGTTCAACATCTGCCTACACCCCCGACGCTGCCTTATATTTTACCAGGGCTCATGACGTCTGCCTTTTTTCTGACCGAGCAATTTTCTGTTTTTAACTCCCCTTCCCAGAGCCACAACTTTTTAAGTTTTCCATTCACATAGACCCTATTTTATAGGTTTGGTTTTTATGGTGTTCTCTATGAGGTAAAACTGACCTGTTACCTTTAGTTTTCTTGTGTTTTAATACTTAAAAAAGAAAAACTTTGGAAAAGATTATTTTTTTTTTCTTTGCATCGCCTTATATTCCTCCATAATGTTTTTATATATTTACGTATCCGGAGCTGCGTGGGGTGATCTGTATTTTTCATGGATACTATTTTGAGGTGTGTATGACTTTTTGATCACTGTTTATCCAATTATTTTTGTGAGATGAAAAGAGGCAAATTAGACATTTTGATTTTTTTTTTTTATTTCTGTTATGCTGTTCACTGTATGGGATAAATACTTTTATATTTTAACTTTTATATTTTAATAGTTTGACCATTTTGGGATGTGGCAATGCTAATGAGGTTCATTATTTTTATTGTATATTTTTAATATGGAGAAGGGGGTGACAAAGATTTTTTTTTAACTTTAAAATATTTTTTTCACACTTGCTTTAAGTCCCCCTAGGGAACTTTAACATGTGATTTTCTGATCGCTTCTCCCATAGACTGCAGTAATTTACCACTGCAATCAATGGGAGATTCGGTGCACTCTTCTCAAGCCCTGTCTTACTTCACTATGACAGGCCTCGGAGCCTTCAAAGGGCCAGAGGCTGTCATAGCAAGTCAACGACTCGGCTCGAGGGTAGCAGTTTGTTTCCCGGGAGCACAGCGCTCCCTGGAAAAGACCGCTTAGATGCCATGACCACGGCATCCAAGGAGTTAAAAAGTCAGTGATCAGCATTATTGCCAATCACGGACTAGACCACCAGTTGTCTGCTGTATAAAACAGTAAGCACCTGGTGGCTATGGTGCCCGCTCAGTTCCTGCGTGTGCGACATCATTAAAGATCCAACATGGACTGTACATGTATGGCGGATGTCGAGAAGGGATTAAAGGGGTATCCCGGTTAGAAGACGTTGTAGTCCTGCACTCTGCTATCTCCTGCAGTCCCATAGAGAATAAATGGAGCAGCGTTGCACACACTTGACCAGCGGCTGTGTTTATATCTGGCGTACATTGTCGCGATCGGCAGTACTAGTACACACACCATCCCCAATATGTATCCCCATATTGTCACACATTTATGTCAGTTGGCATTGTAGGTGAAATAAAACACATTTATTGTAGGTCATAAATAGTGAAGACATATAGTAACTTACCTTTAACTTGCTTAATATCTATGCCTTTTTCAGTTGCCAGCTTTTTAGCCAAAGGACTCACAAACACTCTTCCCTTGGCTGCAGTAGGAGCCGCGGTATGAGCTGGTGCGGGTGCAGAAGGAGGGGGAGATACAGGAGGAGCTGGTGGTAGTCCTGCAGACTTTAACAGAAATATGGTTACAAGGGAGGGCACAACCAACCACACAACTGTGCAGTATCAGCAAGGCGGTCTGCTAATATGATGGAGGAGCTGCTCGCCACTTTATAAGTAACTGCACAATCCTGTGTTTTCTTCTCTGTCAAGTTATCAAAAAAAAATACCAACTCTTTGTAACTGATGATCTATCCTCTGGATAGGTCATCAGTATCTGATCGGTCGAGGTCTGAAATCCTGGGACCCCCACCGATCAGCTGATTGACAAACCCTGGCACTCCTGTGAGCGCCACAGCCTTCTTGCTGTTTAACCTAGGCCACGTGACCGATGGTCGTGATATCACTGGCCTGCGGTAAACAGCTAGAAAGCTGTGGAACTCACAGGAGGGGTCACGGGTGTCAGACCTCCACCGATCAGATGCTGATCTAGAGATGAACGAATCGACTTCGGATGAAACTTCGTTCTAATACTGTACAGAGATGTTTCATCCGAAGTCTATTCGCTCATCTCTATTGATGACCTATCCAGTTAGAAAAAGCCAGGTAACCCCTTGAAAAGAGTCAGAATGGCTCAAAAAAAAAGAAAAAAGGCATATTCACGGGGTCACCTGACAGTCTCTGGTTTCTGGTCCCTCAAAACATAGGAAACGTCCACTCAGCCAGTCACTGACCACAGTGGTGATCCACTACAGATGGAAACATGGCATTCCCCGTGTGTTGAGAGAGACCAGAAAGTAGGGGCTGGCAGAAGACACACGTCAGATACCCAAGGTATGACTTTTTGTTAAAGCATTCTCAGCATATTTAAGGAAAAAAATATCTGGATAATCCCTTTAAGTGTGTGACTTGAGATTCCAGGAGTTCAGAAGGACTTCACTGTAACTGAATGACGCTGTTTCTGATGGAAACCACAATCCAGAGGTGAACAGAGCCTTACATACCAGTGTCTGTGACTGCTGATGGGTGAACAAGTGCGCCTTATCAATCATATAGGAAAACAAGACAAAATCTCTTTCCTCCTCAGACACATCCTTACCGGAGCAGGCTGCGGCTTGATGTCCACTTCTCCACTGGTTTCCTTGTAATCTGCAAAGCTTCCAACATCTGACTCCTTCTCCACTATTATACACAGGGGTGTCCCCAGAGGTACGTCCCGAGTGCCCTCAGGTATCATGATTTTAGCCAAATAACCTTCTTCTTGCACTTCAAAACCTTAGTGAAATAAAAAGAATGAACGTCATTAACCCTTCATGCTGGGCCTGCAATCACACTGAAGCCTAGATAAACCTAGGCATACGACAGAGGCGATTACGTGGGATGGAAATGTACCCACTAGCAGGTCTTTGGTGGGAAGCAACACACACACAGAGGGGACACACACAAGCCCACGGTTCATTGTGTACTGGTAAAATCTACCACCATAGTAATGTGGGTGGCTATAACAGTCACTTCTACAATCATGTGCCATCACATAGCAAGAATACACCAAGCCAACATATCGCCTGCAGCAAGAACTGTTGACGGCCAGGCAGAGTTCATGGGCACCATTCAGTGTCTGATCTCTCGTCCACTAGTGACCAATGAATATTCCGCTGCAGAGCATCACTGGTGCCTAGCATACTGATAGGAGTACACCCTATGAGTGATGTGTATATTCCACCACGGCTCAGATGGCAGATACCTATGGTGGCTTTGTCCGTTTCAATCTCCGCTAGCAGATCTCCCTCGCTGAGCTTGTCTCCAACCTTCTTTTCCCATTTCTGTACTGTGCCCATCGTCATGGTTGGTGAAAGTGCAGGTAACATGATCTGTTTAGTAAGAGAAAGAGATATTGAATTTTAAATCCACATTTTAAAGGTCTACTCACAGCCATACGCTATTAACGGGCCCTTTACACAGGACGAGAATCTGCCAGATCATCGCTAACGAGCGTTTGTAAAGGGGCCGCCAATTACACGACGGAAATGCATGTTCGTCGGGTAATTAAAGGGGTTGTCCGAGTTATGACAAAAAATATATAGCACTGTAAATCTGATGGGCAGCAATATATAACTAAGTTCAGCAAGTTTTAGGCAAAAAAAATCCATATTTCCTAATTTCCCTGGTTCTCTTCTGGTCTTTGTTTACATGCAATAACAACAATCTCAGCTCCTCCCCCTTCACCCCCCCCCCTCTGCAAAGGGAATGAATACAAGTGCTGAGTGACATGTCTGCCTGCTGGGATACTCAGCAGCATGTTGTATGTGTAGGACTACAAGTCCCAGCTGTACAATGACACTGCTAATACATACAGGAAATTCTCCCTACCTGTTCTTGTACAATACAATTCCTCTATAGCTCCTTGCCCAGCATTTGTCTCCTCTCACTGTTTGTTATAAAGCCTTGAGCCCTCAGTGTGTTCTGGCTGAAGGGGTTAATGTTTTATCTGAAGGAAACCAGGGAGAGCAGATAGCAGGAGCCCGGCAAAGAAAGGGGGCGTGGCCAGTGACGTCTCGTGTACAGACTGTTATCTGAACTCTGAGGCTTGTGAAACGAAACATCACAGAGCAGAGAGATAAGGTGACATCACAGGTCATGTGACCCTCAGTCAACTCTGAGAAACCAGCAGCTTTGGAAACACAAAGTATATGGGAAAGTTGTTATACCTGACAAGTTAGAAACATATAAAGAACAAAAAAATAACTCGGACAACCCCTTTAAATCATTTGTCTAGGCACCTAAATCGTTACTTGTCGGCAGTAGATTGTGCTGTGTAAATACGATCTGCTGCCGGCAAACAACGAGTCTGTATGGGGATGAGCGATGGCATAAGTGATCACTCCTCCCCATACTGTGGAGGAGATCAGTGCATGTAAATACAGCGGTCTCCTTCACTGATGAGCAAACGATTGTCAGGAAGGAAAGCTTTCTTCCCAATAATCGCCTGCCGAATTGTCCCATCTAAGGCCCCATTCACACGTCCGCAAATGGTATCCGCATCCATTCCGCAATTTTGCGGAATGGGTGCGGACCCATTTACTTTCAATGGGGCCGCAAAAAATGCGGACGCCACACAGTGTGCCGTCCACATCCGCACTTCCGTTCCGCGGCTCCCGAAAAAATAGAACATGTCCTATTCTTGTCCGAATACACAAACAAGAAAAGGCATTTCTATTATGTGCGATCCGCAAATTGCAGAACGCACATAGCCGGTGTCTGTGTTTTGCAAATGGAGCCTAAAGGGACCTTTAGGCCTTATTCACAATGTGATTTACGTCCATAAAACCGTGCAATGTGCTGCACACAAGCAGCATGTGCTCCCATAGAAATTATTTGTGCTAGTCAAACCTCCAAAGAAACTCTGAGCATGCGCTACTATAATGTGCAGCCGCAATATGGCTAATTTTAAATAAGTTTGTGTGACTAAGGCCTAATAGGGGTTAATGTAAGTAAGGGTCATCCATCTGATGTCACCTCCAGCCGTCATAGGATATAATCACATGACTGTATAGTCTATAGGTCCCCAAGCTTTGCAGAGGTTTCCAGGATCTCCAGTGCAGAGGATGATACAGTCCAAGGCCGTGGACCATATAGTCACCTGATTATTACAACGTGACCATCAAGCCATATGGGCACTGGCTTTTGAATGCGCTTCGTCCTCAGCTGCCCAAATGCACAGATCTTAGATGGGATTGTCCAGGATTTGTAAAACATGACTGATTTATCCCATAAACAGCTCGGCGCCTGTCCGTGGGTGGTGTCTGGTACTGCAGCTCAGTTCCACTGAAGTGAATGGGGCTGAGCTGTAATACCACACCCAACCAATTTACAGGTGTGTTGCAGCCATACATTTTCTAGTGTCGGAGAACCCCTTTAATGGGTTCACGTGTATATATCTGTTAATGCATTGCAGATGCAAATGGATGGATGCAACCATGAGGAACCTGGGACAGTTTTCACACAGCTACATTATCATGATAAATGTGAGAGATCCTGTGGAAAAGTAGATCAGGGTCTTACAATCCAAGTTCCCTATCCCATGCCCTGCACTAGCCGACTGGTCAATGAATGGCTTGCTACTGCTGCTTAAGAAGCAAACATCCACCATTAAAGGGGTATGCCCATCTGGGACATTCATGGCATATTGCTAGGAAATGCTACCAATGTCTGATAGGTGTGGGTCCTAGAGGTGGGACCCACACCTATGTCCAGAGGGGGCATTCCAAAGTGAAAATGGAGTAGTTGTGCATGCACAGCCACCCTCCCTTAAAGGGGTTGTCCGGGTTCAGAGCTGAACCCAGACATACCCTTAAATTCAACCAGGCAGCCTGCCTGATGTTCGCATCGGAGCATCTCATACTCCGATGCCCTCCCTTGCCCTGAGCTAGATCTCTTTTGTTTACTAATACACACTGCCGGGCGGAGGCTTCTGCTCGGCAGTGTTTTCGGTGACGTTACTGGCTGTAATGGGCCAGCTTTAGCGCTGCCCTAGCTGTTTTACTGGCTAGGGCAGCGCTAAAGCCCGCCCATCAGCGTCGGTGACGTCACCAGGCTCACTGCTGGGCAGAAGCCTCCGCCTGGCAGAGCCCAGTTCGTCACCGGAACCGGGCTAAATGTCTTTGCCCTGCGCTAATTAGCGCAGGGCAAAGGAGGGCATCGGAGCATCCTATCATCAGGCGGGCTGCCTTGGTGAAATTAAGGGTATGTCCGGGTTCAGCTCTGAACCCGGACAACCCCTTTAACAGTTATGGGAGTTCCAAAAGTAGCTGAGGAGAGGTGGCCGTGCATGCACGTTGTACTCTCCTTCACTTCAGGGGCCCCATTCTGGAGATGGAGTACAAGCACCTATCCTAGTGATATGCCATCAATGCCCCAGATAGGAATACCTAAATGTGACAGAACCTGCAGCAGAAGCTCCGGAGCCTCTAAAGCAGGTGTGAACATAGTCTTAAAGTCCAGATTACCTTCATGTGCGTTGGATAGGAGCTTCCAGGGGCTTGAACGGGTGCTTGGGCTTGTTGGGCAGGAGCTGGTGGTGGGGTTGCTGGGGCTGCAGGAGCGGGAGGAGGTGCAGAGTCCAAGGTGTAGTTCTTAAAGGCATCAATGAGTTCTGGTCTGCAGATGAGAAATAAAACGATACCCATTATTATAACTTCACTGTCTTCCTATTCTTCCATGTGGATTAAAGGGGTTTTCTGGCCAGTAAGAAGCCAGGGAGGTAAAAAAAAATAAAAAATAGTTAAAAGAAATTATAGCCGTTCTCTACTTCCTAGTCTCTCTGCACCTGGGAATGTGACCGCTCAGCCAATCACTGGGGGTCAGGGAAGTGAATATGAACTCTTATTTTTTAAGATGTTGGACAACCCTTTTAAAATGGCTGTTCAGCCCTACCAATGTACAGAATACAGGCGCACTGCCCGTCACTCACTTGTCTACTGTGATGCAGATTATGGAACCGATAGGAACATCTCTCGTCCCTTCGGCCACAAGGATTTTTGCAAGGTAACATTCCTCCAGACTCTCAAATCCGACTGTGGCCTTGTCTGTCTCTACCTGTGAAAAGATCAGAGCCGGGTAATGTTACAGACACGTCACACTGGGTGTAAATCACAGAGCGTGCGGCCTAGTTCACACCAGTCACACTGCGCAGATATTACCAATTTCTATTAACCCTTTCGCGCCCGGAGGTTTTTTCGGTTATGCATTTTCGTTTTGCGCTACCTGCCTTCAAACAGCCATAACTGTTTTATTTTTCTGTTCACATAGCTGTATGAGGGCTTATTTTTTGCGGGACAAGTTGTACTTTCCAACGCCACCATTTAATATTGCATATGGTGTAGTGGGAAGCGGGAAAAAAATTCCAAACCGGGTGAAATTGCAAAGAAAACGCTATTCCGCTACAGTTCTACGGGTTTCTTATTTACAGCGTTCGATGTGCATTAAAACTGATCCGCTACTTTCATTCTACTGGTCAGTACGAATCCGGCAATACCTAATATGTATAGTTTTTCCTGCGTTTTCATAGTGATAAAATAATTAGAAAGTTGCCCTTTTTTTTTTTTCCTTGTCAAATCTTGACCCCTATAACTTTTTGGTATTTATGTGTACAGAGCTGTATGGGGGCTCATTTTTTGCGGGACGATCTGAAGTTTTTATTGATACCATTCTGGGGTGTGTATGACTTTTTGATCACTTTTTATTTAATTTTTTTTTAGAAAAAAAAGTGACAAAAAACGTCAAATCGCCATTTGGACGCTTTTTTCCACCGCACAATTCGCCGTATTGGAATTTTTTTTTTTATATTTTAAAAGTACGGGCGTTTTCAGTCACGGTGATACCCATGATGTCTATATTTATTGTTATTTAGGTATTTATTTTTTAATTATACAGAAAGGGGGGTGATTTGAACTTTTATATCTTTTTTATTTTTTATATATTTTTTACCATTTTTTTTTTATTTTTTTTTTACTATTTGAAAGGTCAAATATGGGCTGATATATTGTGGCTTTTTTTTTTTCTTTATGAGCAATCATGGATTTTATAGACTCAGAAATCCATGAATTGCTCATTTCTTATCCTGGCCTGCCATCTAGTGGCCAGAATAAGAATTGCACTTTGAAAACTGTAATCCTCACCAGCGAGGATTACAGTTTTCATATGGTGTACAGACACCCCGATTGGCCACACGGGGTGTCTGTACACCACCCGGAAGCAAATGCTTCCGGGTTGAGACGCAACTAGATGCCGTGATCACGGCATCTAGGCTCCCAGGAAGACGCCGCCGATGGCGGTAAGTAGCGGCAAGTCTCTGCTGTTAGAAACAGCAGAGACTTGCCGGCCATGACGGCCGCCGCACCCGCGAGCGGGCGTCATGTGCCCGCATCGCCCCAGCGCCGTACATGTACGGCGCTGGGCGCGAAGGGGTTAATTATAAGCGGAGTTCTTCTGGAGTTAAAGGGCATCTGTCAGCAGATTTGTACCTATGGCACTGGCTGACCTGTTACATGTGCTCTTGGCAGCTGAAGACATCTGTGTTGGTCCCATGTTCATATGTGTCTGCAGTGCTGAGGAAAATGATGTTTTATTATATGCAAATGAGTCTCTAGGAGCAATGGGGGCGTTACCAGTACACCTAGAGGCTGCAACCTCTGCACTCTCACAGGGCGAGGCAGTGTAGACATCACCACACCTGGACCTGTCAATTAAAGTGCAGAGAGCGCAGCAGTTGCAGAGAGCAGAGCCTCTAGGTGTAATGGTAACGCCCCCGTTGCTCCTAGAGGCTCATTTGCATATATTAAAACATCATTTTTCTCATCAACGAGGACACATATGAACATGGGGCCAACACAGATGTCTTCAGCTGACAAGAGCACATGTAACAGGTCAGCCAGTGTCATAGGGACAAAACTGCTGATAATGCTCTTTAACACCAGAAGAGCACCTATTATAATTAAAGGGGTTCTGCAGTTTTTTCAAACTGATGATCTATCCTCGGCGGGGGTCTATCACCCGGGACCCCCGCCGATCAGCTGTTTGAGAAGGCAGCGGCGCTGCAGGAGCGCCGCGGCCGTCTCTATGTTTACCGCAGGCCCAGTGACGTCACGACTAGTATCACTGGCCTGGGCGGGGCTAAGCTCTGTTCACATGAATGGAGCTTAGCCGCGCCCAGGCCAGTGATAGTAGTCGTGACGTCACTGGGCCTGCGGTAAACACAGAGAAGGCGGCGGCGCTCCTGCAGCGCCGCTGCCTTCTCAAACAGCTGATTGGCGGGGGCCCCAGGTGTCGGACCCCCGCCGATCAGATGCTGATGATCTATCCAGAGGATAGATCATCAGTTTTTAAAAACTGTAGAAACCCTTTAATAGAATTTGGTAATAACCACGCTACCTGCTGTGTGCTCCCAGGACACACTTACACTTTGGCCATTACCTCAGCAATGAGATCGCCTTCATTAATTTTCTCGCCTTCTTTCTTTTCCCATCGGGCAATGGTCCCCAACTGCATAGTGGGGGAGAGAGCAGGCAAAGGCACCTAAAAGAGAGAGGAATATGTCCAATTAATGGAAGGCACAGCTAAGTCTCCCCCCACATTTCACATAAAAGGGGCCATCACAGAAAACACAGTAACATCTCAGTCAGGCGCTGTTCACATCTCGTTTTGAGCCTGTGTCTGAGGTATACATTGGGAGGATCTCCTGACATATAACAGAAGGCTGTGACGTATCCTGCTATGTAAAAACACACAGCATACAGAACAGTATACAGTTTTCACTGTGCTTTTAGGCAAAAAAAGACCTATCCTATATAGGAAATATAAAAATAAAATAAAGTATGCTGCCTCATACTGGCCCAAGTGTAGGGCTGATGGGCGCACCAGAGATATAGGTCAGGGAGTGATCCTGAAACCTCTGACACGTGCAAAAAGAAACTGTGAACAACACTGAAAACGTTAAAAGACATCACTCAGAAAGTGGTAAAAGAAAAGCCATGAAATCCCAGCTCCTCTCCCTGAGATTTTGCCAAGGAACTGATGGGTAAAGAATGAGATGTGGCAGCTCAAAAAAGGCTGCTGAATGCCGAATATCGGCGGCCTGGACGGACTACAAAAACAATGACTGCACAGAAGAAGCAGGGTCTACGTGCCTCCTGTGCACTTGTTTGGTATTGCAGATCTTGGGGGCCACACTTACATACAGTGCAGTCAGAAAGTCTTCAGACCCTTTTACTTTTTCACATTTTGCTATGTTGCGACCTTATGCTAATAAAAAAAAAAATCAAGTTTTCCCCATCATTCTGCACCCAATACCCAATAATGACCAAGTGAAAACAGGACGTTTGAAATCTTTGCTAATTTATTGAAAAGGAAAAACTAAAATCTAAACTGACATAAGTATTCACACCCTTTACTCAGGACGTAGTTACAGCAGCTTTGGCAGTGATTCCAGCCTCCAGTCTTCTTGGGTATGATGCCACAAGGTTTGCCACGATTATATGGGGCAGGTGATGAGCAGTGCCTGGTTTCTTCCAGACATGATGCTTAGAAAGGCCACAAAGCTCAGTCTTGGTTTCATCTGATCAGAGTCCTCTCCTGGTCCACTCTGCCACAAAGCCCAGATTGTTGAAGTGCTGCAGTGATGGTTCACCTTCTGGAAGTTTCTCCCATCTGCACACAGGATCTTTGGAGCTTGGCCAGAGTGGCCATTGGGTTCTTGGTCACCTCTTTTACCAAGGTCCCTTTCCCTCAATTACTTAGTTTGGTGGGGTAACTAGCTCTAGGAAGAGTCTTAGTTTTCCCAGACTTCTTCCATTTAAAGGGTTTCTGTCACCAGAAATCACCCTATTAAACCAAGTGTCATGTGTCACCACGCCTCCGTAGCGCTGATTGACAGGGCCGGGCAGCCAGCTCTTTCGGCTCCCGGCCCTGTACGATCCCGAAATCCCGCGCACTGCCGTAGTACATCCGCGCACGAAGGAGCCGGGACCCGGGCGGCCGCCGGCTCTCAGCGCGCGTGCGCGGATGTAGTACCGCAGTGCGCAGGCGCGGGATTTCGGGATCGTACAGGGCCGGGAGCCGAAAGAGCTGGCTGCCCGGCCCTGTCAATCAGCGCTACGGAGGCGTGGTAAGAGGCGTTATTACGGCCTCTCCTAGGTGCAGGTTCACGCCTACTGCACCTAGGGGAGGTCATTTGCATATTATAAAAACCTATTTTTTGTCTAAACTGCTGGACAGAGAAATAGGAGACTAACATTACTGTCATCAAGTGTCATTTGCTCATTGCAAATGACACTTGGTTTAATAGGGTGATTTCTGGTGACAGAAACCCTTTAAGAATTATGGAGGCCATTGTGCTCTTGGGAACCTGCAGCGCAGCAGAAATTGTTTGTCTCCTTCTCCAGATCTGTGCCTCTTCACAATCCTGTCTCTGAGCTCTACAGGCAGTTCTTTCCTCCCCATGGCTTGGTTTTTGCTCTGATGCATTGTCAGCAGTGAGATCTTATATAGACAGGGCTGTGTCTTTCCAAATCATGTCCAATCAAGTGAATTTACCACAAGTGACTCCAAGGTGTAGACACATAAGCCCCAGAGCTAAATTTCAAGCATCATAGCAAAGGGTCTGAATACTTATATCCATGCTAAATTTTAGTTTTTTCCTTTTTAATAAATTTACAAACATTTCTAAAAATCTGTTTTCACTTTCTCATTATGGGGTAATGAGTGCAGAATGATGGGGGACAACCTGATTTACTTTATATTTTAGCACAAGAAAGACTTGTATACTCTGTTATCGTCTCTTGTAACAGGCCATCTAATACAAGGACCATACAGCGTTCATTTCAATGAACTTTATTGATAAAAACAAGGATATTTCCTCACCCTGAGGTATATGGACACGTTACGGTCCTGATACATATCGGTACAGTTGTTTTTTCCGCTGCAGCATGATGAAAGCTGAACACGCTTCATCCACACGGATATATTACGGCTTTCTCAGAGATGTCTACAGAGCGCAGACACTGCTGCCACTAAATATACGACTGCCATGGGAAGTCTAAAAGTGCGAGCCTGATCTACCATAGCAAAAGCCACACGTTACATGCCGACTGGTCATGGATTTTGCTGTGGTTCTGCCGTGTTGCAAAGAGTGAAATCTGTGGTGAAAAGCCACATCATACATTAACATACCGAAGATTTATAGGGGGTTCTCCAGCTTCTCCTCGGCTATACTGAACTGTACTCACATAATGCTGTCAGTACAATTCAGTACAGCCAAGGTCGGGCAGAAACACACAGCATTATAAATCATTACAATGCCCTGAGTAGCATTCAGTCCGGGAAATATCTGTCACCCGGGGCGTGCTTCACGGACTGAATACACTTGTCTGAAACTTGCCTATGACAGTAAAGTGGAGAAGATCTTACACAATCGCCTCCATATGCTACAGATTTCTGCTGTGGATTTCATCCTTCGCAATGTTGATGGTGAAATCTATGACAAACCCACAGTACGTACGCTACGATTTCAGCAACGAGATCTGCATAGTTTGGTGTGGACACGGCGGACCCAAGTCCAGGTGGGATGGAAATCATGAGGAACCTGAAGGACTACACCTACAAAATAGTCCCCGTCATAGCTACATAAAGCCCTACTACCACAGCTTTCCGCTTAGCGCCAGGCCGCATCCGGATTTACAACCTGAAACAACGGCAAGTTCACGTACTGCTACAGTTTAACGGTAAATCATCTACAACTGGGATGCCGTAAATCTATGAAGGGTGTCCATACGCGGTGCTCCTGAGCCGCTGTAACCACAAGCAGATTACTGCTATCTGATGGTTTCGCTGGGAGGGTCACCTATAAACATTTTTACGCCAGTTTTTGGTGTAAAAATAGTTGCACAACCCGTTTTTGACGCACACAGACATTTTTGGCCGCAGCTGACACTTGGTGTTCACATCCGAGAACAGGCATAAAAGTTGTCCGAAAACTACCTACAGAAGTTGGGGGGGCAAAGCCAGCCTTTGTAAATGACCCCCATGTTTTTTTATGGCAGGAATTTTTACTAGGGCAGGGCCACACACGGTAGATTTGTCTCAGACTCCACGGCATAAAGTGACACGCTGCAAATACAAAATCCGCTAATTTCTCACACAGCACGTGGATTTGATTTGTTTACTGGCGGCACAATCAGGACATGCACATGACGCTTATGGCAATATTCACATACGACACGGCTGCTTGGCGTGTACTGCCAGGCTTCTCGTCTGGAGGGGACATTCCTTCCTGCCCACTGCCGAGATTGTACTGATGGTCGCAAAACCGTGTCCTGTGAATGGGCCTTTAGTAGGCGATCAGTTACTCACTTCTATGCACACGGTGCAGATTACGTGCAGATATTCGGACAGCAAATCTGCAGCGTAATACGGTACTGGCAAAGTAGAAGAGATTTTCAAAATCTTACGGAAATTTTCAGCACAGAAATTGAGCTGCGCAGATTTTGAAATCTCAGTGCAATGCAAAAGGTGAAATCCGGGGCAAATCTGTGTTAAAATCTGAAAGTAAAACTGCAGGTTTTGGTGTGAATTTGCCCCCCCCAAAAAAAAAAAAAAAAACACACACAAAAACTTGTGCGTAAAATCCGCATAAACTACACTGCACTGCTGCGAACAGATAGCCGCCCACTGCTTATCATGTAATGCCCCGCAACTTCTGCCCTAGGAGCTTACACTCCACACTCATGATTTACTCTCAGATTTCTTGTACTGGATTTTTCAGCGATTTCTGAAGACGCGTGTCTTTAGCATCTCTGGGGTGAGAGGCGTTTACTACGAGTCTTACATATTACATAGCTTCCTGTCACTTTCAATCTCCCGCAGGTACATGTGACCTCTGTGCCCCCGGCTCTTCTAGTGTACACCGCTCCCTCGTCCTTCACGTGACACCACTGCAGCTCTGGCTCCCTGATCTTCTGAACCCACCTCCATAACCCAATCTGAACCCAATGGCGGTGCCCATCCCTGTGGCACACTACTAGTCCTGCATAATGCACATTTACCACCCAGCCATACGTGTTGACAGTGGAAATACCTGTGTAATAACCCATACAGGGTGGTGCAGCTTGCTGGCAAACTGTTGGCATGCCCCTGCCAGATTTCTCCCTGTATATATGGTCACAATGACCACTCTGCTAGTGGCACCGGTATGTAGGCAGACAGGGACGGATTGGCCATAGACCTTACAGGGAAAATTCCCAGTGGGCCATCTGGGCCCTCCTCTTGGCCGGCCAGTGGAAGTTTTTGGGGATGTATTTTGTTCTGCTGGCAGTATTTTGTGATGGACTGTGGTATTTGGCTCTGTTGGGGTGCTATAATGTGCCGCAATATGGTATTGTTGGCCCTGCCTGCCATCAATTTGGACCCGACTACAAGATGGGGCCACTTTTAGTATTTTTTCCAGGGCCACTTTAAAGGGTTTCTGTCATCAGAATTTAGCATTGCAAACCGAGTGTCATTTGCAATGCGCAAATGACACCTGATGACAGATCTGTTAATTTTATAGTTTTCCGTAGCGTAGTTTTTGAGAAAATTGTGTTTTTTAAATATGTAAATGAGCTTCCCTAGTTGCAGGGGGCATTAACCCCGCACCTAGTTGCGGCGTAATTCCTCCTCTTACCCCTCCTCCGTTGCAGTGATTGACAGGGCCAGGCAGCTAGCTCTTTCGGCTGCCGGCCCTGTCCGAAATCTCGCACCTGCGCATTGCAATCACCAATGCGGGCGCATTGAGAGCCGCCGGCCGCCCGGATCCCGGCTTCCTCAATGCGCCCGCATTGGTGATCACAATGCGCAGGCGCGGGATTTCGGACTCGGACAGGGCTGGCAGCCGAAAGAGCTAGCTGCCTGGCCCTGTCAATCAGAGGAACGGAGGAGGGGTAAGAGGAGGAAATTACGCCGCAACTAGGTGCAGGGTTAACGCCCCCTGCACCTAGGGAAGCTCATTTACATATTTAAAAAACTGCAATTTTCTCAAAAACTACGCTACAGAAAACTATAAAATTAACAGATCTGTCATCAGGTGTCATTTGCGCATTGCAAATGACACTCGGTTTGCAATGCTAAATTCTGATGACAGAAACCCTTTAAGTTCCCAGTCCGTCCCTGTAGGCAGATGCAGCCTGCAGGCTATTTTCCCAGAATGAAGTGTACCTGTTGCAGGACTATATGGTGCCACAGGCAGTGACACTGATGGCAGCCATGTCAGGCAGGATTTTTATACTGATCGGTGGAGGTCTGACACCAGGGACCCCCGCCGATCAGCTGTTTAAGAAGACTGTGGGCGCTTCGCTTCTCCGTGCTCACCAAGTACAGCGCTGTACATTGTATAGTGTCTGTGCTCGGCATCGTGCTCAGCCCCATTCATTTGTATAGGGCTGAGCTGCGCCGATCAACGTGAAGTCACTGGTCTAGGAAAATCTGAGAAAAGGCTGTGGCGCTCATAGGAGGCCACTGCCTTCTCAAACAGATGATCGGCGGGGGTCTGTGGGGGTCGGACCCCCACGATCAGATACGAACGACCTATCCAGAGGATAGGTCATCTGCAATGAAATCTCGGAAAGTGGCCCTGGAAATAAACCTAAAAGTGACTTTGTGTTATAGGCAGGTCCACACTGACACAGGGCAGGCACAACAGAAGCAGGCAGGGCCAGCAATACCATAGTACCTATTAATTAAAGGGGTCGGCCCATCTCATACATTGGGGGCACCACACATGCGCGGCCGCCCTCCATTCATTCCTATGGGAGCGCCGAAAATAGCTCAACTATTTTTGGAAATCTGATTGAAATGAATGGGGAGAGCACCGAACAATAACTGTCACCACGCCATTCTCTTGTTTGGTGCTGATGGAAATATCGGCGCCAGCGCGGTGCACCATCCGTTACTTTGCGGGCTCTGTTCTAAAGATAGGTGCAGATCCCTTAGGTGGGACCCGCAGCTATCAGCCATTGGGGGCACATCCTAGCAATATGTCCTTAATGTCCTGTATGGGACAAGGGCTCATGCACCGTATTTATTTTGCGGTCTGCACAAAATACGAATGATGTACGTGTGCATTCCATATTTTACGGAACAACTGGCCCCTAATAGAACAGTCCTATCCTTGTCCGTAATGCGGACAATAGTAGGACATGTTCTATTTTTTTTGTAGAACGGACATACGGAAACGGAATGCACACAGATTAACTTCCGTTTTTTTGGGGGGTTTTTTTGGACCCAAAGAATGGTTCCGCCTACGGTCTGCAAAAAAACGGAATGGACACGGAAAGAAAATATGTTCGTGTCACGTCATCCGTTTTTTTGCAGACCACAAAATACATACAGTTGTGTGCATGAGCCCTAAGACGCAGGAAGTCGCCAGTTACCATGACAACTGGGAATATTTCCATTACCAGGAGGACTTTATGAAACTTGTGACACATGTCTTATATTAAGCTAGTGCCAGTCACGTGATCCTTGCCCCCCGGATCTCCCCTCAGCCCCCCATTACCCGTCTCCTTACCTTCTGATGTGGGGGCAGGCTGTACCACCTCCTCCCGAGCTCCGACCCCTGGAGTCCGGGCACACGGGCGGCGGACACTCTTGCTGGAGCCCCTATCAGGGCTTTGAGCCGGCTGCCAGCCCCCGTGTGGTACCGCCGGAGCCGCCCTGCATGGCTCCCATTCCCCCGGGCCGGTAAGGTGGTGCGGAGAGGGCCGCGGAGCCTCAGGCACAGGCGGAGCATGGTTGCGGAGGGAACACTCAGGGCCTCGGTCCTCTCCTTCTTCAATGACCTCCCCGGCGATCCGGGAACACTTACGGCAAGTGCTATAACCTCAACCTCCCCCTAGAGGTCGCGCTTCTATCATTCCGCAAGAGGGGCGCCATCTTGGTACACCTATGTTAAAACAGAATTTAAGCGGTTTCGGGGAAAATACCTTTACGCTTTCAAAACCGACGCGTAGCTAACCCTCATAATAATGTAGCAGGCTGTAAAACGTCAGCGTAAAGTCTAAAACCTCTGTTAAATCATGGTCAAAAGTGGGAGGACAAAGATGGCGAATGGAGACTTCCGGCGACCTCAAGCCCTACAAGTTAGTAGAGGTTTAGGTGGAGTAAGATGGCGCCTTTTTGACGTTCGCGTGAGTAATGTACGTAAGATGGGGCTAGTTGCGTAGCATCGTACGGTCGTTGGATGGGCGGGGTGGGGGTGTGACAGTGATTGACAGCTGCCCCTGGAAACGCTAACGTCACGTGATCTGACGCCCAAGGTCTAGAAGAGGAATGCATTTCTTGTCCCAAGAACCAACCTTCTCTCTGTGTGTCTGTCCTTTAGATTATCGGCTGCGGCTAAAGGGAACTTCAGATATAATGAGAGAAGTCATTTCATGTTAGTGCAGCAGAAGCACAGCTTTGGAGTCCACACCCTCTAAATTCTTACAGGGGTATTCCATTTGTTGACAGTTATCCCCTATCCACAGATCCGTGTGGGTCCTACTATCGGGGTTCCTTTCCTTACGTGAACCCCCCCCATCTGAAATGGACAGAGTGGCTGGTCAGAAAGGCGTGCACCAGAGTTAGCCAAATACCGCTGCTGCCCTCCCATTTCCAACCGGCCGCTCCATCCATTTCAGGGGGCTCCACGGGTTACAGGATCCCTGTTCTCATAATTGGTGGGGGTCCCAGCAGTACAAGACCCCCACCGATCTGATAGATAACTTTCAATAAACAGAATACCCCTTTAAAGGGGTTTTACGGGATAAGGCTACATTCACACCAGCGGATCCGGCAGGGATCAGCAAAAACGCTTCCGTTACTGATAATACAACCATTTGCATCTGTTATGAACGAATCCGGTTGTATTATCTTTAACATAGCCAAGACGGATCTGTCATGATCAACATTGAAAGTCAATAGGGACGGATCCGTTTTCTATTGTGCCAGATTGTGTCAGAGAAAACGGATCCGTCCCCATTGACTTACATTAGGGTCATGACGGATCTGTCTTGCTCCACATCCCAGGACGGAAAGCAAACCGCAGCATGCTGTGGTGTGCTCTCCGGTTCTGGGAACGCACCTAAACGGAACGGAATGAATTTTGAAGCATTCCGTTCTATTCAGTTACGTTTTGTTCCCATTGACAATGAATTGGGACAAAACGGAAGTGTATTGAGACCCTTTGACAGAACTCAATACTGGAAAATAGAAACGCTAGAGTGAAAGTAGCCTTAGAAAAACATGGCTGCAGGGAGCAGTGCTGCTCAGGATCATTGCAATACATGGAGCTGAGCTGCAGTACCACACACGACCTGCGGATAGATGTGGTGCTGTTTTTGGAAGAAAGCAGACATGTTTTTTCATTCTTGTGCCCCCCCACCCCAACCTGTAATCCCCCTCACAGGACACACTGCACAGTGTCATTTTTTTTTTGCATTACAGTTATGAATTCCTGAAGTTGAGCCACTGAAGACCCCATACAAGTGTGTGTCAGCCGCAGGGGTTCCTCCACCGGTGATGGCCGGCACTAAGAACCTTGTCACCATTAAACTAATAAAGACCACCCTGTATAGCCGGTCTGCATTGTTAATGGCCACGCAGTATTGAAGGTGCCAAGCAGCCATTAACAATGCAGACTGGCTATACAGGGTGGTCTTCATTAAAGGGGTTGTCCGGGTTCAGAGAAGAACCCGGACATACCTGCAATTTCACCCAGGCAGCCTGCCTGAAGAGGACATCGGAGCATCTCATGCTCCGATGCCCCCCCCTTGCCCTGCGCTAGATCGCGCAGGGCAAGGTCTCTTGTTTTGAAAATACTCGCTGCCGGGCGGGGTACTTCCGCCCGGCAGTGAGTTCGGTGACGTCACCGGCCTTAATGGGCCGGCTTTAGCGCTGCCCTAGCCGTTTTACTGGCTAGGGCAGCGCTGAAGCCTGTCCATCAGCGCCGATGACGTCACCGACTCACTGCCGGGCGGAAGCCTCTGCCCGGCAGGGACCGGTACGTCACCGGAACCCGGCGAAATTCCTTTGCCCTGCGCTAATTAGCGCAGGGCAAAGGAGGGCATCGGAGCATAGGATGCTCCGATGCCCTCTTCAGGCGGGCTGCCTGGGTGAAATTGCAGGTATGTCCGGGTTCTTCTCTGAACCCGGACAACCCCTTTAAGTTTAATAAAACGTGGTCTAATTGGCCACTCAGTTCTCAACCACAGCTAGCCGCAACCCGAACAGATCATGACTGCACCGTGTGGTTATACCCTTAGAGCTCCTTTGGAAAATGAAAGGTGGAATCTGATTGGTTGCTATGGGCGACTAAGCCAGTTTTCCTTTATTCCAGTTTTGATAAATGATGTTTTAATATATGCAAATGAGCCTCTAGGAGCAACGGGGGCGTTACCATTACACCTAGAGGATCTGCTCTCTCTGCAACTACCGCTCCCTCTCCAGTTTGATTGACAGGACCAGACAGCGTACATAAATGTGATCACACCTGGCCCTGATCAATCAAAGTGCAGAGGGAGCAGAGCCTCTAGGTGTAATGGTAACGCCCCCGTTGCTCCTAGAGGCTCATTTGCATATAATAAAACATAATTTTTCTCAGCAATGAGGACACATATGAACATTGGGACCAACACAGATGTCTTCAGCTGCCAAGTGCACATGTAACAGGTCAGCCAGTGTCAGCAATGAAATCCACAGGTTTTCACAGGGAAATCAGTGCAGTCAGTCTACATCAATTGGTGCGGATTTACGTGCGGATTCGGTGCAGATTTTCCGCATGCGGATTTTACCTTTCCCATTGAAGTGAATGGAGAAAATCTGGTCTGGAAAAATAAGATAGATTGACATGCTACAGATTTTAAAATCCACACTGTAGGTCAAAATCCACACGGAAAAAATCCGCATTGTGCGCATGAGAATTTCAAATTCTCATAGAATACAATATACATGACCCATGGTGCAGAGATCCATACACATTTACCCTTAAAATGATGTAGATCCAACCTCAGATGAAGAACAGCACACAACGGGTTCCACCGTGTCATTATTGATTCAATAAAAATGAAGACAAAATGGAAAAACCATGTGTGAAAAACAAAGTGCACCCCATGAATCCATAGTTTGTAGAACCAACTTTAGCAGCAGTAACTTGAAGTAATTGCTTTCTGTATGACTCTCACAGTCTCTCACATGATTCTGGAGGAGTTGTGGCCCACTCGGTTCATTGAGGTTAGTGGGCTTTTGTTTCTGCACAGCTCGCTTAGAGCATACCTAAACTTTCTACAAACTTTTGTCATCTCAGTCTTTGATGGTGTATCACCTATCTCCAGAGCGGGCCCCCAAAAGTGATGGAGAGCAGACACAGTGTGCTCTACATTAAAGGGGTTCTCCAGGAATTAAGAAAATGAAAATATTTAAATATTACTTTATAATAAATATATTCCCAAATACCTTTCATTAGTTATAATGGCTCGTTTTGTCTTGGGAGCAATCACCAGGAGAAATAAAATGGCCGCCGTCCTATTAGTACACCAAGACCCTGTCCTAATCACACAAGAGGACAAGTTACTACACAACACTGAGCTAAAGAGCCGCCTCATCATCCTCTCTGCCCTACTTGTCAGGAATCATGATCCTGAATACAACTGATAAGATCTTCAGCTGAATCTCTGGAGAATTTAGTTCATGAGAAGACATAAAGTACAGAGAGGACGGACAGGACAGATTGCAGCAATGTGTTGATGTGGTAATGGAGACTGCAGACAAGAGCTGCTGCTCATCACCACACCCCATCCTCCTCTCATGTCTCCTCACGAACTTCATTCCTCAGAGATTCACCTGTATTCAGGATCATGATTCCTGATAAGCAGAGAGGAGGATGAGGCAGCTCTTTAGCTCAGTGTTGTGTAGTAACTTGTCCTCTTGTGTGATTAGGACAGGGTCTTGGTGTACTAATAGGACGGCGGCCATTTTATTTCTCCTAAGGATTGCTCCCTAGACAAAACAAGCCATTATAACTAATGAAAGGTATTTGGGAATATATTTATTATAAAATAATATTTAAGTATTTTCATTTTCTTAATTCCTGGAGAACCCCTTTAATTTCTATGGAAATGAATGTAGAGAGCACCGTGCAATCACTGCCACCATCCCATTCACTTCTGTGGTTCTGCCAGATATAGCCAAGCCAATGAATGGAGGGCAGGCGTGCATGGGTGGGAAACTGGTTGCATATGCTTGCTATATGACACCTACTTCTAAATTCAGTAGTCCAGTGTGTGTACATGAGGAATAATGCTATTTCTGGCCATTATACCTATTGTATGTGGCATTTCTCAGCACATTTCCCCTATGCAGACTCTGTCTCTAGTTTGCAGTTCGCCCAGAGATGGTCAGTGGAGACTAGCTGCCATCCACTGCACACAGAAAGTAGAAAAGAATCTGCTTCCAAACCTGCTCTTATGCATTTAATAGCAGCCCTAGGATAATGGAGGACATTATGGAGAAGTACTGACCTGTAAGGTTGTGAGTAAAGCACTTAGAAAGTTTATATCTCACCCTGTGTAGCTGAAGCAGTCTGTTTTGTGTGTGCTTCATTCAGTTCATGCTCACTCCTCCCACCTCCCCTCTCCATAGATTTTTATTGACATGTGTAATATGACCTCCCTCTCTTAAGGTGCTCTTTTTTGGTGGGATTAAAGGGGTTGTGCACATTTTGGGAAGTTTTTGTCAAACCTGTCCACTCCTAGGCAGACCTGTGAAGGGAACCATACATACGTGCTCCCAGCTCCTTCTCTCCCTGTATCATGTGACCAACTGACGTGATGCAAAGGGGACAAGTCACTGCTGTGACCAGTGATTGGCTGCTGCAGCGGCGTCAAAACAAGTTTATCCAGGCAGCTGAGCGGAGAAGCCGAAGCCGGGGAGAGAAGGAGCCACTGTCAGGAAGCAGGTAAGAATGCTGAATCGCTCAGGGCAAAGACATTTTCAGAAGATCCGTTGATGAACCGGGCTCTCCACAGGGCTGCCAGGCAGAGGCTTCCGTCCAGCAGTGAGCGCGGCTAGGGCAGCTCTAAAGCCGGCCCATCAGAGACGGTGACGTAACCGAACACACTGCTTGGTGGAAGCCTCTGCCCGGCAGTGTGTTATGGTAAATAAAAAAGCCCTTGCCCTGCGCGATCCAGTGCAGGGCAAGGGAGGGCATCGGAGCTTGAAATGCTGACATCAGGCGGGCTGACTGAGTGAAATTATGGATATGTCTGGGTTCAGCTCTGAACCCGGACAACCCCTTTAATATGAGGTGGTTTTCACCTAATGTGGCGCTGTGCATAATGGCCAAATATTTCCACTTTAATGTTGGGGGTCATTTACAAACACCAGCTTTTACGCCAGCCTGTGTCCCCTTCCCCAGCTGCCGGTTTGTTCAGATGCAGTCTTGCAGACTTTGGCGCGCTGCCATGTTCTTTTTACAGAGAAGAGGCATTCTCCTGGCAACCTTCCCAAACAAGCCATACCTGTTCAGTCTGGTGGAGACCTGTAGAGTCTAAGGCTTCTTCCATGTGAGTGAGATCGATTGTCAGGGCCTGTTCAGGGAAAAACTGACGGATTTGCAGGCAAGTTGAATCAGTTTTTTTATGCGTTTGCGTTTTTTTCCGTCCGGATTGTATCCGGATTGCATGCGTTTTTGATGCCCGTGAAGAAAAACACTCAGCATCTAATCAGTGAAAAACGCATTTTATCCCCGTGTCTTCCGTTTTTTATGAGAGTCTTATTCACTTCTATGGAACCAGAGCTGCGTATAAAACGCACAGTAGAATAGAACATGCTGCGATTTTTCCTGAACACAGAGATGATGCGTGATCCGTGTGACGTCCATGTTACATCCGTGGATCCATTGTAACAATGCCTGTACTTGTCCGCAAACCAGACAAGAATAGGACGTCCTATTCTTTTGAGCAACGGACTTGCGGACATACGGATATGGAATGCACAATGGTTCCGCATATGGGCAAAAGGAACAGACAAAAAAATACATTGGTGTGCATGAACCCCAAATGCAGGTTTGTTGTTGTAAAAACCGCATGCGTTTATTGGTGTGACGTGTGGCAGCACCCTGAGGGTGTACTTCATTTTTCACACACTGCTTCTGCATTTTGGGCGAGTCCTTTTAAATAAATGATTCGGTGGAATTTGTCGTGTGTCGTTCTTCATCTGAGGCTGTAGTCGCCTCATTTTAAGGCTTTCTAAGGACCAGATGTTCCTTTATTATGTCCTGATGCATAAAACCGTAGAATTTATAGAAGGCGTCGTTTGTTTTGTGCATATGCCCTGCAAACATATACTGCCTGTCGCAGAACGCCCATAGGCAGATGACCAGTATTTCCGATTGCCTGCTAGGCTACGTGCAGGGGACTACACTAATGTTTCCCAAGGATCACCATTACTTGCGGGCTGCTACACAAGTGACAGATCTTGGGGAATGCCATATGGGTGCACTCTCCCTCACACGCAATGGGGTACATCTATTAAGACCAGCTTTTTACGCAGGTCAGTTTCCCCCTTGCGCTGCCCTAAGATTCGTCTAATTTATGACGAGGCGTGTGCCTTCTCATCAGTGGTACCTTACTGCGCTAACCAAGGACAACATCTGCATGGAGTTTGTATGTTCTCCCCGTGTTTGCGTGGGTTTGCTCAGGGTTCTCCGGCTTCCTCCCACACTCCAAAGACATACTGATAGGAAACTTAGATTGTGAGCCTCATTGGGGACAGTGTGATGCTAATGTGCTGCGGAATATATCGGCGCTATATAAGTGAGTATAATAAATAAATGACCTAGGCGCAACTATAGCAGTCATTGCATATGGCGATAAAATCTGGCGTTTTTTTTCCAACATTTGGCAATGTTAGTAAATTTGCCAGGCCTGGAGTCCTGCCTCAACGCGCCCCCATTCTGCCCAAGTGGCGAACGTGGCGTAAAAAAGTTGCTTAATAAATGTGCCCCATTCATTTGGAAAGCAAGGCGGCCACATACAGTGTACTGTCTATGTAGTCCAATATATCTATAGGCTCCAGAATAGCGGCATACATAGAACACAGCAAAGATCAAAATGGGCAAAACCGGATGTATCTCAGGCTTTGTTATATAGCAAGCACATGGATTTCTGTAAGCCCAGTTCAGATGGATCTGAATTAGGGCTCATGCAGACGAACTTAAGGGCTCCGTGCCAATGTACGGGTACTGACCGTATGAACTCCGTGTGCTGATGCAGACCCATTGACTTGAATGGGTCCACGATCTGCAAAATACAACAAAAACTAGGACATGCCTTAGCTTTTCCGGAAGCTCTTCATAGTGCTTCCATGGGCTTCCGATCCATGCCTCCGCAAAAGATAGATTACCAATTTTTGGCCGTATGTGGTGGATTATGGGCCCATTCAAGTCAAAGGGTGTGCACAGGGCCGGTGCCTGTACAGTCATGGCCAAAAGTTTTGAGAATGACACAAATATTATATTTTCACATGATCTGCTGCCCTCTGGTTTTTATGTGTGTTTGTCAGATGTTTTTATCACATACAGAAATATAATTGCAATCATATTATCAGTAACAAAAGCTTATATTGACAGTTAGAATGAGTTCATGCAGCAAGTCAATATTTGCAGTGTTGACCCTTCTTCTTCAGGACCTCTGCAATTCTCCCTGGCATGCTCTCAATCAACTTCTGGACCAAATCCTGACTGATAGCCGTCCATTCTTGCACAATCAATGCTTGCATTTTGTCAGAATTTGTAGGTTTTTGTTTGTCCACCCGTCTCTTGATGATTGACCACAAGTTCTCAATGGGATTAAGATCTGCGGAGTTTCCAGGCCATGGACCCAAAATCTCTATGTTGTTCCCTGAGCCATTTAGTTATCACCTTTGCTTTATGGCAAGGTGCTCCATCATGCTGGAAAAGGCATTGTTGATCGCCAAACTGCTCTTGAACGGTTGGGAGAAGTTGCTCTCGGAGGACATTCTGGTACCATTCTTTATTCATGGCTGTGTTTTTAGGCAAGACTGTGAGAGAGCCGATTCCCTTGGCTGAGAAGCAATCCCACACATGAATGGTTTCAGGATGCTTTACAGTTGGCATGAGACAAGACTGGTGGTAGCGCTCACCTCGTCTTCTCCGAATAAGCGGTTTTCCAGATGTCCCAAACAATCGGAAAGGGGATTCATCAGAGAAAATGACTTTACCCCAGTCCTCAGCAGTCCACTCCCTGTACCTTTTGCAGAATATCAGTCTGTCCCTGATGTTTTTTCTGGAGAGAAGTGGCTTCTTTGCTGCCCTCCTTGAGACCAGGCCTTGCTCCAAGAGTCTCCGCCTCACAGTGCGTGCAGATGCACTCACACCTGCCTGCTGCCATTCCTGAGCAAGCTCTGCACTGCTGGTAGCCCGATCCCGCAGCTGAAACACTTTTCATTTTCTAGGCAAATATTGACTTTGCAAGTAATTGCTGTTAAGCTGATCACTCTTTATAACATTCTGGAGTATATGCAAATTGCCATTATAAAAACTGAAGCAGTAGACTTTGTAAAAATTTATATTTGTATCATTCTCAAAACTTTTGGCCATGACTGTATATTGCGGACCAGCCGTCTATGGTCCTCTAATCTGCCACCTGTAAAGGTGCCATAAGGCACAACAAGCTACATAGCACAGTGAAAGAAACTCAGGCGTGACCATCATCTTGACACGTGAAGATCTTGTCAAATAATCTGAATATGTCAGCTTCTTGGACCACGGCATGTATAAACAGAGGGGTGGGACATTGGGGACCTCTGCAGTCTCACTTGATTTTCTCAGTAAATAATGGGGGTCATTTACCAAGATCAGCTTTTTGCCCCGGTCTTTGTTCCTCCCTTGAGCCAGCGGACAGTTTGCCTGATTTATGACGAGGCTGAGCTTTATCATAAATTAGGTGAACCTCCTGCAGTCCGTGCACCTGGTCTGACTGGACTGGTTTGTACACCTCTTTTACACCTGTTTTTAGGTGTAAATGACGGTAAATTTGCAGTGAAGCAAGGACGACATAAAAACTATTGCCACACGGGAGTTTAAAAAGTTGCAAAAAGGGGTCTTGCTATTATTTTTATGCCAAAAGCTGGTATAAAAATTTTGTAAATGACCCCCAATGTCTCCTGCCTTATTTCAGTGTTGTTTTTCGAGGGATGAATTAGATGTGAACAAATCTATGAGGTTTTCCAGTCTCTGAATAAGTCTGTGGGGGCGGAGTTTGTGAACTTGTTCAATGAGGACTTCCACCAATCAGGTTCACTGTTGCTCAGAGGTCTCCAGAGGGCCCGCCTCCAATACCAATCTGTTTTTCAGCTGATATCAGACCTGTTAGGTGTGGAAAAGTTGAGCTCATTGTAGTGGATGATGGGAAATAACGAGACGGCACAATGATTTCAGACACATCCTTTATATACAGAAGAGGCCATAAAGTGGGGTCACATATACTCATCTTATATACAGTGCTGGGAGGGGTCGCCGCCCATCCCTACCTTCATAATAAAATAAAGCTAATAGTGATATCTGCTCAGTACCAACAGTAATAACCATACAAGTCATGTAGAGAAACGTCTGTGGTACATACGCCAGTACAAAGACTTACCAGTGTAAAAATATACAACAATATGGCCAAAGAGGGTATTAAATACAACGCTATACAAAGAGGATACAAGAAAGTGACCTACATACAAGCAGTCTGTGCTGACCCACAAACCACGGATCAGACGGGTGGTGCTTGTGCCGATACATGCCAGGCAAGGAAGAAAATCCTGGCTCACAGATTGGTAACATCACGTATATACAGATATGTCGGTATGAAAAGCCACATTCTGCATTACAGGGGCTATCCAGCAGCTAAAAATTTGTGATACTTACTTCACTGATCCTCCAACTGCTTCCTTTCTAACAACAGGTGTCCCACCAAAACTTCCTAGTCCCTCTCAACACGGAAGTGTGACTACTGCAGCCAATCCTTGGCTGAGGCGGGTCACTGCTGCAGCCAGGGATCAGCTGAGGCGGGTCACCGCTGCAGCCAAGGATCGGCTGAGAGGGCACACTTCCTGTGTGTTGAGAGGGGCCGGCAGGAAAACCTTGAAGGGGAGTGGTGGAGGACTGGTATGACGTTTTTTTTTTAGCTATGTGGACCCTTTTATAAGTAAAAAACGACCAGCTGGACAACCCCTTTATTTATTCAGAATTGCTGGCCAACATTTTAGGAGGAATACTATTGGTTGGAAATGATCATTTTGATGGAAAGCGAGCACCAGAAAATAATAATAATAAAAAATACAAATAAAATATGGCAGCGGTATTTTCTGCACCTCCTCTATATAATGTCGCAAGGTTGATGTTGTACTAGCTGTTATAGCTAAAGCGGTAGAGCGTATAGTAGCTAGGACCCCCATGAGGATGTCCTGCTCTTAGGACTATCTCCACTAGATGCACTTAGTATGGCTTTTCAGCCTTTAGATGTAAACAAGGTGGTTCCTATTCACTGAGGTCAAGCAGAGATAGTGAAAGTAGTGAGAAATTAAAAGGCAACGTTTTTTTAGAACGTTTTCATTTATACAGTGAAGAAGCTTTATTTACATAAAACCAGAACCTCCCTGTAATGTTAGGTTGTGCAGACGCCGGTCAGGACATTGTGGATTGGATAAACCTTAAGGGTGCGTTCCAGAAAATCCGCACGCATCCGCAGTCAGTTTTGACTGCGATTGCGTACGTTCGTTCAGTTTTTTCCACGCAGGTGCGATGCGTATGGATGCATTTAGCACGCGCTGGATAAAAACTGTTTACAAACAACATCTCTTAGCAACCATCAGTGAATCACGCATTGCATCCGTGCGGAAATCTCGCCCGTGTGAAAGGGGCCTAAGACTGGACATTCATTATATATAGCTATTTCCTCCACCCCCTCCATACACATGTATGCTTGGCTTGGCCGAGCATGCCTGTTTTCTCATCAGGTAGAGGGGAGTAAGGCGCTATCAAGGATTGGGCATTGTATCCCGCTACCAGGTATTGTCATTAATATCTGATCAGATAATGGTGACCTAACCTGAGAATAGGCCATCGACATTAAACTCCTGGAATACTCCATTTAAGGGGTTTATGGGATTAAATAATTAGCTGCTTTCTTCCAGAAACAGCACCTCTCTTGTACATGTGTCTGGCAGCTCATCTCCAGTGAATAGCATTGAACTGTAATACCAGACACAGCCACTCGACAAGAGTGGCGCTGTCTGTAGAAGAAATCAGCCACACTAAGGGGGATGTGCAGTGGAGTAATATTGATGACCTGTTGTACCCCATCTGATATTGGTCATAAGGTTAGGAGATCAATATACCACTGTGTAGCCACTATGAGCTGTCTGCTGACTGTCCTGTAATCTCTGTGCATTAGATCTGATTCACACGACAGGGTCCGAATTTCCATCCACATCTCCTGCTCTGGGTCCGCAGACTCACGACCACCTTTTCCTGCCAGTGGACCGTGGACTACCAGCATTTCTGTAACAGAGGCGACCACGCTGGACCTACCCGAGCGTATGCTAAGGCAGCGGACCAAACCACTGGAACGTATTCACTAACGAATGATTCTGAAAACGCTCTAATTAATAATTACAATGGAAAACCCAGCAAATCTTAAAATAAGATGTCTGTGATCCTGATATTAACATTGAGAGCCAACACGTCACACACATCACAACTTCTACACAAATGGTACAAAGTCTATACACCCAAAAAGTAGAAATATGTACAGCACGTAATTCCTTTTTACTCTCTAAAAACGAGCAGACAGCGCAGGCACTTGATCCACGTGTGGCCTCTTCTATCACCATGTACACGGCCACTATATTGCTGCCAATGCATAAGAGACTCCAGTCCTCGAAACCAGAGCCGTAAATGTGGTCAAGGACATAGACAATATAATAAAATCTGTAGATAATTGATCTCGATTTGGCTTTGGATATCTTGGGAATGTTCTGCAACATTCTTCTTGTATTGACCATCACTTCTCCAGAATCCCCACCGTCTCCTCTCCTCCGTCCGGAGCCTTATAATACTTTCTGAATTATAGGTAATAGAGGTTTGGGAATAGATACTCTACCATTGTATGCAGTAATGGGGAGGAGTGGGAGAGCCAGCTCCATCAAGAACTTTATAAGCATGGTAATACAATTAGCCTTAAAGGTTATGGACACCTTTGGGGCATTTTCTACTTAAAAGGGTTGTGCAAGAATCGGGGTGGGGTTTTAGCAACCCCCCTTGGCTGGACCTGTAAAGGGAAGCTTACTTACCTACTTCCCCGCTCCTTCTCCTCCAGGCCTGCAATGCTCCGCTGGGCTCCCTTGCTGAATAAATCCAGTTTGACGCCGCCTGCAGTCAATCACTGGCTCCGGTGGTGACCAGATCCCTTTCGTCATGTGACCATTTGACATGACTTAAGGGGATCCGGTCACCACTGTGGCCAGTGATTGGTTGCAGACACCGTCCAACTGTATGTTTTTATCGCTGGAGCACAGTGGAGCATCGCAGGCCGGGAGGAGAAGGAGCGGGGAGCCAGCGCCAGGAAGCAGGTAAGTAAGCTTCCCTTTACAAATCCGGCCCAGGGGGGTTGCCAAAAACCTCTCATTTCTTGCACAACCCCTTTAAATGGATGTATTTTTAGCTAAAAGGCATTTTTGTAATTGAGTTTTATTAAGAATTTTCAACTGTTTGGCCTCTCCAGCCTCTCATTGAACATGGATGATCATTCAAGAGAGGAAAGAGATGGGCTGAAGAGCGAACAGTCAGATAAGCTGTTATGACGGATTAGGCTGCCGCTTGGGAAGAAAGGGATGCAAATGAGCTCTTAACAAGCTCCGCCTCTGATGCCACCAGATTCTATAAGTCAGTATAGGCCTTGAGACACAATTCTCCCCAAGGAAAGATAGTACCTCAAATCCTGACTTAGGCCTCTTACCCAGTTAACCCAGAACTCTTTCCTCTGCACTGATGAGGGGCAATCACCCTGAGATGCACAGAACCTGCAGAAGCCAAAAAATACATTCATTAGAAAATGCTCCTAAAGGTGTCCATAGCCTTCAAATATGACGGAGCGGTTCTTGGTGCAAAAATACTTGATGTAATGAACCCCACAGAACACGGGGGACGTTTGTAGTTATGAGGTATAGCAGGTTTTTGTAGCAGCAGCTTGAGGATGAACTTATGGAATGGTCCTGTAAATCTGATGACTATATGTACCCTTACCGGTGATGTCACAATGAATATAGCAGCAAGCAGGGAAGAACTAGGAGGTAGTCAGGACAAGGGCTCCTGCAGGCAAGTGTCATTCATAGATGGCCAGATGTCCCACCAACACAGAATGATGGTGAGACATGTGGCCATCCTCAGGAGGACCACTACACCGGCAGCACTGCCTTCTTTGTGATGTATTACATTATCGATTTATAATGAGCAGCAGATTGGATCTGAAGAGTCAACCATGGTCTACAGAGATCCAGCATGGTGCAGTACTGAACGCTCCCCTTCATCCATGTACCGAGGCTAAATGACACTTGCATGATGGACCCTAAAAGCATATCATGAGAAGGCGCTACTGATGGGGGAACTATGGGCACGCCATAAACATAGGGGTATCTAATAACAAGAGAGGAGAGAGAAGTATCCCCAGATACATCATGAAATGTTAACCTCAACCACACCGTACAATGGGTCCTGTCAGCGTCTAAAGTGTCTAGACTGAAACGTACATGACAGTAAAGGCAATATCCAGACCCTTAATGGTGCAGGCCCAGAAACCAGTAGAAAGCAATCACTAGGAAAGCATATAGAAGAATATCGTAACCATGAAGTGTCCACCTGGAAATCATACATAATTCAGGCTACATTGGGATCCTGGCTGTACTGACTACAATTCTGTAAAACTCCTCAGCCCTGAGCTGTGCACTGCCATAATATGTGCACCCCTAATGATGTTTAGTGCAGACGAGTCAGATATATCAGTGCAATCCAATATTGAAATCATTGAGGCCGGGGGAAATTACGTTTGATACAGTTTCCACTGAAGTCTATGGGCTGCTCAGGTCCTCATGAGCTGGAAACGCTCTTCCTGTGGTGGTAATAGAGGAGGCTCCTGAACACGGGACACCCTTAAATAGGGCTGTCTGAAAACGGGTTTATCAAAGCAGACCGTCCTTTTAAAGAGAACATGCCCCCAGGTTTTACTACTATAAACCACTCTCACCACGCTGTATGATATAAAAAGACTTCTCTAAACCTTTACCTATTGGTCCCCAGTAGCACTGCGCACTTTATAAGTCAGAAAAATCCTGTGTCATATACTAGTTAGGGCTTGTTCACATCACCGTCATGGATTCCGTTCTGTCGACAGAACTTTGTTTTCCGTCCAGCATAACGGAAACCAGACGGATCCGTTATGCTTTCCCATAGGCTTCTATTATGACGGATCAAAACGGAATGCCTCTTAAAGGTGTCCGTTTTTATTTCCGTCCTATGGACTCCATTATTTTCCGTTATAACGATGTTATAACGGAAAGCTAGAACAGAATCCCTAACGGTAAGGTGAAAGAGCCCTTAGGCTTGAGCATATCCTGGACCCTCAAAGCGTCCTGCTGAATCGTCACAGCCCCTGTGCCGAGAAATCAATGTTGTTCTCCGTATGCACCGGTGAATGATTTCTCAACCCCCCCAAAGGACGCATGTGCAGGTTCTCTGCTGGCGCTGTTTGTGGATGACTCTGGAGGTCGATAAACAGGGACTGGCTTAACGACACTTCAGCAGGATACTTGATTTGTGGTGGGAATGGTTTATACTGAAAAAACTTGGTGACAGGTTCCCTTTTAAAGGGGTGTTCCCATCTGGCACACTGATGGCATATCGCTAGGATATGCTGCCAATATCAGATAGGTGCAGGTCCCTCCTATCGCCTTATAGAGCCCCCAAAGTGAAGGACAGTGCACCGCCCATGCGCGACATGCTCTCCGTTCATCCCTCTGGGAGTCCTGAAAAAAGCTGAGTGAGTGCACATGACCCTTTTCGGAAGTCACATAGCCATAAATAGAGAGCACACTACACACGCGCACCTCTCCATTCACCGATATGGGACTGCTGGAAATAGCCGAGCCGGCACTGGATGAATGGAGGGCGGCTGCGCATGCATGGCTGCTCTTCATTCACTTTGGGGGCTCTGTTGTGGTGATAGGAGCAGGTCCCAGAGGTGAGCCAACCCCTTGAAAGGATATATACACCTTTGGGGGCAATTTTTCTTTATTATTGTATTATACTTATTTTGAGCTAAAAATCATTTTTTTCAATTGGTCTTTATTAACAATATGGAGCCCTTTTATGTGTACAGAGCTGAGATGCTCTAATAGCAGCCTTTGGAATGTTTATCTTTTCCGTCATCTGAGGAGCAGACGGACTCTTTATCTCTGCTCTCTGACATTCTAAACACTCATTAAAGCTCAATCCTTACCTTACTGATAGGAATGTGGCTTAAATAAGTGTTTATTACCTCTCAGTAGTTTACAGATAAGGTTTATTAGATGACTGGCACAAAGTAAAAGTGAAAGTACCAGTCATACAGTCAGAAAAAAAACAGTTAACCCTTTGTGACTGAACAGCTCAATATTTTTAATAAAGGCCCATTGAAAATATGATTTTTAGCCAAAAATAAGTTAAATGCAATCATAAAAATAATTGACTCCAAAGATGTACATAGCCTTTAAGGACCTACAGGTGAGACCAAAACAAGAATGACATGTCTTATCACCCTCCGGTCAGAAAACCACTTTTATAGAGCTCTGTCTCACATTTATAAGTGACCCCCACTGCAATTTATTGATATTATTACAGGAACATCTAATATCTAAAATAAATATAAAAAACCTGAATATTTTACAGGGATATTTAATTAAATACTATTATGAGATATCTGATATGTCATCTCATCTCCTTTAATGGAGGGCATATGAGGTTCACTGAGCAGAGGTTGTCAGACTATGAATCCAGGTGTACATGGTGTCAGGTGCCAGCACTGACCCCCACCTTCTACATGTCAGTTTTTAGCTCTGGGTGACGCTTTTGTGTGCAGTTCGCAGCAACTCAGTCCTATAGAGCCAAGGTTCTTGCTATTACCTGCAAGACTTCTGTCCTTCTCCCCAAGGAGTTAGTGCTATGTAACGGCAAACGCCTACAATTGGCCTCCAGCATTGCCATAACAACAATATTGGCATTGGTTCTGAAATATTACGATGCTGTGAATAAACGTCCATTAAAGTATTAAAGAACCTTATTCTAAAAAAAAACCATATTGTCAGTGAAAACTCAGACGTCTTTAAAGTGTCTATAAGAAAACTAATATGTACTCTATCAAAATAGGACGCTCCAAAACCTTAGTGAAAAGCAACAATTTACCCATTTTTAAAAAATACTGAATTTGCTCCATCAGGATATGTACACATGAAGCAGCTTGTGATATCCCTACATCAAGGACGAGCTCCTCTGTAAACTGTAATGTCCACAACGTTCCTCTTGAATACGCAGTAGATTCTCTATATACAGTGTCGGCAATTTCCTTAACAAAGCCGTCTTCATCCCTCGTTCGTGTATAGATGAGGTTCTTTTGGTGCCCATAGGGACCTTTTTGGCAGCTTGAAGAATAATCCACACTCACAAAATGAGTCCATCACTTGTCCACTCTACTGGTCAGGAAGGTAAGAGTGTTCACCACATTTAGGTGCTTCCATGGTCTTCCTCCACCCATGCCACTATCTTACCCTCCCACCCTGGAATGACATCTTCATCATGAAACACCTGTGAGTAGAGATAAAAACGGAGGAGATCATTAGAACCAGGATTAGAAACCAACCTCATGTATGTGCAGATAGCTCAACGCAGAAGACTAGTATTTGCCATCCAGTTTACACATACATTTAGGGCTTCTGTCGTATGACGATATTCTCCCCTAGAAGCATTGATTCTAATCTGATGGAACATGGCATGACGTTCATATGAAACCAGAGGCATAGTAAGGGCCTGATGGGTATCAGCTCTTCTACCAATGACAGAGTATAGGCTTTGAAAGCAACAGGAAACTCAAGGAGGGTAAAATTATAAAAAAAAATGTGGTCCTGTGGTCTCCAGTAGTCTTTCTTTATATGATATTAGGTGGTGTTGTTCACCCCTAGGGACCTGTTCTACAGACTTCACAGTATGGCTGGACCTGCGGTAGGAATCATGCTTACCTGATCCCCACACTTGGGTTCCAGCTCTATTCCATGCCCTGCTACAGCAGTCATGTAAATCTGCCTCAAACCAGAGGTTGATGCAGGGAGACCCATGACCTGCAGAGCTGGTGGGGCAGAAACCAGCTGCAGGAATCAGATAAGTATGGTCAACACTGTGGGGTCTGTAGAAAAGGTCCCCAGGGGTGAACAACCCCTTTAAAGAGAGCTGTGACCGACCTCTGTTTTGAGACTTGTTGCCTGTAGTCACTAGTGGGGTACCACAGGGGTCAGTATTGATCCCTATTCTCTTCAATATATTTATTAATGATCTTGTAGAAGGCTTGCACATTAAAATATCAATTTTTACAGATGACACTAAACTGTGTAAAGTAATTAACACAGAAGAAGACAGTACACTGCTACAGATGGATCTGGATAGACTGGAGGCTTGGGCAGAGAAGTGGCAGATGAGGTTTAACACTGACAAATGTAAGTCACCAGTACATACTAAATGGTAAAATATTGGGTTACTCTGAAATGGAAAAGGACTGCAGAAACCAGTGTCAGACAGCTGCTGCCAAGGCCAATAAGATAATGGGTTGCATCAAAAGAGGCATAGATGCCCGTGATGAGAACATAGTCCTGCCACTTTACAAATCACTAGTCAGACCACACATGGAGTACTGTGTACAGTTCTGGGCTCCTGTGAACAAGGCAGACATAGCAGAGCTGGAGAGGGTTCAGAGGAGGGCAACTAAAGTAATAACTGGAATGGGTGGACTACAGTACCCAGAAAGATTATCAAAATTAGGGTTGTTCACTTTAGAAAAAAAGACGACTGAGGGGAGATCTAATAACTATGTATAAATATATCAGAGGTCAGTACAGAGATCTCTCCCATCATCTATTTATCCCCAGGACTGTGACTGTGACGAGGGGACATCCTCTGCGTCTGGAGGAAAGAAGGTTTGTACACAAACATAGAAGAGGATTCTTTACGGTAAGAGCAGTGAGACTATGGAACTCTCTGCCTGAGGAGGTGGTGATGGTAAGTTCACTAAAAGAGTTCAAGAGTGACCTGGATGTATTTCTGGAGGGTAATAATATTAAAGGTTATAGTTACTAGAGATGGGTCGTTGATCCAGGGAGTTATTCTGATTGTCTGATTGGAGTCGGGAAGGAATTTTTACCCTAAAGTGGGGAAAATTGTCTTCTACCTCACAGGGTTTTTTGCCTTTCTCTGGATCAACTTGTAGGAAAACAGGCCGAACTGGATGGACAGATGTCTTTTTTCAGCCTTATAAACTATGTTACTATGTTACTTGGAGGAAGGGGGTCCTTGTCAGTGTTTATGGCCCTGGACAACTTCTGAGACCCCTGCTGATCACAAGAACTAAGGAACTTACCTCTTCTTTGACTGTTCCAAATTCTGGATCCAGAGCTTTGAAGTGGTATCGGTGGTTTCCTTCTCTGTCAATGGCTGTCTTGAAGTCCCTCAGTGTCACCTCCCCCAACCTGCAGGACATATCAGTAGTCAGTAAATGAACAGTAGACCGGGGACTAGGGCTGAGGACGTAGGTGCTGGCATTCTGTATAGTTCACAATCATTTCTGCCAAAGCATTTTTTTAGCAAATATGCAAAATATCTAAATTACTAGCAGCTCATTCCTGGACACAGTGGTCTAGAGAAGCCAATGCCAGCAATGGCCTATTTCAGAACCCTCAATAATGGAAGTAGAGAGATCTGGTACCTGAAGCACATTGATATGCACAGATCACTAGTCAGACCACACATGGAGTACTGTGTACTCCATGTTATAAACTATGTTACTATGTAACTATGTAGATACTGAATTACCTCTTTGGTATGTTGACCATGAAGGGTGTAAGTGAGCGATCTGTAAAATACAGCACTTTGGTGCAGGAATTACTACTTCCCATTACTGGGGCACTTTGAGAATGGGGCATCTCTGTAAGAAAATAAGATAATTCAAATTATTCTTCATATATATATATATATATATATATATATATATATACACACACACATAGATACACTGTATATAAACAGGCTCAGATATACCATTAGGCACATTGCTCTTGCAATACAATATAATGGCAGAGACAGTTACAAAAGAGTTAAAATTATCTCTGCAGCAGTCACCACCAGAGGGAGCTCCTAAGCTATGGGAATTCAGACAAGTGTGTGGTACTAGAACATGATCACTGTACCTCCATGCATCTGTGGCCTCAGTGTGGGAGAAGCACCACCTACCACACAGGTACACACAGAAGTCACTGCACTGATACAGTGCAAATATATTTGCCACCATCCCTGTCTCTACGCATTTCTGCACACATACATCCAATGGTGTGTCCTCAGGGGTGCAACAATAGGTAATAACATAATGGGTATAGTCTTATGGTATGAGACGAGACTGAAGCCCAGCAAACAATAAGGAATCCCTCCGCCCCCCAGGAGAAGTCCACCAGGCAGGCCAGCCAATGGGCGAATGGAACACCACTATCACATCACCATCTGCTTCCACACCATCAGCTGAATGTGGAAAGCAGAATGGAGTATAGGGAAGCGTCTTAAAGAACTCCAGCAAAAAATTTTATTCTCTGACCTGTTAGAAAGGTGCATGATATATTCTGTAGTGATTGTAATCTTCTCATCAGAGACTCATCATTCTGAGTTATCCCCTCTCTCAACTCCCTGACCTCCAACTGACCCAGGACAGGAAGCCAGTTACTGCTCTATTCATTCCTATGAGACTGAAAGTGAGGCTCCCATAGGAATGCATAGAGAATTAGACTTCCTGTCTACACATAAGATGCTGTGTGAGTTGGTGGGTCTGATTGCTGGTCACATGACACAGATGAGAAACATCAGGGAGATATAACTCACAAATACAGCCACTGGTAAGAAAATGACATTCAGTACAGATTACACCATGTACATTTCTAGCAGGACATGGAATAAAATTTTTTGCGGGAGTTCTTTAAGTTACAATTTCATCACATATGACCAGAAAACCATTTGTAATGCGCTTTTCTCAAAGTGCTAGGGTAGTTCTGTGGCTGGGGCAACTCCCTGGGAAGTCAGCGGCTGCCATATAGGAACTGAACCCCAACATACAAGTACCCAGGGAAAACCAGAGTACCAGGAGGAAGCCCAGGCAAACATACAAACTCCATGCAAATATTGTCCACTGGTTGGATTTGAACCCAGGACCCCAGAGCTGCAAGGCACCAGTGCTAACCACTGAGCCGCCCAGCGATACAAGCTTAGGTTACGTCCACAACTGTGGGTGGAATTCTCCAGGATAGGAACAGAATACCAGAATTACTGTGCCCACCGAGGCACCACAGATCCCATTCACTATAAGGGGCCGGCCTGAATTTTGACATAAATACCAGTTTTGTGCCCGAAAAATACCAGCAGAAGAAAAAAAGGCCAACATTTACACACATTCTGACACACTTGCTTTCAAGTAGATATGGAAAAGTGACCCGTTGAGGTCGGCTTACTTGAGTTTGGAGGCCACGAGTCTCTGTATTCATTTAACTCTTTATTTCCTGACAGCTTTCCTCGTGTCTAGATATGGGAGAGGTGACAAAGTAAATATGGGAGAACCAGATGAAGGAGTCTCAGGACCACAGCCGCCATCACAGGTGGTCAGTACCCGGCTCACCTTCCGGTCTTGCCTCCTTTGGTTTTCAATAACGTGCAGTCTGTCCATCAAGCTTGCTATGCCCTGTTCCAGGCTGTCTATAGTGTGATGCTGAGGGTCATGACCGCTAAAGCTATTTCTTAGACTGCGCAGAGCATCGCGGACCAGCTGCAGATCATTGGCCTACACGGAGAAAAATCCGAATTATATCTCATGAGACAAGCAGCAAATTTAGTTTGCATAGTGTTATAGTCAGAATGGGACAAATGTTCGCCGGCGTCTACATTGGCGTCATGACTTCCATTAATCTTATCCAATAGGATTATCTCACTAAGATATGCTATGATCGATGGGGGTCCAACTTCTAAACCTCCCACTGATTCTGACAATGAAGGTGCTCTGTTTTTCACCTGCACGGTAGCACCCTAGACCCCACTGTGCAGGGAACTGCAGCCCCACTACATTCATTGAATGGAGACACAGCGCTAATCCAGAGGCCCCATCATTCTCAGGATAGGTGAGGGTCCCAGGGGTAGAACCCCTCCAATCATGAAGTATATCATAATATATCACAGTGAAATGCCATCCCTATCATAATAGATAGATAGATAGATAGATAGATAGATAGATAGATAGTTACATAGACCTGTTACATGTGCACTTGGCAGCTGAAGACATCTGTGTTGGTCCCATGTTCATATGTGTCTGCATTGCTGAGAAAAATGATGGTGTAATATATGCAAATGAGCCTCTAGGAGCAACGGGGGCGTTACCATTACACCTAGAGACTCTGCTCTCTCTGCAACTGCCACATCCTCTTCACTTTGACAGGGCCAGGCAGGGTAAATGTGATCATACCTGTCCTAATCAATCAAAGTGCAGAGGAAGTGACAGTTGCAGAGAGAGCAGAGGCTCTAGGTGTAATGGCAACGCCCCCATTGCTCCTAGAGGCTCATTTACATACATAAAACATAATTTTCCTCAGCAATGCGGGCACATATGAAATTTCATGAAAATTTCAAAAATTGCTTTTAAAATTCTAAACCTTCTAACGTCCTAGAAAAATAAATTTAAACTAGCAAAATGATGCAAACATAAAGTAGACATATGGGGAATGTTAATTAACAAATATTTTATGAGGCATCACTATCTGTCTTAAAAGCAGAGAGATTCAAATTTAGAAAACAGTGAATTTTTTCACATTTTCATTAACATTTGGATATTTTTTTTATAAATAAAGGTAAAACATATTGACTCAAATTTACCATTAACGTGAAGTACAATGTGTCACGAGAAAACAGTGTCAGTATGGCTTGCATAAGTAAAAGCGTTCCAAAGTTATTACCACATGAAGTGACACATGTCAGATTTGCAAAATTAGGCCTGGTCAGGAAGGGGGTAAATGGCCCGGTCTGGAAGTGGTTAAATTACTGAAAATCGCAGTTATTTTATGCTGTTACAGATATACATGAAATCTATTGAAACTTTGGGTAATTGTTCTTTGCACCCTCCACCTGCAAGGGTCACTGTTGTCTAATAAGACACTTATCCCCATACACTCAAGCAGACAATACAACCTCGCTGTAATGATGGCCTTACTGGTAGTCACCCAAGTCACGTCAGGTACTTACATTTCCATTTCAGTTAACATAGTCCAGTATGTAGGGAACTTCAGGATTATATAAGGTGCTATCAGCTATAGAAAATAGGCAGTGGTGGAAAAGAGCATTGAGCCGTTAGCAAATATTTTAGCCAGGAAGGTCCACTGATGCAGTCAGCTAATTCAGGGTCAGTGTCCACCTCAAATTTAGAACGTCCGCCCCTGTATTACCAATGAGTATCAACCACAAAGAAGTGAATGTTTAGGCATCATCTTAAATGGTTCCTCTGAGCCACATGTAATATACCACACCTATATAGTAATACATGTGGTGGACTGCTTTACCTACCGTCCTCTGAGGTGCCGGATCTCGTGTAGGACCTTTGCCAGACGTCTGTAAGAATCCATTAGTCTGTGAGGGGTGATTGATGTAACCAGTGACCTGTGAACACCAGAACCAAGAGGTAAGGAAATGTCCCACCTATATATTTATTTTTACATAACATACAGGTAAATGTTTCTGGGGTAAAAGGGAAGCTACGGAGGGTGCTATAGGTCTAGTCATGGAGGGTGCTATAGGTCTAGTCATGGAGGGTGCTATAGTGCTAGTCATGGAGGGTGATATAGGCCCAGTCATGGAGGGTGCTATAGGCCTAGTCATGGAGGGTGCTATAGGCCTAGTCATGGAGGGTGCTATAGGCCTAGTCATGGAGGGTGCTGTAGACCTAGTCTTGGAGAGTCTATAGGCCTAGTCATGGAGGGTGCTATAGTGTTAGTCATGGAGGGTGCTCTAGGCCTAGTCATGGAGGGTGCTCTAGGCCTATTCATGGAGGGTGCTCTAGGCCTACTCATGGAGGGTGCTCTAGGCCTAGTCATGGAGGGTGCTCTAGGCCTAGTCATGGAGGGTTCTATAGGCCTATTCATGGAGGGTGCTATAAGCTTAGTCATGGAGGATGCTCTAGGTCTAGTCATGGAGGGTGCTATTACTATGAACATGTACCTGACGCACAGCATAGCAGCAGTTATTATTCCTGTGCTTGCATACATGCTGGCGGGATGGCTGGTTCATGCAGCATTATTGGAAAAATAAAAATGTCATGTGATTGGCTCCTGTACTATATATGTACCTCTCTTACCTATCACCTCCTATAGATTGTATCAGGATGGGACAATGCCTGTAAAAACCATCCAGTTACTGTTACCCCGAGATAAGAGGCAGGTCAGCAGACTCGCTAAGGCCTCATGCACATGACCGTATGTGTTCTGCGGTCTGAAAAAAGCGGATCGACAACATACAGATACCGTCCGTATCTGTTGCATCTTCATTGACTTCAATGGGTCTGTAGTACAAGACGGGACATGTTCTATCCTTTTACGGAACTAACATATGGAAACGGAAAGCACACAGATCATCCATGTGCTTTCTGCATCCATATGTTTGCAAATGGCACACGGTCGTCTGCACGGTCTTGGGTCTTTCACACAGTCAGTAGTATCAGTATTTGGAAGCCAAAACCTACAGTGAGTCCACAACACAGAAGAGGCACACGTCTTTCCATTATACTTTTTCTCTGTAGGATGACAAATACTGATCAAACACTGACCGTGTGAAAGTGGTCTTAGCAAGTCTGACTAATTGGATTTTCACACCATGCCCCTGCACTAATTGGGACACATTTACTAAGGAATTTGCAACTATTTTCGTCATAGAATATTCACAGGTCCCCTTTGTTAACTGGCTGTGCGTCAATAATTTGTCGCGAGGCCTGTTTTACACTGCGTCCGCTAGTCAGGCATGATGGGGCAGAGGCGTGCCCCCTGGCTGGCATCGTTTTTATGCCAGGCCCAAGGACTGCCACAGATGTGTTTAATGTATGATGAGGCACATGTCTCGTCATAAATTAGACAAATCTAATGGCAGTGCAGACGGGGAAACTAAGACTGGCGTAAAAAGCCTGTCTTAGTAAAAGTGCGCCATTGTTGTCAGTTTCCCGCAGAGAAATTTAAAGACCTAAAGTAGGCATGTGTGGTCAGCTCCAACTCCTAAATGCTACTACTTCTATTCAGTAGCTGTCCCTCCCAACTAGCCAAGCATATATTTGTTTTCAAAGGGGAGAGAGGAGGTAGCTGCTTCCAGACACCTCTGGGGGGCGCCTAATCCTCACCTGACATCATCTGTCAGGGATGTTGGCTGCTCCCTAGGCAGATTAGATTGTCGGCTGGCCACACTGAAAACAGTGGGTTTGAAAATACTCTACCTGCGGCTCCCGGCTGTTGCAAAACTACAACTCCCAGCATGCCCTAATAGCTGTAGGCTGTGCAGGCATTTGCGACAGGGTTGGGCATCCCTGCTCCAAAGTGTATGGGGGCTTTTAGACTATGAATGTACAGAGTATAGTAAATTTGCCTGCATGCTCAGCAGCTGCCATTCCGGCCACCTCGTATCTGTTCTGCAAATGAGCTCCTGAATCCGAGCCATATATAACATGACGGAAAAATGAATCCGGCCAGCAAAGGAGGCAATATGGACAATTACTATACATTAGTAAGTGCCTTGTATTAACTTTGAAGTGTAGCTGTCACATTGTACATTTATAGCAGAAACTTGCCCAGAAATGCAGCGCTTTCCAAATGAGCGTTACTAAGACATATCCGTCCTCCTAGTAGAGTGCTGTACTGACTGGGAGGACGGCTGGGCCGGGAGCTGCTGGGCGTCTGTCCTTATATAGTGTAATGTATATTAATATATATGCCCTAAATATATATATTTCTCTCCCTGCTATTTGTCACTGATTAGCGTGGTGATTCTGCTGTATCCCCAGCAGAGTAATTAACATGACAGCGAGCAGTAAGTGCTCTCTATTGTTAATAGGGGGAGGCAGGGAGAAGCTATTATATACTATAGCAATCCCTATATACTGTAGGACAGCTTCTCCCTGCAGACACATTAGTAAATCAACAAATGGAGACTGCACTTGACTGGCGGGATGAGATCTACCTGGTCGTCCTCCCGGCTCAGGAACTGCTGCAGCAGGACCTTCCTGTTGTCTAACTCTTTCTGAAGATCGTTCTGCACGGAGAAGCAAAGGCACATGTTTCAGGTACCCTACCCATGTAATCATCTCATATACAAATGTAGCAGAGTTTAATTTGTCATTTGATTGTTTCTTTTAAGTGAAGACTATGCCCCCCTTTAAGTTTGTCAGCAGCCCGATGGAGAAGAAAAGATAATACTTATGTCACAATTAAATGCACACAGGTATGTCTGGGATGTGTATGCAATCTTCTGTGGGGCACTGCTCTTAGTTATATTGGTGAAAATTAGGTGACAGACTCGCTTTAACTCTTAGAGTACCAGTGCCGTACATGTACGGCTCTGGGACGATGCGGACACATGGCGCCCACTCGCACGTGCAGCGGGCAGAGACTTGCGGGTACTTACCGCCATCGGCGGCGTCTTCTTAGGCCTTTAGATGCCGTGATCACACGTGATCACGGCATCTAGTTACGTACGCTTCCGGGTGGTGTACAGACACCCCGTGTGACCAATCGGGGTGTCTGTACACGATCTTAAAGCTGTAAACCTCGCTGATGAGGTTTACAGCTTTCAAAGTGCAATTCTTATTCTGGCCACTAGATGGCAGGCCAGGATAAGAAATGAGCAAAATCGGTCATTAAGTCAAAAATAAAAGACCCTCATTGCTCATAAAGAAAAAATAAAAAAACACAATCTATTTGCTCATATTTGAGCTTTAAAATAATCAAAAAAATTTAAAAAAAATGTTAAAAAGAAATATAAAAGTTCAAATCACCCCCCTTTCCGTATAATTAAAAAATAAATACCTAAATAACAATAAATATAGACATCATGGGTATCACCGTGACCGAAAACGCCCATACTTTTAAAATATAAAAAAAAAATTCCAATACGGCGAATTGTGTGGCGGAAAAAAGCGTCCAAATGGCGATTCGCTGTTTTTTGTCGCTTTTTTTTTTCTAAAAAAAATTAAATAAAAAGTGATTAAAAAGTCATACACACCCCAGAATGGTATCAATAAAAACTTCAGATCGCCCCGCAAAAAATGAGCCCCCATACAGCTCCGTACATATAAATACCAAAAAGTTATAGGGGTCAAGATATGACAACAAAAAAAAAGGCCAACTTTATAATTATTTTATCACTATCAAAACGCAGGAAAAACTATACATATTAGGTATCGCCGGATTCGTACTGACCAGTAGAATGAAAGTAACTGGTCAGTTTTAATGAACATCGAACGTTGTAAATAAGAAACCCGTAGAACTGTAGTGGAATAGCGTTTTTTTTGCAATTTCACACGATTTGGAATTTTTCTTCCCGCTTCCCACTACACCATATGCAATATTAAATGGTGGCGTTGGAAAGTACAACTTGTCCCGCAAAAAACAAGCCCTCATACAGCTATGTGAACAGAAAAATAAGAGTTATGGCTGTTTGAAGGCAGGGAGCGCAAAACGAAAAAACCTCCGTTACCAACTGCATCCACAGGCCTCCATTCACCCAAAAAAGACCAAAGAGTGTCCTCTATTGGCACAAACTGTACAGAACAGTGCAGCAGGCGATGACAGCCTGCGGACAAAGAATGGCATTGTAAGGCTTATGTCGGAGGTATGCATCTGACGCCATGCCTAAGCTGTGCCAAATATGCTCAGCTCTGCTACATTTGTTACTAGTATAGAGACTTAGAACTGGAAATGATCATGAAAAATGTTACGATTGTATTTCTCCTCTTGTAAAGTAAAATTGGACATGATTATGAAAGATGTCAGCACTGAGCTACCGTAATAAGAGGATGTATGATTTAAAGGGATCCTGTCACTTTGAACATGATGTCTGAGCTGCAGGCAGCATGTTATAGAGCAGGAGGAGCTGAGCAGATTGATATATAGTTTTATAAGAAAAGATTCAGTAAGAATTTAAATTCCTGCTCATTCTTGTCTTTGAAGTCCAGGAGGCGGTCCTATCCGTGATTGACAAACTTCCCTCTATGACTGTATATACAGAGATAGCTGTCAGTCACTGATAGGACCACCTCCTGGACTTCAAAGCCCAGAATGAGCAGAGATTTAAATGAATGCAATACAAGTTAGGCCTCATGCACACGAACGTGTGCCGGCCGTGCCCGTGCTGCGGTCCGCAAACTGCGGTCCGCAATGCACAGGCACTGACCGTGGGGCCACCGCATGCAGATCGTAGACCCATTCACTTGAATGGGGTCCACAATCCGCATCCGAGGGGCCGCACCGCAAAAAAGTAGTGCTTGCGCTACTTTTTTGCGGTGCGGAGACACGGCCAGAAACGCCACGGAAGCACACCGTAGTGCTTCCGTGGCGTTCCGATCCGTGCCTCCGCTCCGCATCTCCCGGATCGCGGACCCATTGAAGTGAATGGGTCCGTGATCCGTGATGCGGGCTACACACGGCCGGTGCCCGTTTATTGCGGACCCGGTGTATGCCGACCGACGTTCGTGTGCATGAGGCCTTACATTGTATTTTCATGGTGATAGGTTCCCTCTAATGGCTGATCATGAAGTGAATCACACAAACAGGACTGAATAATTCATGGATTGTACGGGAAGGCACCATCTGGAGAGCAGGCATTTACGTCTACAGCTGGAGGACAATTAGTCAGGTAATAGAGAGCCGGGGGCTGGTAAATGTCTCAGACTCTCCTCGTGCCTGTATTATGGAGCTTAGGGGCCGGGGCTTCATGTTCTTTCACACTGCCTTGTAATCTTACCATATATTCACATGTACAGGTTTTGATCAGATTATGATTCACACCTGAATTTTGACACCTGAAGGTCGCAAGACAGCTGTCGTGGCCAAGTTCACCGAGTATTGGCGATCCCACAGAAATGAATGGGATTGACGCACCTCTTGCCAGTTCATTTCTATGGTATCACCGCTACTCGTCGAACCTGGCTGTGATGACTGTTGTGCGACCAGTGTCGCCGTATAACTCTAGCCTAAATCCTGAACAAAACCCAATCAAACTTGCACATGTGAATATCCCCTTAAAGAGGACCTTTCACCGTTCCTGACATTACTGTTTTAATAGCTTCATGCATTCCCCATGTAACAACAATTCTGGAACATCTATTCTTATGACTCTATGTTGTGCCATTCCTTTATTATTTGCACTAGAAGTTATATGTGAATTGCTATTTGTCTTCAGTAAGGGAACAGAGGGGAGGTAACCAGTTGGGGGTGTGTACCTGCACAGTCTGAACATGACAGCACTGATTGGCTAGAGTCAGACTGTGCAGGGACACACCCCCAACTTGTTACCTCCCCTCTGTTCCTTTACTGAAGACAAATAGCAATTCATTCACAACGTCTAGTGCAAATAATAAAGGAGCGGCACAACATACAGACATAAGAACAGATGTTCCAGAATTGTTATTACGTGGGGAATGCATAAAGCTATTAAAATAGGCATGTCAGGAGAGGTGAAAGGTCCTCTTTAAATATACATCACTGGTCATTATTATATAACTGGCTTGTGTATCTAGTGGAGGTCTATGAGGGTGCCTGTATACTTTATAGTAGTGTCTGGGTTTTTTCTGTGCATTTTTGTGGCTACATGTTTTCTGCAGGTGAAAGGATCCCACCAAAGACTTTCTTTTATGGCGTACCAACTAGACACCCCACCAGAATCTCTGTTGAGGATCTAAACGCTGGGATGCCCACCAAGCAGGACTTCTCTGCCAGGAATGGGGACCCCATTATTGGCGAGGGCTACGGCATTTGAACCCCTACTGTTTAGACTGGGTAGGAGAACCCCTTTATACCAATTTGTCTGGTTTATATGATTGATTAGCAACTACTGTTGTCTTTGTCCCTTTCTCATTCTGGTGCTTGTGAAACACAGCAGGAGATATAACTAGACTTGTATTCGTAGAATATCTTAAAATGGTTAAACCACTTAAAATGACCCCTCATAAAGGAACCTAAAGGTGGCTGCACACAGTGCGGATTACATATGCTTCTTCCATGCGGATTATCATGCAGAAAAACGTAGAGTAAAACAGTACCAGCAAAGAGTTTGAGCAATGAAAGAATTAGACCAGCGGCAAAACAGCATAAATTCCGCTTTATACATGCAGTTTTTGGTGCAGATTTGATGCGGAAACACACATAAATCCACATGGAAATTCGTGCAGAAATTCTGCAAGACAGCCTGCTTAAATTCTGCACCAAATTCATATGTTTTGCCACAGATCTCAGCCTTTGCATTGGAAAGGGTGAAATCCACACATGAAATCGAACAAACAATTGACATGCTGAAGATTTTAAATCCGCACAGCAGGTCAATTTCCATAAGCAAAAAAAAAAAAACAAAGTGCAAAAATCCGTGTACAAAAACCGTGCGTAATCTGCAACATGTGCAGGAAGCCTAAGGTTGAATAAAGACACCATTGTTGCTGGTGATGAAATCATAAACCATGACATACGGCCTGACCTCTCAGCTATACAGCGCCTATATACAGTGCCTTGCCAAAGTATTCGGCCCCCTGGAACTTTTCAACCTTTTGCCACATTTCAGGCTTCAAACAAAAAGATAAAACATTTTAAATTTTTGGTGAAAAATCAACAACAAGCGGGTCACAATTGTGAAGTGGAACCAAATTTACTGGATCATGTAAACTTTTTTGTAATAATAAAACTGAAAAGTTGGGCGTGCAAAATTATTCGTCCCATTTACTTTCAGTTCAGAAAACTCCCTCCAGAAGTTCATTGAGGATCTCTGAATGATCCAATGTTGTCCTAAATGACTGATGAAGAGAAATAGAATCCACCTGTGTGTAATCAAGTCTCCGTATAAATGTACCTGCTCTGTGATAGTCTCAGGGTTCTGCATCATGAAGACCAAGGAACACACCAGGCAGGTCCGTGATACTGTTGTGGAGAAGTTTAAAGCTGGATTTGGATACCAAAAGATTTCCCATGCTTTAAACATCCCAAGGAGCAATGTGCAAGCAAACATATTGAAATGGAAGGAGTATCAGACCACTGCAAATCTACCAAGACCCGGCCGTCCCTCTAAACTTTCATCTCAAACAAGGAGAAGACTGATCAGAGATGCAGCCAAGAGGCCCATGATCACTCTGGATGAACTGCAGAGATCTACAGCTGAGGTGGGAGAGTCTGTCCATAGGACAACAATCAGTCCAACACTTCACAAATCTGGCCTTTATGGAAGAGTGGCAAGAAGAAAGCCATTTCTCAAAGATATCCATAAAAAGTCTGGTTTACAGTTTCCCACAAGCCACCTGGGAGACACCAAACATGTGGAAGAAGGTGCTCTGGTCAGATGGAACCAAAATCCAACTTTTTGGGAACAATGCAAAACGATATGTTTGGCGTAAAAGCAACACAGCTCATCACCCTGAACACACCATCCCCACTGTCAAACATGGTGGTGGCAGCATCATGGTTTGGGCCTGCTTTTCATCAGCAGGGACAGGGAAGATGGTTAAATTGATGGGAAGATGGATGGAGCCAAATACAGGACCATTCTGGATGAAAACCTGTTGGAGTCTGCAAAAGACCTGAGACTAGGACGGGGATTTATCTTACAACAAGACAATGATCCCAAACATAAAGCAAAATCTACAATGGAAAGGTTCAAAAATAAATGTATCCAGGTCTTAGAATGGCCAAGTCAAAGTCCAGACCTGAATCCAATTGAGAATATGTGGAAAGAGTTGAAAACTGCTGTTCACAAACGCTCTCCATCCAACCTCAAAGAGCTCCAGCTGTTTTGCAAGGAAGAATGGGCAAGAATTTCAGTCTCTAGATGTGCAGAACTGATAGAGACATACCCCAAGTGACCGCAGCTGTAATCGCAGCAAAAGGTGGCGCAACAAAGTATTAATGCAAGGGGGACGAATAATTTTGCACGCCCCACTTTTCAGTTTTATTATTACAAAAAAAGTTTAAATGATTCAATAAATTTTGTCCCACTTCACAATTGTGACCCACTTGTTGTTGATTCTTCACAAAAAATTTAAAATGTTATATCTTTTTGTTTGAAGCCTGAAATGTGGCAAAAGGTTGAAAAGTTCCAGGGGGCCGAATACTTTCGCAAGACACTGTATATACACCAGGATGGCCATACCTTTTGATAAGTGGCTTCGGAAAGTTTCCGATGTGCATCATCCAGTTTCCCTTGCATTTGCTGTATGAGCCTATCCTTCTGCGCAATTTCTTTCTGTAGGGAAGATGAGGTTTAGCAATTTCTTAGTAAAGTTCGACCAATAAATACATGATAGTACATCATACAGAAAAGTACCATGGGGACATTTATCAAGATTCCCCCTGCACCCTAGGGGTCTGACTGGGGGTCTTATAAACATTGGGAGTCTGAGATAAGGTCTATTTGGGGGTCTGATTGGGGCCCTGAGCTGAGGTCTGATTAACATTAGGGGTCTGATCTGAGCTCTGGGGGTCTTATAAACACTGGGGGTCTGAGCTGAGGTTTGATTGGGGGGTCTTATTAAAATGGGGATCTGATCTGGTCTGGTTGGAGGTCTTAAAAACACTGGGGGGCTGAGATGAGGTCTGATTGGGGGGTCTTATTAAAATGGGGATCTGATCTGGTCTGGTTGGAGGTCTTAAAAACACTGGGGGGCTGAGATGAGGTCTGACTGGGGGTCTCATTAAAATTGGGGGTCTGAGCTGAGGTCTGATTGGGGGTCCTATAAACATTGGGGAGTTGTTGTCTGATTAACATTGGAGGTCTGATCTGAGGTCTAATGAAAAATATTGTATGATTATTTTCCCCTTCTAAACCAAGGTGCGTCTTATAGGGTGAAAAATATGGTATAAATATACGACTTAATATATTTACTATACAGTATAATATTAAACTTATTCAAGCAATTATTATAATAAAGCTTTAGATTCTGCAACATACTTTAGATTCTGCAATAAACTGGTTTCTTTCTTCCAATTTTCTTTGCAAATCAACCTAAAAGAAATTGTAAAATGTTACTACTGTTTAAGTGGATACAAAATGCTTCTAAATGTTAATTTCAAACTTTGGCCACAAATTGCAAAAAGTACTGTCCCCAACCTTTTACAGCTTAAAGGGGTTATCCAGTAATTAATACTGATGACCTATCCCAGGGATGCCCAACCTGCAGCCCTCCTGGCTGTTGCAAAACTACAACTCCCAGCATGCTTGGACATCCTAGAGCTATTAGGGCATGCTGGGAGTTGTTGCAGTTGAGCATCCCTCCCCGGTGGGGGTTCGACACCTGGGACCCCCCACAGATCAGCTGTTAGAAGTGGATGGCTATCTGTGAGCACTGCCCCCTGTTCCTAGGTCATGTGATGTCACATTCATTGGTCACATGTACCACTGAAGTGAATGGGGGGTGATCTGCAATACCAAGCAAAGGTGAACTCAGCGGCTCCCTGAAACAGCTGACCCCCGCCAATGTGATAATGAGGACATACCCTGAGTATTGGTCATTATTATCCATTCCTGGATAACCCCTTTAAATCTTTACCAAAGTTTTTGCCATTTCCCATTGTTAAAGGGTTTTATTCAGGATTTTGATATTGATGGCCTATCCTCATGATATCCGATTGTAGAGGGTCAGACACCTGGTACCCCCGCTGATCAGGTGTTTGAAGAGGCTGCAGCCTCTTCAATGCATGTGACCTCACATGTCCTAGATGCAGCTCAGTCACACGGAAGTGAATGGGGCTGATCTGCTATACCGAGCACAGCCACTATAAAATGTATGGCGCTGTACTTGGTAAGCTGTGAGGAGGCTGCAGCACTCATTGAAGCTCCGCGGCCTCTACAAACAGCTGATCGGCGGAGATGCCCAGAATCGAGCTCCAACCCATCTGATACTGATGACCTATCCTGAGGACAGGCCATCAATTATCAGAATCCCGAACAACCCCTTTAAATTCTTGATCTCTCCTATTCTTTGGTTTTGTGACACACAGGACAGTTCCACTGCGGATTTTCCACACCGTATCCGCCACACGTGGCTGTACCCTTTAGAGATGTTATAGCATCATTCCTATAAATACTGGTTGGACACTGTCCCCTGAGAACGGGAGCGGTCTACCATAGCGTTCCATGTACCTATCTTATCCCTCAGTGCCCAGGCTTGGGCCATATAACTTACATTTTGATTGTGCAGCTCATCTTTGTCCATGTTGGTTCTCAGTAGTTCTTGCTTTAGCTGAAGTACAACGCCTTCTTGCTGAGCCATCCTTTGTTGCAGGGCATCCTGTAAGAAGGAGGACATGAGTGCTAAGAGTACGTCTGCATAGGAATCAGTGAATTCACCAGTCATTATGTGCCACCAGTGAAAACATGCACACAGCCATAGGCGTTTTGTGATCCACAAATTGCGGATCCGCAAGACACGGATCCCAGCAGAGTGCATGCCACCATTTATTTTTTATCTTCTGTAGAAATGTCTTATCCGTGTCAAGAATAGGACATGTTCTAATTTTTTTGAAGATCAGATGCGGGCAGAAACTACGGCCGTGTGCATGAGCCCACACGAGTTAAGAAGAAGCTTCACTTTTCTACTAGTCATCTGGAAATTGCCTGAAGGACTGGTCAGATCTAATCACGGCAGAATTTAGACTACACAGAGATCAATGTCTATGTTACTCAACTTGCCTGGTTACAGCGCCACATTCTGCCAGGCAGCCACGGCTGCTGCCAATGGCCTTGTCTGTTCCTAAGCAAGCAAACACTTCACCATTCCTGCTTTTAATACTTTTCAGCATATGCTTCTAAAGGCAACCAATGTGCGACCAAGATGTCAGGCCTTGCAATCTATTTAAAAGGGAACTGTCCTGACAAACCATTCCTGGTGTTGGAGGTTTATCTTATCCTAGCTATTGTTCCTGTGTTTCTGCTCCTGTTTATTTGATTTTGGTCCTGACTGGGCTCCTCCTTTGGTTTGTTTTCCTGGTACCTGTTGTTCTACTCCTGTATCCGTCTTCTGACCACACTTCCATCTCATCCTCTCCGCTGTCATATTTTTGACCGCTCTCCTGGCTCCTGTCCTGACTACGCTCCTACTACGTCAGCGCTGCTACCAATGGCCTTGTCCGTTCCTAGGCAGCCAAAAACTACCCCATTCCTTCTTTGAACACTTTCTGAACACAACCAATGTGCGACCATGAAGTCAGGCCTTATGATCTATTTAAAAGGGAATTGTCCTGCCAAGCCATTCCTGGTGCTGGAGGTTTATCTTATCCTAGCTCTTCTTCCTGTGTTTCTGCTATCGTTTATTCCTAAGATTGATTCTGGCCTTGACTGGGCTCCTCCTTTGTCCTTTGGATTGTTTGCCTGGTACCTGTTGTTCTACTCCTGGATCTGTCTCCTGACCACGCTTCCATCTTGTCCTCTAACCTGTCATATTCTTAAACGCTCTCCTGGCTCTTGTCCTGACTACGCTCCTACTACGTCAGCGCTGATGCCACTGATATCTGATTGTTGAGTGGACTGCCGACTGGGGATCTTCCTGCAGAAGAGTCCATACCTCCTTGTGGAGGCTAAGGTCAACAACCAGGGGATCCCTTCCAGTTTGGCCCTTCCAGCTAGGGCCAAACTGATTGCAATTTAGAGGATCCACATTCTGGTAAGTGACTGTAACTGTCTACAGATCACGCTGGCTTCATGCACAAAATGGTAAAAAAACACAGTCATGTCCTCTACTGTGCTACCTGAGCTCCCATATCACAGACCACATGAAAAAAATGTATATTAGAGCACCTGGCACCTAACAGTGGGCTCATTCAGATAAATGATTTTCTCATCCAGGTGCCTTCCAAGTTTAACATGGACAGCACTCGGACTGAACAAGTCAATAAATTTAATCCCTGATTATCAATTTGTCCTAAGAAAATTGCGTTTTTCTCAGAACTATAGCACAAGTTTTTTACTGCATATATAGAAAGCATAAAATAGTAAAATGACGTACAAGACGTAACCTGATGCTTCTCAGCTGCTAAACCCACAGTAAGCAGATAACAGTTCTTTCCTAAATTCCATTAAAGTATTAGTCCCACATAATAGTCGCTGGATTAGCTCTACATCACACAGCAGCGGCGCCCCCTGCCAGGCCTGGATCAAGCAGGTACATTATTCCGCCCCCTCACCTTTATGGCTTGCAGGTTCCGATTTTCCTGCTTACAGTTTTGAAGTTCTTTCTGCAAAGACAAAGTTTAACATGTGAGATCTGTACAAGTAATGCTAGAGTACCGAGAGTGTCAACCAGTCTTCTGAGGAGCTGTCAACTCTCCTGACAGAAAGAGAAGCTGTCACCTCTCCTGACAGAAAGAGGAGCTGTCACCTCTCCTGATATAAAGAGGAGCTGTCACCTCTCCTGATATAAAGAGGAGCGGTCACCTCTCCTGACAGAAAGAGGAGCTGTCACCTCTCCTGACAGAAAGAGGATCTGTCACCTCTCCTGACAGAAAGAGGATCTGTCACCTCTCCTGATATAAAGAGAAGCTGTCACCTCTCCTGACAGAAAGAGGAGCTGTCACCTCTCCTGACAGAAAGAGGAGCTGTCACCTCTCCTGACAGAAAGAGGAGCTGTCACCTCTCCTGACAGAAAGAGGAGCTGTCACCTCTCCTGACAGAAAGAGGAGCTGTCACCTCTCCTGACAGAAAGAGGAGCTGTCACCTCTTCTGACAGAAAGAGGAGCTGTCACCTATCCTGATATAAAGAGGAGCTGTCACCTATCCTGATATAAAGAGGAGCTGTCACGTCTCCTTACATAAAGAGGAGATGTCACCTATCTTGACATAAAGAGGAGCTGTCACTTATCCTGACATAAAGAGGAGCTGTCACCTATCCTGATATAAAGAGGAGCTGTCACCTCTCCTGACAGAAAGAGGAGCTGTCACCTCTCCTGACAGAAAGAGGAGCTGTCACCTCTCCTGACATAAAGAGGAGCTGTCACCTCTCCTGACATAAAGAGGACCTGTCACCTCTCCTGATATAAAGAGGAGCTGTCACCTCTCCTGACATAAAGAGGAGTTGTCACCTCTCCTGACATAAAGAGGAGCTGTCACCTCTCCTGACAGAAAAGGAGCTGTCACCTCTCCTGACATAAAGAGGACTTGTCACCTCTCCTGACATAAAGAGGAGCAGTCACCTCTCCTGACATAAAGAGGACCTGTCACCTCTCCTGACATAAAGAGGAGCCGTCACCTCTCCTGACATAAAGAGGAGCTGTCACCTATCCTGACATGAAGAGAAGCTGTCACCTCTCCTGACATTGGATTTTGACTCCTAGGGAGCCACTTCCCAGAGGTGGAACTGACGGGATGGTTCTCTTTCTTGGGAGATACCTCTTTGTTTCCCATGGAGCATTGCCAAAAAGACTTCCAGTACTTCCAGTAAGTCTCCATACAGGACTGGTCTCTTTTTCATTGTTGAAATGTTCACTACACCATGAAACGACTCGTTCACCGCTCAATCGTACCGATCATCACCTCGTGTAAAGGTAAGATACCTTTACACGAGGTGATGATCGGTACGATTGAGCGGTGAACGAGTCGTTTCATGGTGTAGTGAACATTTCAACAATGACCCTTTAGATGCGCTAATTATCGTTCACAAAATCGTAATTTCGATCGCATATCCCATCGTTTGTAAAGCAGTTAGTTGCATGGTGTTGTGGCCAAATTATTTTAATTTTATTTTTAATTTATTTTAATTGCCTGTAATTGCGTGTGCAGTGAATGATTCCTGTTTACACATATGAAATCGTTAATGTTCAGTGATGATTTTTGCGCCCACACAAACGATCGAACCAACAAGAAATCTACCAATGGTCGGTGGTCGCCCTATCATTCATTGCTTTTACACTGCTCGATGATTGTGCAGTTTTGCTCGATTTAACAATAATTTACATGACAATTGGCTCACGTAAAGGTACCTTAGGGCTGTAATACACTGACAGATTATCTGACCAATCATTGGTCAGATGGTCAATTACACAGACAGATCTATCGGTCTGATTGTACAGATATTGGTCACATAAATCTGTTGGTGTAATACAGCCCATAAGGTACTGTGCAATCATAAAAGCTGTAGATAAGTTGAGATAAGAGGATTGGTGCCAACTAGTGTGAGAAGGTATATCTGGTGAGATGGCCGCTCCTCAGCTACAAAACACTGGAAGCAGGCATTTGCTGAATGCAAACTAAAACCGGATACTCCGTGTACATGGAGTAATGCATGTGAATGACCAACACCCCCCAACATCACCACCTGCCAGTCATGCAAAGGAGCTTTCACTGACCACGGTGCCACGTTCTGGCCCAAGAATCAATATTGATGCGTTCCTCGAGCAGATTTACAGCACATTAAGCCGCCCCTGTGCTCTATATTAAAATCAAATCAAGTATTTCTTCACATCTTACCTTTAAAGACTGGTTTTCGCTCATACTTTGGTCAAGGCGACTTTTGATGATGACCTGAAAGGAGAGGTTTCATTAGTGTCCGGCAGAGAGGTGCCAGTCTGTATAGAGGGCGGACAGTGAGGAAAGGTATGCTCTCACCAATTGTTCCTCTGGGCACGCCCCATCTTCATGCAGGCAGAACAAGCTCTCTTGTTCGTCTTCGGGAAGGGATCCATTTAGCAGCAAGGCCTGAATAGGAAACACAATACTGTAACCAAGAGAAAAAGAAGGGCCTCGCCCCCGTCACTGGAGACCACGTGAGTGAGAGCACAGAGCTCCACTGTCCAGACACACACAGCCTCTCCGAAAATACTTTGATTTTTCAGTTCTTTAGGTTCAGTCCTATTAGGGAGAGTTCACCGTTATTTTTGCGTTCTTCTGATCCGCAGTCCGGCATGCAGGACTTTTTTTCCGGATCTCCAACAGAAATGGCTCAAACAGATGCCAAATGTGCACAACTGATGCACAGGATCCATTTTTTTAAAATTTTTTTCTTTTGACAGATTAGAAGAATGGAAAAATAACGGTGATGTGCACACTCCCATATAAAATATCCTACATTTTTCAAACCAGCACCAGGATCTGAATAGTTTTGTAATTGCATGTAATTGAAAATTTTGTAAAACCACTGAACTGTTCAATAAAATGTATCTGTATAGCGCCACCTGCTGTTGGTTCTTTTAATAATTTCTTGTCCACCTCACTAAGGTGGTCGCACGCACTGAGTTTAAATCGTCAACTGTCGACAGCCATATTTTCAATTAGAAACGGTGGCATTTACAGTAGAAGAGCTACAGAAAGGGCTGTGGTTGGTATACTAAGAAGGAGCTGTAGCGCTCCTCTGCTACGGTCGCCTCAAACAGCTAATCAGTACGGGTGCCGGGAGTCAGACCACCAGCATCCAGAGACTTTTGACGATAGGTCATCAATATGAGCTTCCTTGAAAAACCCTTTAAAGGGTTATTCCCACTGTAGATATTCATGTATTATATTTCCCATAGGAATAAATAGAGGGAGCTGAGCAGAAGTGGCCACCTCTCCATTCACAGGGGCTGTAGGACAAGGGTTCAGGAGACCCCACTCCTGGAGATGTCTGTGGGCTCCTTAGGTGGGTCCTGCATGTATCAGGCATTTATGGCGCCAAATTAGATAATTTGTGACTCTAACCCCATACGGAGGACATAACCATTTCCACAGAGTGAGGCGTTCTCCTCCGTAGGCTGATGAAGCGATGACGGACTGTTAATTATGGTTTCACACGGCAGATGCGGCGCCCACTATGTTCCTATTCACATTATAATTAGAATAGACGCAAGCACCTTATTACACAATGCTCTCGGATCCTCCTCATTTACAGGCTTCACATGAATTACAATGACTTCACGCTCCAGGATCTTCTGTTCACACCTTAAAGTGCTATTTTGGCCACATGTTGTATACCCGTTATATCGCCTTGTCACCAAAACTACAGCTTAGTACATGTCATGTGTGACCAGTGGAAAAGCAGCATCAACCCAATGTCAGTACATACCCAGCACAGTATTAACACTGGTGTCTGCTAAATGACCAGCTCATGTGGTATATGTAATCCTCAGGAGGTCTATTCATGACAGGACTATGTATGTTATGTCCTGAGGCACATATTACAATAATATGCTGATATCACTGGGTAAATGTATTATATAAGGGCCATTTCAGCCCTTTTCATACCTCATGACCAGATGCAGGACATCTGTCAGCAGATTTGTACGGATGACACTGGCTGACCTGTTACATGTGCACTTGAAGACATCTGTGTTGGTCCCATGTTCATATGTGCCCCCATTGCTGAGAAAAATGAACTGTAAATGTATGCAAATCAGCCTCTAGGAGCAACGGGGGCGTTACCATTACACCTAGAGGCTCTGCTCTCTCTACAACTGCCTCGCCCTCTGCACTTTGATTCACAGGGCCAGGCAGTGTAGACGTGATCACACCTGGCCCTGACTTCTCGAGTCCATCAAAGTGCAGAGGGTGCAGCAGCTACAGACAGAGCTGAGCCTCTAGGTGTAATGGTAACGCCCCCGTTGTTCCTAGAGGCTCATTTGCATATATTAAAACTTCATTCATCTCAGCAATGCGGACACATATGAACATGGGCCCAACACAGATGTCTTCAGCTGCCAAGTGCACATGTAACAGGTCAGCCAGTGTCATAGGTACAGACAGGGCCGGAAGAGCAGCTCCCTGAAGGATTCAGTGTGAAGAAGAAAGCAATAATCTGTAGATGCAGCGGAACTAAAATCTAGAGTGGAAAAACTGTTAAAATTTGTAATAAAGACCAATTTACAATGATTTTTAACCCAAAATAAGCAGAATTCAATCACGGTCGAAATGACCATAGTTCCTACAGGGAATTTGTGTGCCGATGTCCAGGGGCCCCACCGAGCCGTCCTCAGGGCCGCCAGCTCAGTACACAACACTCTGATGCTCTCAGCATTAATGTAGGAGCACCAAGCACTTAATATACCCAGCCGCAGTTGTCCTCCTGAGTTCAACTGTAACACTGTCCTCGGGATGGTGATACAGTTGAATACTGTAGCGAGGGCAGCTGTATTTTGTGCTTCATTGTGGTATTTAGTTCTGCTGGGGCGGTACTTTGTGCTGCACTGCGGTATTTAGTTCTGCTGGGGCGGTACTTTGTGCTGCACTGCGGTATTTAGTTCTGCTGGGGCGGTACTTTGTGCTGCACTGTGGTATTTAGTTCTGCTGGGGCAGTACTTTGTGCTGCACTGTGGTATTTAGTTCTGCTGGGGCAGTACTTTGTGCTGCACTGTGGTATTTAGTTCTGCTGGGGCGGTACTTTGTGCTGCACTGTGGTATTCAGTTCTGCTGGGGCAGTACTTTGTGCTGCACTGTGGTATTTAGTTCTGCTGGGGCAGTACTTTGTGCTGCACTGTGGTATTTAGTTCTGCTGGGGCAGTACTTTGTGCTGCACTGTGGTATTTAGTTCTGCTGGGGCAGTACTTTGTGCTGCACTGTGGTATTTAGTTCTGCTGGGGCAGTACTTTGTGCTGCACTGTGGTATTTAGTTCTGCTGGGGCAGTACTTTGTGCTGCACTGTGGTATTTAGTTCTGCAGGGGCGGTACTTTGTGCTGCACTGTGGTATTTAGTTCTGCTGGGGCAGTACTTTGTGCTGCACTGTGGTATTTAGTTCTGCTGGGGCGGTACTTTGTGCTGCACTATGGCATAGCTGGCCCCGCCCACTCCTGCTATCTCTGTCTACTTATGTTGCCCCACCTTCTGTCAATGTACTTCCCCCATGGCGAGTTGAGAAGCTTGCCTTCTACAGCACTCTCCACTGACTGCAGCATTTTAGAAGCTCAAGTGCACTTTTGAAATGTTGCTGGTACCGGTACACACCTGTAAACCAGATATCATTTTTTTGGCTTCTTCCATCTCCTTCTCTAAATGATCCTGTTGCTCCAGGAGATGGTCCTCCCATGAGGTGTCCGGGGATGTGGTAGGGCTGGAGGGCTGACATTCAGGTGGCGGTACGGAGGCTTCTTCTGTGGTCAAGAAAAACAAATCACTTGTACAGAGCACAGGCATAAAAGATAAACTCCTGAAGCAAACTAAGTCAACCAGTATTATCCGGCACTGTGCGGTAGCTTTATTTGTGAATCGTATGGCAGTATTATTTGGGAACTACATGCACTACAAGGGGTTTTCTGTGATTTTAATATTGGTGACCTATCCTCAGGATAGGTGATCAGTATCAGACTGGAGAAAACATTTTGTTAAATGAGTATGCCCGTGGAAGTCCCGTCCACAATCCCGCTTCCTCCACCCATGCCCCAACACATTTTGAAAAAGGGGGTCAAAAAAGGGGGGTAAAACGGAGCAAACTGTTATAGAAAGCAGCACTCTATGTGCTAGATCTATAACAAATGATCCCCAAAGTATATGAGAAAGTGGTATAACTTAATTTATGCAGTGATTAATGCTATATATTATTTGGGCTCTATATTGTAGCATTATAGGGGCTATATATGGCAGAACTGTGTCAACACTATATGGCAGTAATATATGTGTCAGAATAATTACCTAAAAATGGAAGGGGGGGGCAGGTAGGTATAAAAGGTATTCACATTCACATGACCACGTGCATTTTGGGGTCTGCAAACTGCAGATCCTAAAGATACGGCTAATGGCCGTGTGCATCCTGAACTTTTTTTTGGTCCCTATTATAGAAATGGACAAGAGTAGGACATGTTCTATAATTTGTGGAACAGGAGAACCGATGCGGACAGCACACAGATGACTTGCAAAGGACCGCATGTATCCCAAAAAAATTCTGGATGACGTCCATGTGGCATCCATTTTTTTTTTTTGCTGACCCATTTACTTCAATGGGTCCGTACTTCTCGGTAATAGGTATAATGCACGTTCTAGCCCTTTGTGGAATGGACATATAAATGCAGAAAGCACGTGGATCATCTATGCGCAGTCCACATCCGTGCAGCTGTTCCGCAAATCACAGAATATGTCTTATTCTTTGCAGATAAGAAAAGCCATTTCTGTAATAGGGACCGAGAAAATGCGGGATGCACACAGCCAATATCTGTGGACCACGGAACCACTGAAGGCACTGGGTCTGCAAAAGTGGTGCGCATGGGACCTTAGCTATATCTGCCCAAGCCAAAATGTCTTCTTCAACAGTAAAGACAACTCACAGGTAAATCTGCGGCGTTTACAGTTACAGCAAAGTGGATGAGATTTTAAAAAGCTCCTCCACACTGCAGAAAATTTCCGCAGTAGAATCCGCACATGTATGACTGACCTGTGTTACTGTTTACAAATCCACAGCATGTCGGTTTACTGTATGCTGCAAATTCCACCACGGATGTCACCTTTGCAATGCAGAGGGTTAAATCTGCAGCAAATTTGCACCAAAATCCACATGTACAGTAACTCATGTGGATTTTGCCACAGATTTGTAGTAGATTTGCCACATGAGCCCCCACCCTTATTTTATATCTGTGTCCGTTCTGTGTTTTTTTTTTTTGCGGCCCGTATGCAAAACCATTTATTTCAATGGGGCTGCAGAAAAACGGAAATGACTCTGTGTGCATTCCATATCTGTATGTCTGCAAGTCCGTTCCGTAAAAAATAAAAAGTGTCCTATTCTTGTCCATTTTGCGGACAAGGACAGGGATTGTTACAATGGATCCGCAAAAAACGGATGTAACATGGATGTCACTTTTTTTTTTTTGCGGATCCGTGTATGGTCGTGTGTATGAGCCCTTACAGAAGACTTCAGTCAGTTACATTGTATCTGCACAGATGTGAGGAGGGGACGACCTCACCTTTCTTAGAGATGCTCTCCTCGCACTGTATGATGGTGATTTCCGCCTTCTCTTCGCACTGAACGCCGTTCACCTCTGACTTTGAGCTGTGCACAGGACTTGGCGACGCCAGGCTGAAAGCAAATGTAGGGAAAGGTTAACACCGACCGATACATTATTACATGCCATTAGATAGAATTTCTCCTCCATTGACTTCAATGGTTGGAATGACCACCATTATCAAGTAATGGTCCATACGCGGGCATCTAGAGAATATGTGATTTATGCGGTATTCATTTTAACTTGTAAGGCTTCTTCTATTTTATGGGTCCCTCCTGAATTATGGAAAATTGCATCTGTCAGACGGGCTTCAATTCATCCATAATGATCAGACGGTGCAATCACATTAGTCTCCATGGGGTAGGGGGCTTAGTGGTATTTAATCCTTTCTAGTGAGACCCTGATCATCTGCTGGGCTAAAACACAACCTAGACCAGCGCTAATGATTTACCTCTTACCAAGACAGATGGACGCATTAGCTAAAAGGAACCTGTAAGAAACGGCAGGAGCCAAGCCGAAGAGACGGCAGCCCAGGAAAAGCCTAATTAATGCAGTTATTGATCCTTCCTCCCATTTATTTCTTACAGGAATTATGAAGAGGGACACAGTGGGAAGAACGTTCTGTAAAAGCCCTCCGCTCCTCCAATGATTTTCTATAGTGATATCCTGGCAGGAGCAGGAGGGTCTGAAACCATGAAGTGAAGTCGAGATGTTCCTCAGGCCTGGAAACATGGTCCATGCATGGGGGCACCCTAATCCCCTCTTATATACAAGACCATTTTATTTGAACTATTGTATATTTTTAGTGGGTTTATGCACCTAAAATGGTGTAAAAATATATATAATGCAATATATAAGATGCTTCTTTGAAACTATAATATAATATGTGGTGCAACAACTTTCTGTAACTGAAAGAAGAACTCACGCAAAAATATTTTATTCTCTGACCTGTTAGAAAGGTGAAGTGAATGTAATTTTCTTATCAGAGGCTGAAATTGAGAGTTTTCACTCTCTTCTTATTGTAGCTGGGTCATGTGACCAACTCCCTGACCTCCAACTGACCCAGGACAGGAAGCCAGTCACTTCTCTATTCATTCCTATGAGACTGAAAGTGAGGCTCCCATAGAAATGCATAGAGAATTAGACTTCCTGTCCACACATAAGTCTCTGTGTGAGTTGGCGGGTCTAATTACTAGTCACATGACACAGATAAGAAACTTCAGGATGATATAACTCAAAAATTCAGCTACTGGTAAGGAAATGACATTCACTACAGATTACATCATGTACATTTCTAGCAGGACATGGAATAAATTTTTTTGCGGGAGTTCTTCTTGAAGTTTCTTATACAATTAACCCCCTGATATACTCACACGTCCATAAGCACTTCCGTCAATGCACAGGGTTCAGCATGGGCACTCAGACGATCTTTGGCTATGCCCCCCATTACACAAGTTGCAGTGCCCTGTGTATTCTGGCACCTTTCCAATAACAGGATATCCAGCATCTGTATGGCCATTACCATGCCAGTATCACAGCAATGGGAGACGCCCCCAGGCAAAAGACCAGGGAGCAGTGAGTGGAGGAACAGCACACCATCCAGAGCAGGAGAGGTAAACAGTTCTATTTATTTTATGTCTGATCTGAGGTCTGATGAGGATTGAGGAGAGGGGGTCTGATACATGTTGGGCGTCTGATTGGAGGGTTTGATCTGAGGTCTAGTAAAAATTTCGGGTCTGATTGGGGGTTTGATAAAGTTTATGGATTTGATACAGATTGGGGGTCTGAGTTAAGGCCTGATAAAGTTTGGGGGTCTGATACAGATTGGGGGTCTGATCTGAGGTCTAATGAAGATTGGGGGTCTGGTCTGAGGTCCGGTAAAGACTGGGGATCTGAGGTCTGATGAAGATTGGGGTCTGATCTGAGGTCTAATGAAGATTGGGGGTCTGATCTGAGGTCTAATGAAGATTGGGGGTCTGGTCTGAGGTCCGGTAAAGACTGGGGATCTGAGGTCTGATGAAGATTGGGGTCTGATCTGAGGTCTAATGAAGATTGGGGGTCTGATCTGAGGTCTAATGAAGATTGGGGGTCTGGTCTGAGGTCCGGTAAAGACTGGGGATCTGAGGTCTGATGAAGAATGTGGTCTGATCTGAGGTCTAATGAAGACTGGGGGTCAGACCTGAGGTCTGATGAAGATTGGGGGTCTGATCTGAGGTCTGATGAAGACTGTGGGTCTGATCTGAGGTCTGATGAAGACTGGGGGTCTGATCTGCTGATGAAAAATATTCTTTTCAGATTTTCCTCCTCTAAAACCTAGGTGTGTCTTATGGTCAGGTACATCTTATAAAGAAAAAAAAAAACGTTGCGCACGAACACATGCATGCCCGCACGCGGTCCCATAACTGGTGGCAGAAGCCCAGATAAGCACCCAGTCTTCTAATACAATGCTTTATCAGAAAATCAGAAGACAATTCCAATCCCGCGGTCCCCGTGGAGAGGTATGAAAACATTGCTAGCCTGGAATAGATTATAAATCCAGATATGAAGTGACAGCTCGCCAGGTGGCAGCTTTTGATCAGGCGGCACAACGCTCTTATCTTGATAAGACCGCTCCTCGTATTCAACAGCTTAAAAGGCCAAGCAGCTCATTAATTCTGGCAGACAGCTGGGGCTACCACCAAAATTATTTTAAAGAAAAATCATGATTAACTGTTTTGAAGCCAAAAACTAATAGAATTAAACGACGCATTATTATCTGACTTTTGTTTGAAGCAGAACGAAGACTTAATTGAAATAATGCCTGCTTTATCTGTGGTGTGTGCCCAGCAGGATCCCCACATGGAGCCAGCCTCCTACCTAATAAACCGGGTGCCTGACATGTCATTTTAGTACATTCTTGTATCCTTCAGTTTTCTTAAAACTTGACGTTGCACCTTTCCTCTGTTATTCCTCCGAGAAATGTAAGAATAAATTGACAACTGGGTGTTAGCACTTGGAGATGTGTCCTTACACAGTCTGACACTATCCAATTACTGTGTTAGGGACACGCCCTATTAATACAGGGGAATGGTGATGCCCAGTTATCAATTTAGGCTAGTTTCACACTACCGTACAGGTCTCCAGCAGGTAGTCAGAGCTCTCTGGATTCGGCATAGAAAGCACAAAACAGTTTTTGTTCTGACGAATCCCGGTATATTTGCCAATTAGTAGCTGGACCTCCACAAGAAGCCATTATAGTCAATGGTGCCGCCGGGCATTGCGGTAACATCCGGCTATGCTGGATCCAGAGAGCTATGGCAGGCCGATCTATGCCAGAACAGCCTGCTGGAGACCTGTAACGCTAGTACGAAAAAAACCTTATTCATACATTTCTAGTAGGAGGGACAGAGGAACGGCATAAGATAGAAATAGAAGAAAAAAAGCTCCAGAATTGTTATTTCATGGGGAATACAATGATTTACTAAACTGGACATGTCAGGAGAGAGGAGATGTCCTTTTTATAATGAATGAGCCAGTCTAGAAATTATATAGGGCAAAAACCCCATATCGGCCATTTTCAGGCATGCCATGTAGAAACACATCTGTATTCAGTCCTGCTGTCACATGCCTGTTTAACCCCTTTGTGCCAAACGATGGAAGACAGCAGATCAATCCAGTGAACAACCCAACTATTAAAGGGGTTGTCACGTGAAAAATATTCTGCAGTTTTCAAACCGGCCCCTGGGTCTGAATACTTTTGTAATTGCATGTAATTAAAAAATTAGTATAGCCACTGAGTTATTCAATAAAATGTATGTGTATAGCGCCACCTGCTGTTTTAGCAGAGCAACTGGAGCAATGAATGGGGAGATCTCTGGATCCATGTGAGGTACAGGTCTGGTTCTAGCTTTAATAGAAAGAGATTGTCATATGTTATATAATTTTCATTTATTAAATTAATCATGGGATAACCCCATTAAGTGATGTTGATGGCACAAGTGGAACCACAGCACCTATGCCATCCCACCAGTGCCCTCTGATAGGCTGGTAGCTGTGGGCCTAACAAAGGACTCTGGGTCCGCCATATGTGTGAGCCTATTAGACTCTGCCTGAGGGCCTAACAGGTTGCCTTTCACTATAAGGCCTCATGTACACAACCGTATGTATTTTGCGCTCTGCAAAAATGGATCCGCAACAAATACAGATGACGTCCGTCTGCATTCCCTATTTTGCAGAATGGAACAGTTGGCCCCTAATAGAACAGTGCTATCCTTGTCCGTAATGCGGACAATAATAGGACATCTTCTATTTTTTTTTGCAGACCCATTGAAATGAATGGTTCCGCATACAGTCTGAAAAAAAAAAAACGGAACGGAAACGGAAAGAAAATACGTTTCCGTTCCACTGCCCCGTCAGGAAATACTGCTCTGCAGTTCAGTAATGTAGAGTATTGTGTATATGATTAAAGTACTGCACATTCAAATCCAAAAAGTATTTTTTGAAGTTTCTTTTAAATTTAAAAAAAAAAAACACAAAATACAATTTTTGCAGCACAAAATAGTAAAATGTAAAAAAAAAATTGTTTTTTTCCCATTAAACCTCCTTAACCATTACAGCCCTGCCCCATAGTAATGCCCTTGCCTAGAAGATCTAAAGTACAAGAAGCTGGGTTAGGGCTCATGCATCCACAGATCGCGGACTCATTCACTTCAATGGGTCCGCAATCACAGAGATGCAGAGCGGAGGCACGGATCGGAACACCATGGAAGCACTGTGGTGTGCTTCGTGGTGTTTCTGGCCGTGCCTCCTCAGCGCAAAAAAGTAGTGCATGCAGTACTTTTTTGCGGTGCGGACCGTCGGATGTGGATCGCGGACCCCATTCAAGTGAATGGATCCGCGATCCGAATGCGGCAGCCCCACAGTCAGGGGCGTAGCTATAGGGGGTGCAGAGGTAGCAGTCGCTACCGGGCCAGGAGCCTGAGGGGCCCAAAGACCCTTGTGCCGCAAAAGAAGACACTGGTATTATAGAAAGTGCATGCAGATCAAGTTACACCTCTGGCTGGAGGGAAGGGGTTAGGTCAAGAATTTGGCATGGGGGGGTGCCATTTCAATTTTTGTCTCAGGCAGCACAATGGCTATGTGCTTCTATGTTTTCCTGGCCACAAATGGGGGTCCCAAGCTTATCCCTTGCACCAGGGCCCATGGTCCTTTAGCTACGCCCCTGCCCACAGTCAGTGCCCGTGCATTATGGACCGCAAATTTAAGTACACAGCACGGGCACTGACAACACACGTTCGTGTTCGTATGACCCCCTACCCTGAAGCCTTGGGACGCCTGGCACAATGGGGTCTCACAATTCAAGAGGAATTTCTTTTTTATTTCTATACACATTCCCCTTTCCAATCCTGTGTAACCAAAAGCCATGGATCCTGTACACAGGTATTAGGCCTCCCACAAACCCCTTCTGGTTATCACAAGCTGACACATATAGGGGGCATTTACTAACATGAAATACACCTATATGAGGCGTATTTCAGGTGCAGATTGCGACTTCTCTCCGCTCACGCCAGGTCTAAATAAGTGGGCACGGCCAGGAAAGGCGATGGGTCGGGCGGCCCCTCTCATTCACCATTTTCTACACCTGTTTTAGGCGTAGAAAATGGTCCAAATATAAGACCGCAAGGAAGCTTCTTACATTTAGACCGGCGGTGGATGCGCCAAAGTTATAGAGAGGCCAGCGTCTCTACATAACTACTGTGGATCCACCACCAGTACAGTGGCTTCATTAAGACCGACGTCTAAAACACCGGTGTTAATAAATGACCCCCATAGTTCTCATTTAGATCTTCATCAGACAATGTAAAATAGTGATGTATTATGTATGGGGTTTTATATGAGATCAGACAATGGCAGAGAACTGTCCTCTGGAGGTTTCTTCACATGCAATGTCTTCTCTCTAAATGGTCTCAGCCCGGGCTTAATAATTGATCTAATTTATTACACTACCAATCTGCAGTAACAAATTGCCTCGGACATGTCAGAAGCTGAGGTCCCCGGCTTTATGTATAAATCATGATTTAGGCTAACGATCAGCACGACACAGGCAGAAAACTACAGATTGGGTTAGTTATCACAATCAACTTGGAACTAAAATCAATGTGTAAATTGTGTGTGTTAACAGTGACCTCCACAGCCCCCCACCCCTTAACACTAACCCCCCCCAGTGCCCTGCCTCCTTAAAATGTGAACTCCAGAGCAGCCCACCCCCTTAACTTTGACCTTCACAGCAGCCAGCTCTTTTAACAGTGACCTCCACAACATCCGACCCGCCCCCCTAACAAAGACCTCCACAGCGGGGCATTATTGTCTTTAATTGACGGTATATAGAACCCCACAGAATTAGTATACTCTTCAGGACATGTGAGTTACATCATCCTCTATAACAACATTGGCTAAGCATCGCAATCAAAATCATATTAACTCACACATAAGCTGTCTTATACTAAGAATGTCCTTCGTTGACTATAGCAACCAATCAGAGCTCGTATTAATGACCTGTAGCAAAATAGAAGCTGAGCTGTGATTGGTTGCTATATGCACCAGGCTAACTGCCACAACAGCCAACAGACAATGGCTCCTGTAGTTTGGCGGTTAGGTTACTAAGTGTATTTTTTGGAAAATAATTGTAAAGCGCGGAGTGAAAATTTCCACTCAAAATATAGTCTATGACGTTCCCCGAGACACAGGAGGCGGCTGTGCAAAATTTTGTGATTGCGAATGCGACTGTGCAGATTCCTTTAGCGGACATACATACATACATACATACACTCAGCTTTGGAATGGCACTTTCCCTGGGTACATGTTAGGTAGCTATATGGAGGGGTGTGCAGCATAAGGCAGTTTGGAGTTCCTCTTTTGTCAGTGTGTGTAAGCAATCAGCAATGTACGTAGGTTGTATCATACAGCAATACTATGTTTGTGTGCAGTATAGGGTCTGGTATAGTGGTACTGTGCATGTGGCAGGTATAATGGTATGTATCTTACATTGCATTTTATGGAGGGAACTAACTTAGTTAAGTTCTAGGTGTGCCTATGGGGACACTGAATCTTTGCAGCGGGTGTACTATGGATATTATTATTGAATGCAATAATCCGTGATACTGATTTTTCTAGAATTACATAGCAATCTATAAGAAAAAATGCACAAAACTGTATTAAAGGTGAACTATGCCCTTTTGATTTTTATTTGTGGGATTGTGCAGCAGTTTTTTTGTATATATGCTGCCTTGATACCACCTCATCTTGTATGAATGTCCCTATATATGCCTTGTTTTAAGTTATATTGGGAGAGATTTACTAAAATGGTTTAAAGTAGAACTGGCTTAGTTGCCCATAGCAACAATCAGATTCCACCTTTCATTTTTCACAGCTCCTTTGGAAAATGAAAGGTGGAATCTGATTGGTTGCTATGGGCAACTAAGCCAGTTCTACGTTACACCCATTCCATCTCCCCCATTGTTTTTATAAAATATGTCTATTATAAAGAAGAATCTGTATTTTTACTTCATCTTTTCCTGGGTGATTTTTAGTGGTTCTGGTAGATTTGATGCAGCACAGGGGTGTAAATAATAATATGATACCGTAATAATAATATGATACCGTCTATTTTATGTAGGGTTACTGATGAGGTGCCAAGCATGTGCTCTGCTTCTTATTCAGTGTCTATAGGACTGTCGGAGATAGTCAGCCACTGTACTTGGCCAGCCCCATAGACAGTGGGGGGGATTTATCAACACTGATGAAAAGTTTTGATAACAACCAATAACAACCAATCAGATTCCATTTTTAGAGCTCTTTAGGAAAATAAAAGGTACTGTAGAATCTGCTTGCTATGGAAAACTAAGCCAGTTTTACTTTACTCCAGTTTTGATTATTTTCCTCAATATGGTCATCAGAAAATTAACTATTGATTACATTTTTCATGGTAAACCAATTTTATTTTTTAGAATTTTTGGTTATTTTATTTAATTTTCTATGTCACTTTCTATATCTCTATCAAAGAAATCCTCCAGTTTTTTCGCTGGCCACTAAGCCTAACACTATATGGAGACTTCATGTTCTACAGTCATGGCCAAAAGTTTTGAGAATGATACAAATATTAATTTTTACAAAGTCTACTGCTTCAGTTTTTATAATGGCAATTTGCATATACTCCAGAATGTTATAAAGAGTGATCAGCTTAACAGCAATTACTTGCAAAGTCAACATTTGCCTAGAAAATGAACTTTATCCCCCAAAACACATTTCAACATCATTGCAGCCCTGCCTTAAAAGGACCAGCTAACATCGTTTCAGTGATTGCTCCATTAACACAGGTGTGGGTGTTGATGAGGACAGGGCTGGAGATCAATCTGTCATGATTAAGTAAGAATGACACCACTGGACACTTTAAAAGGAGGCTGGTGATTGGCATCATTGTTTCTCTTCTGTTAACCATGGTTATCTCTAAAGAAACACGTGCAGTCATCATTGCACTGCACAAAAATGGCCTAACAGGGAAGAGTATCGCAGCTAGAAAGATTGCACCTCAGTCACCAATCTATTGCATCATCAAGAACTTCAAGGAGAGAGGTTCCATTGTTGCCAAAAAGGCTCCAGGGCGCCCAAGAAAGACCAGCAAGCGCCAGGACCGTCTCTTAAAAGTGTTTCAGCTGCGGGATCGGGCTACCAGCAGTGCAGAGCTTGCTCAGGAATGGCAGCAGGCAGGTGTGAGTGCATCTGCACGCACTGTGAGGCGGAGACTCTTGGAGCAAGGCCTGGTCTCACGGAGGGCAGCAAAGAAGCCACTTCTCTCCAGAAAAAACATCAGTAACAGACTGATATTCTGCAAAAGGTACAGGGAGTGGACTGCTGAGGACTGGGGTAAAGTCATTTTCTCTGATGAATCCCCTTTTCGATTGTTTGGGACATCTGGAAAACAGCTTATTCGGAGAAGACGAGGTGAGCGCTACCACCAGTCTTGTCTCATGCCAACTGTAAAGCATCCTGAAACCATTCATGTGTGGGGTTGCTTCTCAGCCAAGGGAATCGGCTCTCTCACAGTCTTGCCTAAAAACACAGCCATGAATAAACAATGGTACCAGAATGTCCTCCGAGAGCAACTTCTCCCAACCGTCCAAGAGCAGTTTGGCGATCAACAATGCCTTTTCCAGCATGATGGAGCACCTTGCCATAAAGCAAAGGTGATAACTAAATGGCTCAGGGAACAAAACATAGAGATTTTGGGTCCATGGCCTGGAAACTCCCCAGATCTTAATCCCATTGAGAACTTGTGGTCAATCATCAAGAGACGGGTGGACAAACAAAAACCTACAAATTCTGACAAAATGCAAGCATTGATTGTGCAAGAATGGACTGCTATCAGTCAGGATTTGGTCCAGAAGTTGATTGAGAGCATGCCAGGGAGAATTGCAGAGGTCCTGAAGAAAAAGCGTCAACACTGCAAATATTGACTTGCTGCATTAACTCATTCTAACTGTCAATATAAGCTTTTGTTACTCATAATATGATTGCAATTATATTTCTGTATGTGATAAAAACATCTGACAAACACACATAAAAACCAGAGGGCAGCAGATCATGTGAAAATATAATATTTGTGTCATTCTCAAAACTTTTGGCCATGACTGTACAGAGATCACTTCTATTCAGCCATCTCATTATCATCACAGGCAGGATTATAATAACAGATATCACCTATACACTGTACATAACATACTGTTTCTAATAAGCGATGATCACAGCTCATATCCTCCACCTCCCTGCACAATGACCTCTGCACAGGTCGCAGACCAAGTCTACAAGACTCAATCAGTCCCCTTCCATCCATTGTGTCTATGGCCCAGGTGGCTGCTGTGAAGCTTATCTCCAAATGCTGCTGACAGCAGCTCGGGAAGACATAAGGTCAGGCATTAAAATGTTAATTTACACATTACCAAGAGAGATAGCAATCAGACGGATAGTGAAGATATATGGAAGATCCATAACCCTTTGGTAAAGTGAATGATGTCACCCTAAGTGGAAAGTGCCGTATGTACTGACGACTACAAAAACTGCACCGACGATATGGGTGCAATCTGGCTGAAGGAAAAGGACCAAGGGTTGAAAAAAATTCTACTAAAGCATAAAGTGATACCAACACTACAATTCTTCTTTCAAGTGACTTAATTCCCCATTGTCACCACTGAAGACAAGGTGGCAGTATGACCCCACTGATTAAGGAGCCAAAGGGACATGAGGAACATCTACGACTTTTGGTTGACGGTTCAGGACCTGGTGTTTGATCAGCTCCCTTGTGAATGTGGCCCTGATTGTAAGTAGAGGATCTATAGGGCACATCTGTCACTTACTGCCCCTCAACACACATAGTCCGGGACCACCAATCAACGAAGAACAAAGAATGAAATCAAAGAAACGCCTATAATTCATCAATGCCAGTGACGCGAGAACATTGTATGAAGACCCCATACACACAGGTTGGGATATGACCACTGTTTCCTCTACATAGGCCTCTTTCTTCGACAAGTCAGTGAATGGTGGACTTGAGCTGTTTGTGGTCTCCATGGTCAGCACACATAGTCATTGACTTTAATGTGTATATTCACACATCAGTGGTTTGGTGACACCATGGAAGCACGCCCTATTTCATCCATGACTATGGATACCTCGTGCACAGTACAGTCTATGGGTCCATGAAAACCACAGACACGACAAGGATGCCGTGTCTGACACATGGACCAAACATAGATTCCTCATGGACATCTTCACAGATGATTCCCTGACCATCTTGTCACAGATTGGAAAACAGGTAGGTAAGACAGCACAGGATGTACAGTGGAGGGTGCGCGTCTCCAGGGAGGGTGGTGAATCCCTTCCAAAAAAGGCGATCAGCATACAAAAATAAAGTTGGAGGAGACAGCACGTCCTTAGTGGATTTTTATTCCGGATGCTACGTTTCGGCCGTGCTGTCTCCTCCAACTTTATTTTTGTATGCTGATCATCTTGTCACAGATGTCATCATGGACACACAAATGTGTAAGAGGCCTAAGTGCTAAGTTTCCCCAAGGCCAGAGTTTCTCATGGTGATATGGATGAAGTTTACTGGATAGAAGGTCTTTGACCAGGTCTGGGCCGCTCGGATGAGATATCTTCAAGGTTTACAGCTCTGGTGGGGTCACTTTTGGCAATGCAAGCCATGGAAACTTTACATGAGGGTCAAGCTTGCCCTGTTTTATTTAGCCATGCCTGACCTGTAATTGTGTCACCATCAGTGAACCCCCTTCCCATCCTCTCCTTGTCACTTATGTTTTTGGTTGACCTTTTATTCCCTCTTTCCTTTCCCAATTCTTCCCAAACCCTTTTAGCAGTCTCACATACTGGCACTACTGACTGGCATGGCATCTGCTTTGCCCCCACATACCTATGGGCATTCTATACTTGTGTCTGATCTAATGTGACCAAAGAGATCCACAGACATTAGATTAACAATGACCGAACCCAATGATCTTGGTGGGGCCGGTCACCTAATGTGGAGTGTCCCAACTGTCCTCCAGTAGAGGATGGATTGGGCATGTTGAATGTTCTCAGAGGTGTCCTGCAGTCACTTATTCCTCTTTCCGCTTAACACATTCATGTTCGGTGGAGCCAAGTGTGCATGTGTATGGGTTGCCTAAAGACATCTAACATGCAGCTTTACCAACATCGAAACGCAGCAGTGTTTTTGAGGGGCGTGCACAAAATCATCGTGAAACACGAGACTTCAAAAACCGCTGACGTTTTAACATTGATGTCAGTAGTAAAAAAGGCACAAAAGCTTGAAGAATGACACATAAGCCATAATCATGCTCTAAAACTGCTGTATAATGTGCGCATAAGGCCTCATCCACATTTCCGTTTTTCACTGACGTGTGCTGTCCACATTTTCCATGGACAGCACATGTAACCATTGATTTAAATGTGTCTGTTCACATTTCAGTATTTTTTTACTGACCGTGATGCAGACCAAGCATGCCCATTGTGTCTATGGGTCCGTGAAAATTACGAACACAACACAGATGGCATCCGTGGTGCGTCCGTTTTTCACTGAAGACTGATAGGAGATTCTTTGAAAATTAATTTTCAGCTGAACAACTTCAGTGAATTACGGATGACACACGGATGGTAAAAACGGACACACGGACCAACCACAGATCCTTCAAGGACATCTTCACGGATGAAACACGTCAGCTGTTTTTTCACGGACATGACACTGACACGAAAAGGTGGACGAGGCCTAAAAGTGCAGTGTGTGAACGGTGATGAATTCCTTCACCATGTGCCTAACCTACAGGCAACAAGCAAACAGGCGAAGAATCTACGGAAATCGGGGGAGTAAATGAAATTGGGTGGTAGTAATTAATGCGCGCGAATATAATTAATCAAAATGCCTGCTTTGGCGTCTGACCTGCAGCGTGGCATTAGGCAGATCAGGATTTAGGGATATGGCTAATTAGGCACGGATGAGATAGCTGTAAAATATGACGGCCCATCTGTGTTCTGGCAAGGTCATCAATTACAGCGTGGCACGTCTTGCGCCCCACAGGTGCCCACATAGCTGGCACATCTGTATGAACACTGCTGTACCTTAATGGGGTCATCCAATATTATAAACTGACCCCCCCCCATTGGCTGATTCCCCCCGACACCGGATGTTTTCATCAGTGCACAGTGAGAAGCAGCAGAGGTGCAGGGACCCAGGTAAGTATATTCCCTGTGAGGGTCCCAGGACATGGGGAGGGGGGCAGTTTATAATATTGGACAACCCCTTTAAAGAAGACCTTATGCCTTTCCCAGCTTACTAAATACTTGTATTCCCCTTGAAATAACAATTCTGGAGCATAGGTCTGCCTTTTGTTGTTCCTCTGTTATTCCTCCTAGAAACATATAATTACACTGACAAACGGGTGTCATTACCTGTGTCAAAGAGATGTGCCCCATACAGACTGGACAATGTGGACACACGCTTCCAACTGGTAACAGGAATAACAGAGGAACATCACATATAAGAAGATGCTATCCAAGCACTTATTAAAGCAGACATGTCAGGAGATGAGACAGGTCCCCTTTAAGGCACTCTGACATGTAAACAATGCCCACGGCTCTGGGTGCCCATCACACGGCAGTCACCCTGTCAGGCTGTAAATCTGCGCAATCCAATCCTACACTGCAGTTGTGCTCCATAGAAATCAATGGAAACTGACACAGTTAAAGGGGTATTCCCATCTCAGACAATGGGGGTATATAGCTAGGATCACCTTGCATGCTGTGTGACAGCCTTGTGCCAGTTATCACATGGCACAAGTATCTGTAGATACTCCCACGAAAAATATTCTACAGCTTTCAAACCAGCCCCTAGGTCTGAATACTTTTGTAATTGCATGTCAATAAAAATTGAGTATAGCCAGACAGCTATCCAGTGAAATCTATCTGTATAGCGCCACCTGCTGTTTGCTCTTTTTCTAATTTCTCTGTCCTGCTCACTGAGATGGAAGCACATGCTCATTTCCTTCCTTCCAACTGCCACCAGCTGCAGTAGAAAGGACACGCCCCCCTTAGAGTGCACGCCCCCTAAGCTGCCAGCTTGAAATAAATCTAGCAGAGCAATTGGAGCTATGAATGGGGATATCTCTTCATCTATGTGTGGTACAGGGCTGGGTCTTGTACTATAGGATACTGGATTTACATTTTTTATATTAATCATGGGATAACCCCTTTAATGGCACACGTACAAAGAAGCGTCTCGTAACGCGTTTTTTTTAAAAGTAAGTATGGTATACAGACCGTATCGACAACTCACATTTTTGGTATGCCCCTCAGTTAGCACACAGCATGCACGCTCATGCTTCCAGCTCAACCCCAGGAAGTCTGAAAGCCATGCCTGAAAACCATAGGCCCCGTTCACACCTGGTGACGCCACACAGAAGGAAAACCGCGTGTCACAATCTGCTGTTCTACAGAGATTGGGGGTAGAATTTTTTGAGGAAAATTTGCAATTCGAGGCCAGAAATGCCACGTCAACAGGGCAGGAGGGTTACCACGGAAACTGGATGACGCCAGAAGGCGCTCTGGATGCTGATTTTATAACCGTACTCATGCGTGATGCTGGCTAGATGCATGGAAAAGGGTTCAAACTGAGCAAATATTCCCAAATCTGTCGCGGCAACTTTCAGCGAGATCACAAATGACGCAGGAACCGCATTATGGTGTGTCCTGGATGCCACCAGGCAGGTACCAGACATGTTGCTCACCATTTCACCAGCTTGCCTCCCATGGTTCAAGCTTCTGGAGCCATGCAGCGGTGCCAGCCTCGCGCGGTCTCCTCCTCTCCAGACGCTGCTACCTGTTTATGGCGCCCGGCGATGCTGCGATTCCTCCGTCCTCAGCATCCCTCCAGCCTCCCGCACATCTCTACCGGCTCCTAGCTCCATGGCACTCTGCATTTTCCCATCACCCTCCAGCTTGTTTTGCTCGCTCAGGAGGTAGGTTCTAAGTGCGAGCAGACGCTGCCTTCACCACAGCCGGGAGAGAAATGGACGGCATCTCCTTAGCTGGGGCGTTACAATGCACTGGTCTCAGCCAGGCTCCTCGGGATTATTCCCAGAGCTGACGGCTTCCCTCGTTCTGTCACCCGGAGCCTTGCAGAATATTCTTCCCACCCAGCGTCAGGAGAAGATGAATACAGGCTCAGGGGGAGGGGGAGGGAGGTCCTCAGCATCCAATAGGCAGAGGGGACGGCCTGGTACCCGGGGAATAAGTGTGATTTTTTTTTTTTTTTTTGGCATCTCTTATCTGAATAATTTATATAGACAGCACCTCAGGAGGGAAGAGGGATAACGTAATAAAGGGAAAAGCTGGAGGGGAAGAGTCTATGTGATAAAAATAATACATAACTAGATAGATAATAGATAGATAGACAGATAGATAGATATGAGATAGATAGATAGATAGATAGATAGATAGATAGATAGATAGATAGATAGATAGATAGATATTAGATAGATAGATAGATATTAGATAGATAGATAGATAGATAGATAGATAGATAGATAGATAGATAGATAGATAGATAGATATGAGATAGATAGATAGATATAAACTAGAGATACAGATACACAGAAGATATAAAAAAAATACTGCAGATAGATACATATGAGATAGATAAGTAGATAACTATAGAGCTAAATATAGAAATAAAGATTAATAGAGAGATACACAGACAATAGACAGAAAGAAAGGTAGATAGATAGATAGATAGATAGACAGACAAACTGACAGATAGACAGATATAGGCAGATAGATAGATCTATAGATAGATAACTAGAGAAATAAACAGATATATAGACACACAGAATAAATATAGATAAATACCACAGATAGATCCATATGAGATAAATAGGTAGATGACTATAGAGATAAAGAGAGAGATAGATACACAGACAATAGGTATACAGACAGAACGGCAGATACTGTAGATAGATAGATAGATAGATAGATAGATAGATAGATAGATAGATAGATAGACAGACAGATAGTGAGACAGACATGAGCATAGAGATACAGACACAGAGAGGATCCCCCATATTGGGGATCACTAAGGGTCCCAGCAGTCAGACCCCCAGTCCACCAGGGACTAGAAGGAGGTGGTAAAGGAGCCCCGGGCAGCGGTGTATATATGAGAGCCTTTTTCTCTTTATGTTACACATTTTCCGGGTCCTAACTTAAAAATCACACACTGATTCATATCCTTTTTTTCTAGTCAGTATATCATTTTCTGAGGGTAGATTATTTTATTCTATTTTCTGTGATTATTGGGGAGGTTCCCACCACCTCAGAGATATGTTGTACAGCACCCACATGAACATATCAAATAGCAGTCTGGAGATGTCTCATAAACTTCTGTGGGATGGTGTTATAGGCATGTGCTGTGCCCTGTGCAAGGAGGGGGAGTAGGTAAGATGTGACCTTCACCTATTGTCAGTGGTGGATCTTGTGTTATCCATCATTGTAATTCTGCCTGTGAAGATAATGAGATGACTGCTGAGAAGTGATCTCTACAGAACAGTTAGTGTCAGGTTATTATGAGAATGGTTAGTTGCCGGTGATTAATGAATAAAGTAAAATATAGCGACATTGAAAATGAAAACAAATCACTAAAAATGTTACATAAAAACCTAATTTAAGTTATTTTCTGACATTCCCTTAAACTCTCTCCTTAAATGAGATGAAGATGTAGTTGAAGGTGAAAGAAGCTGTGTAATATTATAATGAGGCCCTCCCTCACGGGATCCTCTATTTTAGGGCTCATGCACACAGCCGTAGCCGTTTTGCGGTCCGTAAATTGTGGATCCACTAAACACGCAGAATGCAGAATTCCCTATTATACAAAAAAATGGACAAACCCAATTTTAGAAGCTACCCCCCCCCCCCCCGCCCCATATCTGACTGTGTCAGTTCATACACAGGTAATGCGGGCGCGCTTATGGATGGTTTTGCAGGTATTCATATAGAGTGAGGTCGGACTCAGAGTTACAGAACCAGCATGGTGCGTCTAATCCATAATCCGTCCTATGGGTGACTTTATGTTTGTTTTGCCTCACGATATGTCCATTCTGACTAACTGGAAGCAGTCGGCCTTCAGACTCATGCACACGACCGCGGTCTGCGAATTGCGAATGCACGGATACCGGCCTTCTGCATTCCGCATTAGGCGGAACAGCTGGCCCCTAATAGAACAATAATAGGAGATGGGAGAACGGCCATGAGGATGTATGGGCATTTCCATTTTTTTGCAGCCCCAGTGAAGTGAATGGTTCTGCATATGGGACACAAAATAAACAGAACGGACACAAAAAAAAATACGTTTGCGCATGAGCCTTTACAGAATTCAATTAAATCCTAATTAACAAGTAAAATGTATCCATGGTCGTAATTAAGATAATTATCTGTTACGGGGAAGCTCGGCAGACAGAGTACAGATCTCTGAGGGATTGTATACATAGTTATACATGGTGTAACTGCTGAAACTGCGTACGTCACCTTATTATGTCACCTCGGCATACCCCAGCTACTGGCGCACGTTACTGGTAGCCAAAAGAGTTATACTGGTTGGTTACTAGGAGCACTGGAAGAGTACACTGGACACATACTGTCATTTAGGAGTCTGATGTATTCACGATGAGGGTGATCCCCCCCGCCTCCACCGCCATACATTACACAGCAGTCTGTCAGTCACTGACATTCAGAGGCCGAAAACCCATATGGACACAGGTCAATGATCGGGCTAGCTCCGTGCCGTGGCTCTTTTGAAGCATGTCCTATACTTGTCCGTGCGTACGGACAAGTATAGGCATTTTCAATGGGGCTGCACAGCATGTGTTCCGAGCGCTGCGAAACACACACCGGGAGGCCCCCTGTATATTTGTTGGTCAGCAGTAATTCGGCCCGCAAATATACGGTCGTGTGAATGGGGCCTAAATCAGATGTCTCCTTCCCTGTCCATGCCACGCTCACTTTTTTAGACCTGGCGTGAATGGGGAAAAGTCGCAGATTACACCACGTATACGCCACAAAAGTTGCGCATCTCTGTTCGTAAATGACCTACTATATTTTTACCTTTGATTTTCCAGAATGTTTGAGATATTACATGTTACATGTTGCTTTTAATAGGGAAATTGTTTTCATTAAAGGGGTTTTCCGAGTCTTTTATACTGATGACCTATCCTCTGGATAGATGATTAATATCTGATCAGTGGTGGTCTGACTCCCAGGACCCTTACCGATCAGCTGTTTGAGTGCTCCAGTAGCGCTGCAGCCTTCTCACATTTTTGCCTAGGCCAGTGACGACATGTTCATTGGTCATGTGGCTTATGCGCAGCTCAGTCGAATTCAAGTGAATGGGGCAGAGTGCAATACCAAGAACAGCTGCTCTACAGTGGAGGGCGCTGTACGTGGTGAGCAGAGAGAAGGAGCGCTGATCGGCGGGGGTCTCGGGGACCTATCCTGAGGATGGGTCATCAGTATAAAGGTCTTGGAAAACCCCTTTAAAATTAATGGGGGGTAAAGCTAACAATTTCTGCAGACACACCACTGTGTGCCGGCATTTGCATTTGGCATGAGAGAACAAACAACCGACATAACATTCTGCCACCACGCCACGTGCCACCAAGAATACCGGGCATGATCAATATGGGGATGTGGCAACAGACGTGTCCTTCCTTAAGGCTCCATTCACACGTCCGTATTTTGTATCTGCATCTTTTCCGCATCCGTTTCCGCAATTTCGGACAATTATGCGGACAGGATGCAGATTCATTCATTTCAATGGGTCCCGAAAAATGTGGACAGTACACCGTGTGCTGTCCGCATCCGTGTGTCCGCATAAAGAAATCCTCCTGTCCTACTTCTATCCCGATTTTGCGGTCCGTAGCTCAATACAAGTCTTTGGAACCTCTAAAAATGCGGAAGACATGCGGAAAGGCATCCGCATATCATCCGCATTTGTGGATTCCATTCCAGGAGGGTAGAAGAAAAAAAAGATTTGGATCCGCAAAAAAACGGATGACATACGGATACATCCTTTCCGTTTTTTGCGGAAAAACGGAACGGATGTGCTTGAAAAACTGAGTTTTTTACAGAACAATTCCAGGATGTGCACAAATACGGACGTGTGAATGGAGCCTAAGGGAGTGTTCCCACCTGGTCCTGACTAAATGTCCTTTAGGTGTTGGTCTCATCTCTGGGACCCGATCCTATCTCATAATGGGCCCCAAAAATAAATGGAGGGCAGACGCAGCTACTTTCAGATTCCCGCTGCATTGAACGGAGGGGTGGCCAAGCATGCTTGAGGTGCTTTTCATCCAAAGCAGAGCCCCACTCTTGAGATATAAGCAGGTCCTGAGGTGGGACCTGCACCTATAGGACATTTAAGGCGCATCTTATTGATATGCCATACATTTCAAGAGAAGAATATCCCTTTAACCTGTCTCTAAACCCGACAACTCCTGAGCTGGCACAAGATCTTACACATGAAAACAAAACTATACAGTGATCCCTCAAGATACAATGGCCTCAGGATACAATATTTTCCACATACAATAGTCTTTTCTGACCCATCGTAAGTTGAAACCAGACTCAACATACAATGTCTCAGACTCAGATCCAACCAATCAAGGTCACTTCTCTGGTAAATATCTATATTAGTTGGTAGTCAGCAGCTATTCCTGACTGTTATATGTAAGAACTGGTTTTATCTGTCTTAGTTATCTGCTTATTTTTCTTACATCTTCATTTTCTCTTATCTTGGATGACATTTTTTGGGCTTTGGAACCGATTACTCAACTTACAATGTTTTCAACATACAATGGTCGTCCTGGAACCAATTAATATTGTATCTTGAGGGACCACTGTATGTCTCACAGATGCCAACCATCGGTCATCAATCACCCAAAGGCAGCACAAAGAATTCTGCATAATATAAATGCCACCTGTAGTAGGATGGTAGAGTAGGTGGCATAGCCCTTTACCTACGGCACTTCTTATCACATAAAACCCAAATATAAGACAGGATCTCACCTAGATGACTCTGATGGAGAGTGACTAGTCTGGTGACCCTCATACTGCTGCACCATGGCCCGCACGCTCCAGTACGGGTTTCCAATCTCTTCGTCCACGCTGCTGTTCCTGAAGATCGGTAGAAATTGTTAGTTAATTGGTCAAATATCCAGGTATTTACTTCCAGCAGATCTGATCATGTCTGCTAAGGAGACCTTTTTACGGCTTCTAGGGGAGACAATGGGGCACATTTATTGAGACTGGCGTTTTAAGACCTGCCGGCCCGTCCTCTTGCACGCCCACAATTTTAGATCTGGCGTGAATGAGGAGAAGTCAACTAACTGTTGTGCCACCATCTGCACCTGAAATACACTTAATATAGGTGTATTTCAGTACAATAAATGACCCCCTATCTCTGTACATAGGTAACCTGACTGAGCATGGGACAGCAGCAGAGAAATCGGTACACTGTGTGTACGAGGGGTTGTAGAAAGTTAACCCCTAGCTACAAGGTAGAGGATAACTATTAGATCGTTGGGGGTCCTACTGCTGAGACCCACACTGATCATGAAAAAAGAGACCCTGTACCCCAAAATAAATGAGTGGCAGGTTGGATATGCACACTGCCGCTCCATTCCTCTCTATGGGAGCTGTAGCTGTACTTGGCTACCTCTGGAACTCCCATAGAGATGAATGGAGCGGATGGGGAGGCACTGAGCATGCTCAAACTGCCACTTTGTTCTTTTTGGGGGCCACCGTGGGGTACAGGGTCCTGTTCTTGTGCGTGGTGGGAGTCCCAGGGGCAGGACCTCCACTTATCCCCTATCCTGTAGACCCTTAGACATCGAGCAGTGTTGGGATCCAGCACTTCCATTATTTTTGTCCTGTTCCTGTGATGAACCGAATTAACCGATGCAGGTGTGAGCAGAGCCCAAGGGCCCATCACATGGACCTGTAGACAAGGCAATGATTGGGAACAAACCGTTTGTCCTGACCACTGCCTGCTTGTTGAAGCTGCACATACATGCAGCACTCACCCCTCTGTATGGTGATGAAGGATCGGTACGGTTCACACAGGGGATGTCCTGCAGATAAATGAGGAGCTTATGTGCATAAATGTCTTATCACATGACCAACAAATGCATGTGATCGGCGGGACCTGTACATAGGGCAATTATTGGGATGGACATTCATACAAACATGTTTTCCTAATAACCGTTCAGATCATCTGTAAATGGACACTTAGGTCTCCTTCACGTGTCTGTGATGACATCCGTGACAAGATGGTCAGTGATTTGTCCATGAAGGATCCGTGTTTGCCCCATGTGTCCATTTTTTGCCCTCCATGTGTCATCCTTATACCACGGACGCTGCTAGGCTGAAAAATAATTTCCAGAGCATCTCCTAGCAAAATTCTGTGAAAACCATGGACCAAACACAGACCCATATGTAGACTATAATGTTCGTGAGGGATCTGTAATCATGGACAAAAACAGGGCATGCTTCTGTGGTGTCACCACGGATCCACCGTCCATGGAAAACCACTGATGTGTGAATACACGCATTGAAGTCAATGGGTACGTGTGCTGTCCGTGGAGATGTGTGTTTCAGGCTTTAGTGTAAACTAAGCATATACCACCCTTGCCTCATGACTGTTCTTCATTGACAAAAACAGGGGGGTATGTGGCATACTGATCCCCCTTAAAGGGCATCTGTCCACAGATTTGAATCTATGAAACTGGCTGACCACACCCCTTGCACTTTGATTGGCAGGGCCAGGCATGATGACGTTTTGACTACCCGACCCCACCAATCAAAGTGGAGAGGACGTGGCAGTTGCAGAGACAGCGGAGCCTCTAGGTGTAACGGCAACGCCCCCGTTGCTCCTAGAGGCTCATTTGCATATATTAAACCATCTCTTTTCTCAGCAATGCGGTCACAACATGGGACCAACACAGATGCCTTCAGCTGCCAACAGATCAGCCAGTGTCATAGGTACAAATATACATATGCCCTTTAAATGGAAAAACCAAATATGGAGAAGTCTTGATGCTTTGCGAGGTCCATCCTGCACCGGTGCAGCCATTACAGTGCTGATTTGTACACAGTAGCGATATCTCTGTCACCGCACTGGAATAAACACAACCAGACAATAAATCCGCCACCTCATAGTAATAATGCCGTATACGTCTCAGCTGCTGAGCGTCTCATAGAGAACAAAATGTGCCTGCCGTCTGATAGCAGAGGGTGATTCATCCGGGGGGAATCGGACCGCCTGTTGCTATAGGAAACACTGCAGACCACCCCCATCACACCATTGATGTCAGTGTAAATTATAGCGCTGATGTCAGAGAAGAAGCAAACAGCAGGACAGAGCATCTGCTCCCAACCTGACGATTTCTAGAAAATCAATTAATCATCAGGAGAACAGTTAGCGCAGAAAGCCGACAAGGTAAAAAGTCAGGGAAGTCACAGCCAATCCATAAGGAAATACTGCCATATACAGATGTAGCAGAGCTGAATTTGTTACTTATAATTGGAATGGAAGCACTGCCATAATATAATAGCATTGCCTGCCATCCTATGGAAACCCACCCACTGCCAGTGATTGGGCTTATCTCCCCAGGAACTAAAGGTTCGGGCATGTTGAAATCCAACATGCCTGACCCTTCTCTTCTCTGATGACTTTCCTCATTGGCGTCTCTCTTTACAGGAGCCATGACGGATAAAGCAGATTATTAGTAATTTAGCGGATTGACTTATAATGGGTCCATCAGCTTTCCATAAGCGACACTATGTGACAACCAGGTACTGTGATATATAGATATACCCTGTCCATGATGTCACTCACTTACCTCTGGCGATAGCGGAAGACATCTCGTCCCGAGCGAGACATGTCCTGACGAACGTCTGCGAGGGCAGCGGCTGCACCCTGTGCCATGGCTGCGGTGGAGTGGGGTCTGTGATTGGCAGAATAAGCCGGCTGGCTCTTCCCTGGCACGCCCAATGCACCGTGATTCATGGATCGCCCAGAAACTGGTTTGAAGTGTGCCGCTAAGGTAAGTATCAGTCTCATGATAGACTTCAGGTTTCCGTCCACTATATCTATAATGGAAGAAAATAATTACAGGTTAGAAAATAACACGAGGTCATCTGAAGGTTCATTAGGTATTCATTTTTGGCTAAGGCCACACATACAGATTTCCTCCGCGGCAGATCTTGTCACAAATCCACAGAGAATTACGCATCGTCTCTGTATTCAGGAAAAATGCATCAAACACTGACTGCATCCACGTGGAAAAACACTGAGCACAATCTCAAACAAAACTGATTCAACTTAAGTGCAAAACCATCAGTTTTTTTCCCTGAGCAGGCCCTGACTCATTCCATATCACTCATGTGAAATCAGCCTAAGGGTCCATTCACGCGTCTGTATGAATGGTTCCGCATCCATTCCGCAATTTTGCGCAACGGGTGCGGACCAATTCATTTTCAGTGGGAAAATCCTGTTCTTGTCTGCAGCCAAGGACAAGATTAGGCATTTCTATAGTGCCGGCACATGGCCGGTGTCGGTGGTTTGCGGATCTGCAAAACACATGCGGACATGTGAATGCACCCTTAAGCTACATTCACACAACAGTAAAACATATGTGACAGACATTTTTGTGGTCATTATACCTACTGGGGGCCATTATAGGGGACATTATTCCTGCTGGGGGCCACAGTGGGAGACATTATTACTGATAGGGCCACTATGGGGGACATTATTCCTGCTGGGGGCCACTATGGGGGACATTATTACAGTTGAGGGCCACTATGGGGGGACATTATTATAGCTGAGGGCCACTATGGGAGGACATTATTACAGTTGAGGGCCACTATTGGGGGACATTATTATAGCTGAGGGCCACTATGGGGGGACATTATTACAGCTGAGGGCCACTATGGGGGACATTATTATAGCTGAGGGCCACTATGGGGGGACATTATTACAGTTGAGGGCCACTATGGGGGGACATTATTATAGCTGAGGGCCACTATGGGGGGACATTATTACAGCTGAGGGACACTATGGGGGACATTATTACAGTTGAGGGCCACTATGGGGGGACATTATTACAGCTGAGGGACACTATGGGGGACATTATTACAGCTGGGGGCCACTATGGGGGGACATTATTACAGCTGAGGGACACTATGGGGGACATTATTACAGCTGGGGGCCACTATGGGGGGACATTATTACAGCTGAGGGACACTATGGGGGGACATTATTCCTGCTGGGGGCCACTATGGGGGGACATTATTACAGCTGAAGGCCACTATGGGGGGCATTATTATAGCTGAGGGCCACTATGGGGGGACATTATTACAGCTGAAGGCCACTATGGGGGGCATTATTATAGCTGAGGGCCACTATGGGGGGACATTATTACAGTTGAGGGCCACTATGGGGGGACATTATTATAGCTGAGGGCCACTATAGGGGACATTATTACAGTTGAGGGCCACTATGGGGGGATATTATTATAGCTGACGGCCACTATGGGGGACATTATTACAGTCGAGGGCCACTATGGGGGGACATTATGGGGGACATTATTCCTGCTGGGGCCACTATGGGGGGACATTATTACAGCTGAAGGCCACTATGGGGGGGACATTATTATAGCTGGGGCCACTATGAGGGACATTATGTATACTGTAGGGGTTGGGATTTTATTAAAAAAAAGCCAATGAAAATCTTTTAAATGGCCATGCAAAGGGATGCAAAACTGCCATGTGGCCAGAAAATGCAGTGCTCCAGACTAAAAAAAATACCCAGGAGCCATTGGCTCCTGAACTGAAAAAATTAGGAGCCAAATTAAATTTTTAGTCGCCAAATTTAAATACATATAATTATAATTTTAAAAAAAGACTTGGAGGAGAAGATGAAACGTCTGGCCCATAATACAACAGTCCTATCCTATTTTTTTGAGGGACAAGATGACTAAAAAATGGCGAATTGTGCAGATTTATTTATTTTTTCTGTTACGTGTTCACCCCATAGAAGATTTTTTAAATATTTTAATAGTTTGGACTTTTCGGACGTGGCGATATGTAAAATGTTTATTTATTGTTAATATATTTTATATGTAAAATTGGGAAAGGGGGTGATTAAGGGGCCATTCAGACGGCTGTAAGGGGCATCCGCTCCGCAATACTGCCCGGCATGTGTTCCACAATTTGCGGAACACACGGCCGGGCGCCCCGTTCAAAATGTCTATTTTTGTCCGCAGTTGCAGACAAGAATAGGACATGTTCTGTAATTTCTTGCAGAGCCGCAGCAAGTTCACACGCCGCCTATTGAAGTGAATACGGCCGAATCTATTCCACAAAATTGCAGGCGCATTCACGCGGTTGTGTGAATGGGCCCTTAAATTTAATATATTGGGGTTTTTTTTTTTGTTTTTTTTTAACTTTTTATTTAATAACTATTAGCCTCTTTAGGGGAAAGGGTGCACTGCGCCACCAATGAATATAAAGCACATTTAATCAAGTATATGAGGCAGCGGTATAATATACCCGGCCTCAATAGCAGGGCGTGCAATCTGCGGCAATTAACCCCTCGGTGCCACATCTGAGGGATAATTGCCGCGTTTCGCTGTTATTGAGGCCGGGTATGTTATACCGCTGCCTCCTATACTTGAACTAATGTGCTTTACATTCGTTTTTTTTTTTTTAACTTTTTTTTTTTTTTTTTTACTTTTTATTTAGTAACTATTAGAACCTGGGCTAGAACCTGGGCTCGTTATTCCTTGTTCTATTCACCCTAATAGAGATCTATTAAGGTGAATAGGACTCCAAAAGCTCCCTGCTGCCCTGGGCTTTGTGCACAGGGCAGCAGGGAGCTCACCATGGCAGCCAGGACTTCAATAGCGTCCTGGTTGCCATGGCAACCGATCGGAGCCCCGTTATTATAGGGAGCTGCAGTAAGCAGTAGTTAACCCCTCAGGTGCCGCACCTGAGGGGTTAACTGCAGCATATTGGAGCTCCCTATAATACAGGTCGGGTGCCGGCTATGTGATTCCGCGCCGGCACCCGCCTCCTGTAGTTGTATTAAACATAGTTAACTTCATTGGTGGCGCAGTGCACCCTCCCCTCCTCAGCCCCTCTCATTGGTGGCGCAGTGCAACCTGCCCCTCCCCTCTCCCCCCTGATTGGTGGCAGCGACAGCAGCAGCACAGGGGGGAGGAAGAGCTTCCTTGTCCCCTGTGCTGCTGCGGGAATATGGAGCACGCTGACAGCAGCGTGCACCATGTTCTACGATACTAGGCTGCGCAGTAGGTATGGTTTATGGCAGGGATGGCCAACCTGCAGCCAGGGGCGTAGCTAAAGGGGGTGCAGAGGTAGCAGTCGCTACCAGGCCCAGGAGCCTGAGGGGGCCCAAAGACCCTTGTGCCACATAAGAAGACACACAAAGCACTGAGGGAAGGGGGGCCCAAGATGAACTCTTGCACCAGGGCCCATGAGCCATTAGCTACGCCCCTGCCTGTAGCTCTCCAGCTGTTGTAAAACTACGACTCCTACCTGCTGCAGGCTGATAGCTCTACGAAGTGTGGGCATGCTGGGAGTTGTAGTTTTGCAACAGCTGGAGAGCCGCAGGTTAGCCATCCCTGGTGTATGGTTATCTCCCAGGAGAATGGCGCACATACACTGGGGCACATTTACCAAGACCGGCTTTTTACACCGGTCCTAGTTCTCTCCACTGTGCTGCCGTAAGATCTGTCTAATTTATGACGAGGCATGCATCCCGTCATAAATTAGGCGCATCTGTGGCAGTCCGTGCGCCTGTAGTTTCCAGGTACAAATGTAAGTGAATTTGACAGGGCTTGTGTTCCAGCCTCGGCACCACCGCCAGCATACCACCACCACACCTCCATCACGCCCAACTGGCGTAGACGGTGCAAAACTGGTTGTGTGACACAATACTGTCACTCAGCCAGACAGAAAAGGAGACTTGCAACACTTTTTACGTCTAAAAGTGTCTCAAGTCTCTTAGTAAATGTGCCCCACTGTGAGGAGGTATATGTGTGGAAGTCTACCTGGGGTCCCCACCTTTTATGGAGTAGATGTGGAGGAGAGCAGGCTGCACACGTGTATAATCCTTTCCATTACAAGCTATGGGGGTCACCGACACAGGCTCAAAGGGGTTGTAACTGATTACCTATCCTGAGGCCACGTGACCAATGGTCGTGAAGTCACTGGCCTATGATAAGCAGCGAGAAGGCCATGAGGCTCGTTGCAGCACTGGGGCTTTCTCAAACAGCTGACTGGTCGAGGTCCCCACTGATGATATGCTGATGACCTAAGGAGAGGATAGGTCATCAGTTACAAAGAGTCGGATAACCCCTTTAACCCCCTACCACTGAATTTGTAAAAAAACATATCTATCTGATCAGTAGAACAGAAGAGAGCAGATCCCACATAGTGCGCTCTCTCCTTACTGCAGGAGACAGACTCAAGATGGGCCCATAGGCCCGGTTTCCTGCAGCAAGGAGAGTACTACGTGAGCTCTTCTCTTTCCTAGTTCTGGCGGTCAGTGGGGGTCTCAGCACTCTGACCACCGCCAATAAAAACTTTTTTCAAATCTTCAAAGTGCAATGTGCAAAGTACAGTAAAGTACAGAACATAGATGGACTCTGGTGTCTACAGGGCCTCAGTAATTTTCACCTTTGGCTGATGTCTGATGCATTCGGATCTTTTTGGATGCCACAAACTGCAAGACTCTTTCTACATTGTCCTTCATTTCTTGAGTGCCGCTCGGATCCCAGTGAATCCCATTCAGCTTCTCACCAGCTGCAGAGAAGGAGAGCAATAATTATTACATATACCTAAAATGTCCATTCTGTCCAAATGATGACCTCCATACTGGATGTCCACTCTGGACAAACCCTTGACAATAAGCAGATCACAACGTGTCCCTCTACTGGAGCCCCAGTAATCGGCTGTTATCTGTGAGGAAACTTGGCAGCAAGTCTTCAATTTTCCTGCAGCGCCCCCACAGGGGATATTAAGCACTGCACATTGTAAGTGTGGTTTAGCAGTATAACACAGGACAGGACAGGTCCTCCGGGGATCTTTTTGTAACTGCTCACTATATTAGCCAAGAGATGAGGGCCCCGAACAGTGGACCCCCCTCTATTAACAAAGAAATCCCTAACAGGGTGTTTAAAACTGGTGTTTCTAATCCCAATACCTTGTGTCCCCATATTCAGTTCCCTCAGATAATGCAATAGATCCAACATTAATAAGCATTTATTTTTGTGAGTTTGTTATTATTATGATTCTATAGTTATTAAAGGGGTTCTCCAGGTTGAAAAAAAAGGTAAAAGGGCAGGGAAGGCGTTAAAACAGTAAGATAACATATACCCCCTGGTTTGACCCCCTCTGCTCCACCCCACAGCTCCAGTCCTCCCAGCCGGGCCCTGTTTCAGTGAGATGCCCGACACAGTGTGTGACCACTGCAGCCAGCCACTGGCCTCAGCAACCATCTGCTGTATACCGCTGAGCCCCAGGATATGACGTCATGGCTGCTGCAGTAGAGAGGATTGATGTGGGAGCACTGGGACGGAGGGCTTGGAACCAGTAAGTATAACTTCTTATATTGCTTCCCTCCCTTTAAAGATCATCATATTCTTGATTGTCTTAACTAATGATGAGCACGCTGAAAATACATAGCCCAAAGGCAAGTTTATCCTACAATAATGACTAGTGTTAGCAAACATTAAAAGGGTTTTCTGGACTAGGACAAGACCAAGATACTTCCTGGTCCTGCGGAGACCAGAAGTGACCGGCATGGGTCATGGCAGAACCGCCAACAGGTAAGTGTATTTTTTAAGGGGCACATATCAGGACCAAAGAGGTTGTTGGCTCCTAGACTGAAAAACCACTTTAAAAGGAGTTGTCCGTCCTTGGAGCCAACAACCACTACTGGTCAGAACATACAATAGCAGACTAACCTGCCCGCAGTCCCGCCGCTGCTCCTCTGACCACTGTGGTCAATTATAGGTTTCAGCAGTCACACTGGAGTGTATGTTACATCACAGCTGTGAGGTACCATTCTAGCCAAGATGACCGCTGAGGCCTATGATTGGCCACAGTGGTCGCAGAACCAAGCTGCTTCCAGGTCCCATGGGGACTAGGGGGCAGTCAGGAACAGAGAGCGGCGGGACAGCAGACTTTTTCATGTTCAGGGGCACCGGTCGGACGATAGGGGATGGTGGCCTCCAGGCCGGACAGCCCCTCTAAGGTTGTCACACACATTAGATGTCAGCCAAACCCACCAATTTAGGTGGAACTGGCCAACCTGGCTCCTTGATGGCAAATGTCGGGGGGAAAAGCATCAGGCATGCTGGATTTTATCATGCCCAATCATAGGTTTTCATGGGCTTATTCCTCTCCCTTAGCCAAGCTGTCTCCTTTAGGGTAACATGTAATTTATTCAATGTAGACACTTCTGTCCACTGCGTATCTCCAGGGAGAACAAAATGACTGAGCGAAAATATTCATTTCGCCCGATCCTTCTCTCCCCCGAGTAATTTCTTTCCAAGATGTATTTTTTCCAATTATTAAAACACAAGAAAAACTATATAAATGTGGTAAAGTATCTGTGTAATAGTACTGACCTGGAGAATGAAGGTAACAGGCCAGTTTTACTGCACAGGAAACCATTGCAAAAATGAAACCCATAACATTACGGTGAAATTGGGTTTTTGACCAGTTCCACCCCATTTAGATTTTTTTTCAGCTTCCCACTACATCCTATGCAATGTTAAATGGAAAGTATTAAATGGAAAGTGCAACTTGTCCCGCAAAAAACAAGCACTCATACGGCTATGTGAACAGAAAAATAAAAAAGTTATGGCTCCGAGAAGGCTGGGAGTAAAAAACGAAAATGCAAAAATAGAAAATTCGACAATTCCAGGGTCCGGAAGGGGTTAAAATGCTGTACAGCAGAAAACCAACTACATTAGACAAGAGCTGTAATATATGAGGTTATAATAAAAATTACCCATTACGTGACAGATAATCTAAAAATATAGGGGGTCATTTATTAAGACTGGGGTTTTAGACACCGGTCTTAATAACCCCTATAGCTGACAGTGGATCTGCTGAGGTTATGAACAGGTGCCAGTCTTTACATAACTTTGGCCTAAAACAGGTGTAGAAAATGGTAAATGAGACGGCCCTCCCGGCCCATCCACTTTTTTAGACCTGGCATGAGTGGGTAAAAGTATCAGATTGCGGTGCAAATAATCTTTGTGCCACAAAGGCGTATTTCTGGATAGTAAATGACCCCCATAATGCTTCCAAATGTAATACCATAGAGCCAGATGACTCCTGTATCATAGATAAGGCAGACTTAGTTATCAGAATTCAGTAAGATCCACCTAGTACTCACCGACTATTTCTATCAGATGAGCCAGCACCACCCCATCCCGCAGGTCCAGCCGCAGGTCCTGGACGGCATTAACCCCTGCCTTCTTCTTCAGCTGGGAGTTCACCCAGGCGACGTAAGCCTGCAGCTGCTGCTGTAATATAATCAGATATGCAGAATAAACACATAGAAACATATAACGTGTGAAGTATAATACCGTACACGCCGGGCATCATAGATAGGAGCAGAAACAATCCAGTCACTATGACTGCCTGATGTGAGAGATACAAGTCACCAGCCCTGACTGTAGAACGTAAGAGCTATAGAGACCTAGAAGAGCCTTCATTCATCTGTGTATCCATTCCGTAGCCCCGCAAAAAAATATAGAGCATGTCCTATTCTTGTCCATTTTGCGGACAAGGATAGGCATTGTTACAATGGATCTGCAAAAAAAACGGATGCCAAAAGGACGCCATCCGTATTTCTTGCGGATCAGTGTTTTGCGTGTGAATGTAGCCTAAGGCTTCATTCACACGACCGTATGTGTTTTGCGGTCCGCAAATTGCGGATCCGCAAAAAAAACGGATGACGTTCTGTATGGCATCCGTGTTTCCGTTTTTTTTTGCGGATCCATTGTAACAATGCCTATCCTTGTCAGCAAAACGGACAAGAATAGGACATGTTCTATCTTTTTTGCGGAACGGAAATACGGACATACGGAAACGGAATGCACACGGAGTACCTTCCGTTTTTTTTGCGGACCCATTGAAATGAATGGTTCCGCATACGGTCCGCAAAAAAAACGGAACGGACACGGAAACAAAATACGGTCGTGTGAATGAAGCCTTAGATTGTAAAAACTGTGTTACGCAGCAAGTGTGGACCCACTGTGTTACTGAACGGATTTGACTTGTCAAAGTGGCACCCTGGTATTCGCCCTTTTACACCCGTACAGGGATCTGGACTTCGCCGCAGGGGGCCACTAAACTACTAGTCTCCATTTTGAGGCTGCTGACTCAGAGGGCAAGCAGAGGTCAAGACAGGAGAAGATCGTACAACACAGTAAAACAGACAAAGGTCAGGACCGGCAGCACAGAGTGAAAACAGTTATCAGGCAGAGGTCAGGACACAGGGGGGTGGGGGTGCAGCAGGCTCAGAATACACAGTAACGGAATACCTTCACAGGAACTAGACAAGATAGAAACCTTATTGCTCAGGCACCCTCAAACCGGGAAATAATCCACATACTGTATATCCCAGGGAACTGATTTAATTAGCCCAGGGATGTGATGGCCCTTTTATGAGACAGTGGATGTGTTCATGCACACCCTAAGGGAGTGTGCACAAGCAAGAGAGAATTACATCAGCGCATCGGAAGAGGTGAGTACTCCAGTGGCTGTGACCGCAGGGAGAGGAGAGATGCCAGCAGCCACAGACCGCTGCCCTTACAATTTGTAATACACTTCATTATGCGGCTGTCTGCATCACAGTCGGCTGGACATGAAGGGGATTATCTCCTATAACAAAAGGATTAATGCCTGTATTACACTGCCCGATTTTCCAGCAGAAAATCACTCACCCATCATCTGGCAGTGTAATACTGCCGCCGATTGCATGCTGAACGAGCAAATGCTCAATCATTGGGCAATCGAAATCTTTTGCCATGTTAAAAAATTATTGTTTGCAGGCGGCAGATTGTGGTGTCTAATAATGATCTGCCGCTGGCAAACCACTATACAATGTGGGGACAAGTGATAGCATAGTGATCGCTCCTCCCCATGTAATAGCAGCAGTCGACAGATTGTGGTGTCTAATAACGATCTGCTACCGGCAAACCACTATACAACGTGGGGACAAGTGATAGCATAGTGATCGCTTCTCACGTAATAGCAGCGGTCTCCTCCGCCAGTGAGCAGGCGATTGCCAGGTAGCAATGCTTCCCTCCCGACATTCATCTGTCACATTGGGCTGTGTAATACAGCCATTGCTCGTCGCCATGCTGTATAGTGGTTTGCCGGTGGCAGATCGTAATTAGACACCACGATCTTCTGCCTGCATGTCAAAAGATTTGGATCTCCTGATGAAGGAGCGTTTTCAGTATTACACTGCCAGTTGATTGCTAACTAGCGTTCATATCTGCCGAAAAATCAGGTAGTGTAATACAGGCTTTACTCCTTTATTCCTCTCTGTCGTTGGAGAGAGTCGCGGGGGACCACATACACATTAGATGGTCGGCCACATGTGATCACTACACGTACAGTACATAGGTGATCAGAAAAAACTTCTTATATGAAATCAGCTGGTCCGTTGTGAGATTCTAATTAACCGAGTAACGATGGTTGCCTGAGCAATAAGGTTCCCAGCTTATTTAGTTCCTGTGATGGGGTTCACCACATGCACTGAGGTCACGGATCAGTGATTGTTCTGGTAAATCCGGGGTCAGGTGCACTGTATGGTGGTATAATCGCATATGCTAAGTCAGCCGGATGTCCACATGACAATGAACCTTTCACAGAATAACAGGAAACTGAAGACAAGGCAGAAGAGATCCATTGTACATACATCCCCCACACTGGTCACACATACCATCAGCGGTCTGTAGGTGTAATAGAGGAACGTGACCAGAGAATGGATGGTAAAGTCCAGTGTCAGCCCCTCATAAACCTAAATCCTACTACCCCAATGCTTCCACTACTCACTGGGATATAACATACTGTGCATTATTCTACAGATGCAGCAGAGGCGAGTGTGTCGTCTCACACTAAATATCTGTAACTCTCTATAAAGGCACCTTCACACCGCGTTATTTTCTGGAATTTTAACATGCAGATATTTTTTAACACGTAACATGCATTTTTGATGGTGTTTGCAGTGGCATTTTTTTATTTAGTGTCATTTTGCACCTTTGTTTTTCCTGTTTTTTTTTTTTTTTTTAACAAAGCCAATGGAAAACAGCCTGGAAAAAAGCCATACTTAGAGCAACGTATGCAGTGTGGATTATATTTTAAAATGACATCTCAGTGCAGCGTTTTCGGGGGGAAAAAAACCCCCGGAAAAAGGTGGCTTTTTCAGCAAAATGGTGCGCGTGAAACCAACTGAAAGGGGTATTCCAATGTCTGACATTGATGGCATAAGGCTATATCGAGATTGGGCCCCCCAAAGTGAAAAGAGAGCAGCCGATCATAGCAGTGAATGGTGAGTACGCCACTCCTAAGCAGTGAGCTCTTCTTCACTTTGGGGACCCTGTTCTGGAGATAGGAGCAGGTCCCAAGGGTGGGACCTGCGCCTACTGAATCTGACTGCTGGCACATCCTAGAGATCTAGAGATATGCCATCAATGTATGAGATGGGAATATCCCTTTAAGACTGCTGGGTTACAGTGCACAAAAGAAGCAGTTCAATGATAACTTCCTTAAAGAGGACCTGTCACCTCTGTATGCATTCCCCATGTAATAACACTGGTGGGACATCTTTTCATATTATTCTATATTGTGCTGCTCCTCTGTTATTCCTTCTAGTAGTTTATGACTGAATTGCCAGCATTCCGCCATAATGGTCCAGATGGGTGTTACCAGTTGGGGGTGTCCCTGCACAGTCTGACACTATCCAACCAGTACTGCCAGTGACCCACTATGCAGGAACACAAACCCAACTGGTAACACCCATCTGGACCTTTACTGCAGACTGGCACAACATAGGAACAGATGCCTCAGAATAATTACATGGGGAATGCAATTAGTTACTAAACAGACATGTCAGGAGAGGTGAGAGGTCCTCCTTAAAGGGGTATTCCCATCTTATCATATTCTAATCACTAGGAAATACCATACCTTTTTGATCAGTCATGGATCTGACTTTCGGGACCCAAGTGAATGGAGCTGTGTTGTAACATCAGTGTTTTTGGGGGGAGTCAGAACCCCATGATGACTACGTGACGGCATGTCCTAGTGACCTGCCATTACTGACTTTGATGGGAAAACCCCTTTAAATCACATTTTTATGTTCATCATATTAGATTTAGATTTTCCATGCCATAAAATCCTGACGTTTTTTGGAACTGGCCACTAAACCTAATAATACCGTGTTTCCCCGAAAGTAAGGCCCTGTCTTACATTAAATTTACCCCCAAAAGTCCCACCCTGCCTTACTTTCGGGGAGGCCTTACATTAGACAAAAAAAAATGACACTTTTTTTAACAATAAAATTGACATCCCTGTGTGCATGATCCCCCTGCAGCTCCCCCATCCCTGTGTGCATGATCCCACTGCACCGTGCACCCCCACTCTGCCCATGTGCTGCCACCACCCACACGCAGCCCCATACACACACCCTTACGATCTCCTCTGCGGTGACGGTGGGAGCCTTCTGCTGCAGGGGACGCTGGCCAATCAGCTGCGAGCCTGCAGGGCCATGACGTCGCGGCTGATCGGCCAATCAGAGCTCGAGCTGATGGCCAATCAGCTTTGAGCTGCAAGGACAGGGACGGTGAATGGTGGAGCCGGCCACAAGAAGCCCGCAGGCAGGCGAGTATGAACACATTCCCCAGCCACCCCCCACCATAGACGGCCTTACATTCCTCACAGACCCCCCCCGATAGCGGCCTTACAATCGGGGGGTGCCTTACATTGGAGAACCCTGGGCACCCCCCTACCCTGCCTTACTTTCGGGGGGGTCTTATATTCGGGGAAACACGGTAATAGATGCCACTTCTTAGTCTGTACAGATCCCTTTACTGCAGTTACCTGCTTATCTGTCATTCTAATCCTGCCTGTAATGATATCACCTCTGTGTATAGATAAGGCAGGATCCACCATTCACAATAGTTGATTGTCAAATCGTATCTATTCTTTCCTGGTACAACGACTTCTGTACAGATTACAGAGCCCAGAAAACTCTCCCAGAGAAGTCAATGAGGTCTCCTCCTGTCCACTGTGTCTATGGCCCATGGGGCTGCCATAAAGCAATTTTCTTACTGCTTTCTAAATGCTGTTATAGGGGTTGTCTCACTTCAGCAAATAGCACTTATTATGTAGAGGAAGTTAGTACAAGGCACTTACTAATGTATTGTGATTATCCATATTACCTCCATTTTTCCATCACATTATACACTACTTGTTTCCATGGTTACGACTACCCTGCAATTCATCAGTGGTGGTCGTGCATACACACTATAGGAAAAAGCACCAGCCTATGTGCGGTCCCACGGTCCTGGCCACCAGAGAGACCGGCGCTTTTTCCCACAGTGTGCAAACACGACCACCGCTAATAGATTGCAGGGTGGTCGTAACCATGGATATGAGCAGTGCATAAAGTGATGGAAAAATGAATCCAGCCAGCAAAGGAAGAAATATGGACAATCACAATACATTAGTAAGTGCCTTGTAATAACTTTCTCTACACGATAAATGCTATTTGCTGAAGTGAGACAACCCCTTTAAGAACAGCTCAGGCAAGATGGCCGCCCCCATAATCATGTTTAGAAAACAGAATAAAAAATCTGCAATCAGAAAATTAAAAAAGTGATTAGAAGAAAAGGAGAGGTGTCGCTATGTGGTTTTAACTGACAGAAAAAAACCTTTAGTGACACATTTAGTGCCAGTAATGCTAGTTGTTACTCTCCCCAAATACACAGAGGATAACTCCCTCTGGTCTGCCGTGTTATATGTCCATGAGAGTACCTGTAAATACTCGACATCCCTATTAGCAGAGGGCTAAAGGTTTTCTTACCCAAAGTAGTAATGCATTTTACTTGCAAATGCCGGCCGGCGTGGCAGGACTGAGGTGACAGCCGTCGGGCATATGCTGACACTGAAGAACAGGCTCTGCCGTCATCACAGCTGAGCGTCTCTTTTGCATGGGAGAAGAAGGTCTGTGCTCCTGAATGGCAGACATTGTGTACAAGCCTCTCGTCTCCCGGGGACGCTCTCCAGGCCTTGGCTCGATTTCAGATATTGAGCCGCCATACAACAATTACTTAAGATAACGTATAAAGCGAAGGAAAAATCAATAGGAGCAGGAAGCCGACCTGTGTATCCCAGCGATGGCTACGTCTTATTATAAGGAAGAACGGTAGGAGTCTGGGAGAGACTGGGGACACTGAACAGGCTGAGAGGTCACCTCAATACGACAAAGATGTCTATGTGTCAGATGATGACGTCCGTGTGCATTCCGTATTTTGCGGGACGGAACAGCTGGCCCCTAATAGAAGAGTCCTATCCTTGTCCGTTACGTTATTTACGGAAACGGAATGCACAAGGAGAAACTTCTGTTTTTTTTTTGCAGACCCATTGAAATGAATGGTTCCGCATACGGTCCGCAAAAAAAAAAACGGAACAGACATGGAAAGAAAATGCGTTCGTGTGCATGAGTCCTAAGGCTGTGGATGACCTCTCTCCTGGTTTTAGAGTCCATCAAGAGGAGGTCTCACTGGAGAACCGTGACCTCTAAAAACAGCGGATCGGGGAGGTGCACGGTCTCGGACCCCCAACGATCAGATATTAATGACCTATTATAAGGACAGGCCCTCAATATCAAGATCTCAGAAAGCCCTTAAAGAGGCTCGGTCGCCAGGATCACCCCTATTAAACCAGGCACAGAGCCTAGTAGGGGTGATCCTGCAGGTTAATCAATGTGTTGGAACAGTCTTTTTACAGCATAATCACCAAGGCCCGAAAAAATGACATCATCTTTGTTCTACAAGATTGTTGAAGATTTAAAGCGGCTCTGTCTTCAGGATCACCCCTATTAAACCAGGTACAGGGCCTAGTAGGGGTGATCCAGCAGTTTAAAATAATACCTCACTGTCTTCTCCTCACTGTCGGCGCCACAGTTGTTGATAAAATCGTACTTTTATTCCTTTGCTGGCAGGCAATTTCGAGCACCAGTAGGCGGACTTTTTCAGTACAAGCACCGCTATGCGACACCAACTGACATCTACACCCCCCCTCCTCTCCATTGACAGCGCTAGAGTATGACTTTGACTTGGTCTAGCGCTGTCAATCAAGGGGGGGGGGTTTAGACGGTAGGTGTCGCATAGCAGTGTTTGTACTGATACAGCCCGCCTCCTGGTGCTCGAAATTGACTGCCGGTAAAGGAATAAAAGTACGATTTTTTTCAACAACCGCGGCGCCGACAATGAGGTGAAAGGTATAATATAAAACTGCAGGATCACCCCTACCAGGATCTGTGCCTGGTTTAATAGGGGTGATCCTGGTGACAGAGCCGCTTTAAGTGTCTTGGAGACAATCTTGGAGATGAAATATGATGGATCTCATTCTTTTGAGCCTTGACAATTAGGGCTCATTCAGACGTCCGTATTAGTTTTGTGGTCCGCAAATTGCAGATCCGCAAAACACAGATACCAGCCCGTGTGCGTTCCGCAATTTGCAGACCGCAAATGGCCGCCACTCTCATAGAAAATGCCTATTCTTGTCCGCAATTGCGGGCAAGAATAGAACATGCTCTATATTCTTTACGGGGCCACAGAACGGACGGTGTGCTGTCTGCATCTTTAGCGGTCACATTGAAATGAATGCGTCCACACCCTTTCCGTAAAAATGCAGAAAGGGTGTGGAGCAAAACATATGGCCGTCTGAATGAGCCCTTATTCTGTAAAAAGATTGTTCGATCGCAAAATGGTTCCCATCATTGACCATGTAAATATCTGCAGCCAGAAGCTGCACGTCATAGTTAATATACACTAAGGGGGTCATTTATTATGGGAAGTACGCCACTTTTTGACGCACTTTTGTTGCAGATTTGGTGGCAAAGGGACTCTGTGGCCAAATCTGTGACTTTTCCCCGCTCATGTCACTTTTCCGAGGTGGCGTGGGCCAGCCAGTCTCATTTATGATTTCTACGCCTGTTTGTGGGGTAGAAAATCACTTAAAACTACGCCAGCAAAGGAGATGGCATAGATTTAAGCAAGTGACACGTAAGGTGCCTACATTATTACTTAGGTGCATCAAGCGCCAGGGGACATGGACTAAGACCGGCGTCTAAATCGCCAGCCTAATTAAATGTCCCCCGAAAAGCTTGTGTTTTGAATGTTGATGATCGGTGCTGGTTTTTACAAATTTACCTTCAAGAACCTTATGATGGACCTCTTCAGGTCTGAACATTCCCTTGGCCTCAGACGGCATGATTCAAGTAAATCCTACTCAATGCCTCGTCATCCTTGTGCTTGTGGAAAAGCTAGAAATTCCCAAGGGAACTGCTTGATGACTGCGAAGAAAATTCTTTACTCAAAACTTCCCCGTGGTGTCTTACCATGGGAAATTGGCACGGGTTCAACCAACAAACCGCGCAACTCAATTAGGTTGAAGCAATGAGATCCAACCATTTACTAGGGGTAATCAGGATCTTCAGTAGCTTTTCTACTCCTACGCATCAGCTATTCAGAAAGACCAAGCGTTGGCTGTATAACTAAAAAATCAATGTCCAACCAGTGGTTTTTGTATATTTTCTGTATATTTTGCCACAGTGAGAGAAAAGATATCAGCAAACGTCTCAAAGCTCCGAAGACTTAGAAAGAAAGAAGAGACAAAGCCAATTGTATGAAGAAGAGGTCCAACCAAGCAAAGACCTCACCTCCGCCACAACACAAGCCCTCCACACGGGAACACAAATTGTGTTCTTCTTTCGTTCAGACAGGACTTTAGTCGTATTTTGTGGTGTTTGGGGTTTTGTTGACTATTGAGGTCTCAGCTAAGAAAAGTGAGGTCATTACTTATAATTAGCGTGGAGGACATCACGGAGCAGCATATGACGTCAAATATCAGGGACTGCCACGGAAAGTCACTAGTGCATGGTCACTTACATCACCCAAGCATGCTATGTTTGAAGATCACATCAGTCATGGTACTAACCTCAGCCATGTCCTCAAACTGACTCTCTCATCACAGACATTGGTGGTATTTCATGGATCTGACGTGATCTGATCCCACCAGTAAAAACTATTGGTAATCTCTCTCTACCTTATAGGTGGCCATATACACGTTGTTTCTTCAAGACAAACCAATTTTATATTGAAGATGCCCTGGTGATCAGTGGTTCTGACTTCATAAACCCCTGATGACTTTCTGTAGAAGAAATGGGGCATTACATGGCATCCAAGCAACCAAACCGCTGTCCATGTAATAAATGAATGGGCCACGTCTGCCAGGGCTACTGTTTGCGCCGTCTCTCTGCCCTGGCTAATAGAAAAGCATCCCGAGTGGAGGAGCCAGTGTCACAATGAAGTCCCTTGGGCCCACCAGAGGAAATTATTCTGAGGGCCTACCCTCTGTGTATACAGGACCTTAAGGGCTCTGTTTTATTAGGGGTCCTTTATTGTCAGAGCTTGGTCCCAACAGAGAACCCTTTGATACTGTGGTGGGCCAGTCTGACTCTGGGAGGACGCCCCTATATGACATCATATATTCTTGCTGACAAACCCTAAAACCATGAAATGTTCTTGAAAGCAGAATTACATTTTAAGTTCCATGAAATATCACAAACCTAGTCTTCTCCTCATCACATGTGACTGGTAGATACCCTTACTCCGAATCTCCCAAATTATAAATCTTACCTTCAGCAATCACATCTAACCAAGACGTGCAGCAGGGCAGCATACATCACCATTAGCCCCACTTGTCATGGGGTTCAATGATGCTCCTGACGTTACATGAGCTACAAAGCCAACGGCAAGTGCAGGAGGACATGTCATCGATCCAACTGTGTAAGGCAGCTGCCTGTCCACACCATACTTCTGCAGCAGTCGACCCTGTGATGGGGACGTGTTCTTCATCCAATGATATATGTGTCATTATACGCAGTATAATATCTGTGGGTGCAGACAACTACCCCAATGTCTGCAGGGAAACATGGATCTGACAAGACTATTTTCTATCTGATCCTAATGTTTCCCTTGGAGATAGGCGTCACTAGAGATTACAGCAGCAGCTTATCTTCCCCTATTCTATGCATGATAATCGGGACTGATCGGCTGAATGACAGACATTGGACAAGTATCCTATGTATATACCCACCTAAGCCACATCACCAGATACCTAATCTTGAGGGACCCTTGTGATACTAGTCAGATGGGACTAACTAGTTACTAGTTTGACCTCCCCAGTGGTAATAACACTCATGTCTAATGTCAAGGCTCATTCCACTTTTGCAACTTAAAAAAAAACATCTTTGAAGGGGTTCTCAACGGGTATTTTATTTTTTTTGAAGGGCCAGAAAGCGTTAAAAATAATTATTGCTTATCTCACCGATTCTTCACCACAGACATTTTGGGGCTGCCCTGGTCCCCACTTCTTGACACAGAGGATGGCTGGAAGTGGCCACTCAGCCAGTCACCCTTTAGCTGTCTCACTAAATTTGGCAGATTCAGACCACACTTATGTAACGTGCCGGCAAGCTTAAAGGGGTTGCATCATGACTGATGTAAGAAATGAAAATCAGACATCATACAGTACATGACAACTGCTTTCTAACAAAGCTAGAACCAGCCCTGTACCTCACATGGATCCAGAGATCTCCACATTCATTGCTCTACTTGGTTTGGTAGATCATATTCAGGCTGGCAGCTCAAGGGGTGTGTCCTTTTCACGGGTGGGGGTATTTTCTTTCTGCTGCAGCTTTCTCCCTGTGACAGTTACAGCTTCTTCTAACAGTACATATGGTTGGGTGGGAGTCCTCAGTAGGTGGACGTCCACATTTCTATACAGATTACATCAGGGAGCATCATTATAATGAATTAATGAGTATCTCACAACTGGAGCATTTTTGCAACAGAAAGTAAATTACAAAAGTAACTTGTTTCTCAAGCTGAATTATATGAAACTAAGATTTAAAGGGATTTTCCTGGATTTTAATATTGATGACCTATCCTCTGGATATCAGATCGGTGGGGACCGACACCCGGCACCCCCTCCGATCAGTTGGTTGAAGAGAGGGCCTTCCTCCGTGCCAGCGATGCCTTCTCTTCATTGTTTACCTGCTCGCTGCTGATATAAGGATATACTGGCGAAAGTCTCATTTTAACATCAGAGTGAGGGTTTAGCCATATATTGTCAACTGCATTTTCCGCTGTAGTGCACCATTTTCTGTGAATTGTTTTTCTATGTAGATTGTCACATCTGCACATTTGTCTACCCTGTGTAGGATGTCTTTGTGGTACATGTGGTCCGCTGCAGGCATCCTCCATTGTACGCATTTTTTGCTGGCCACATGTGCGGGATTTGCTCCCCCGGTTATATATGCGCTACAGCATTGGGGTTTTGAGCATGTTCTGCCATTTGAGACCACCTTTTTTTTCGTGAGTTTACCTGCTCGCTGCCAACATCGCAGGGGTGAGCAGGTGTAATTACAAGCCGTCCCATTCACTTCTATGAACTATTCAAGTGTATAGGAAGAAGCCATCCCATAGAGGTGAATGGGACGGCTTGTAATTACACTGCTCACCTCTGCGATGTCGACGGCGAGCGGGTAAACAATGAAGGGAAGGCTGCGCTTGCATGGAGAATGTCCTTCTCTTCAACCAGCTGATCGGTTTGGGGGTTGGGTGTCGGACCCCTGCCAATCTGATACTGATGACCTATCCTGAGGAGAAAGACATCTGTCTGTAATGAAGATGCATTAGACATAAGAACGTGCCGCGTGTCTGGGTCAGATGTGTCACTTCTATACTTGCTGCTCTGTTCCGGATATAAACAGCTCTTGTACTCGCCGGCCCAGACGTGGCCTGTTTTCACAGTGGAATAAGTTGATTCAGACGTGGAGCAGCTCAGTCATCCAGAAGACAAGCGCTGTCCAGGTCACGTTATACGCTACAGAGGAGCACATAAATGTTTTAGCAGTCACTGTGCACGTCTCCATCTGCTTCCCCGCGGCGGCAAAGCAATCGGATGCACAGACCAGGGTGACGTGGGTCCAGGTTGGTAGTGAGGAGCACAGAAGATCTACCAGCCAGATGAGTTCTGATTCTGGGGTGTGACGCCTAAGCCTGAAACATAAAGTGAGGCAAAGCAGAGAAGGCCTAAGGTCCCTTTCATATGTTCCACGGGTCCATGTTCTCTTATCAAGGCCTGTTTACACTTTTTTTTTAACTCAAAAACATCCTTAAAGGGGTTCTCAAGTGGAAAAAGGGTTGTTTTCTTAAACAGGACAGAATACATTAAAAAATAATGAGTGCTCACATTGCCGATTCCTCATCACTGTCATTGTAGCGCTGACCCCATCCCCACTGTCTTCCACTTACTGGTCCCCAAAGGCTGCAAAATGGCCACTCAGCCAATCACTGGCAGCAGCCGTGACATCCCCCTCCTCAGCCAATGACTGAGAAAGCATTTCTGGGTCCTGGGTATTGAGCCAGGACTAGAAAGTGGACAGGTGCGGGGCCCGAAGTAACAGCAAACCAGCAGTGGTGAGGGACTGGTGAGAGATCAGAAGAACCTCTGCTCTTCGGAATTTAAACCCTTAGATGCCATTTTCAATAGTGACCGCAGCACCTAAGATGTCTGACAGGAGGAGGGGGACAACCTCTGTCAGTGCAATCACATGGTGCCAAGAGGTTGTCATACCATCCTGAAGCCTATTACTGTGTATGGCCAGCCATAGGCCTCATGCACATGCTATAGTATGGCTCTATTTTGTATGGAGGGTATCTATGGCGGTACATTGGGGCTTCATATGGAGATATTGGGATTTCATATGGCAGCATACGGAAACCTGAATGGTGCACATTGTGATTTTCTCTGCACGGACCGATGGTTTGCTCCGTGAAATCGCACATGTGATTGGCCCATTGACTATGATGGGTCGGGGAAGGTGCTGTATGTTCTACACTCAGACAACACCCAGATGTGATCAGGATTGACCTATACCAGAGTGACTGGTTGTGTTATACAACAGCCATTCCATATTATCCATTAAGATCTGTTACTAAAGAATCCATCATATCCGAAAGGCCTGCATCTGGAGCCATACAGTGCCTGTGTACCGCCATGTTGTGTATGAACATATGCTTCCCTAGAATTTACAGTACAATTCAGACAAAAAAAACCCATCAATATGCCTCTGTATGAAATCGAAGACTTAGGCTCCATTCACACGACCATATGTATTCCGTGTCTGTATAAAAACGGAACGGAAGACATACGGAAATTTTTCCGTAGTGTTCCGTAATTTTGCGGACCCATTGACTTTAATGGGGCTACGGACGTGTTTTGCGGCCAAGTATAGGACATGTTTTCTTTTTTTTGCGGGAGAACTTCCGTGAGATACAGATGCGGAATGTACATGGTGTGCATTCCGCATTTTTTTCTCCTATGGAAAAATGAATGGGTCCGTATGGTTCCGCATCTTATCCGCAAAAATGCGGATAAGATACGGAAATGAACATACGGTCGTGTGAATGGGGCCTAAAGGTGGATTTAGACGGGCAGATTATCGGAAATGAATTTTCCTGCGAATGCTCGTTCCAGACAATCTGCCTGTGTAAAGGTGCCACCGACCGATCTTTCATCGGGTGACCCTGTCATTCATGCAGGCACCTAAATTATCATTTCTGGGCAGCAGATCTCACAGTCTAAACTGCGATCTGCTGCTCAGAAACAATGCAGCTGTATGAGGATGAGCGATCGCTATAGTGACCACTTATCCTCATACTATGGAGGTGACTGCTGCAAATCAGCAGGTGAAGTCAACGTTACAGGGGTATTCTGCCATCCACAAGATAGGGGAAAATTATTAGATCAAGTACCCGAACCCCATGTCATGAACCGAGCAGACGGTTGGGCATGTATATGACCCCTCCATTCATTTCTATGGGCACATTCTGCCCAAACATCGGGTGCGGTAATAGGACCTTTCACTGCATCATGCTTTCCCTTGGTTCCCATGGGAACCAGCATGAGATCATACTGCATTCTGGCAAGAATATAAATGATAATCAATGTAACAATAAGAAGAATCAATCAATGAAACGAGTAAATTCAAACTTAACCCTTAGACAACTTCTATTTAAATATGGCAAATGCTTGCGAGTGCAGTGGGCACTATTGCCGCCAGGTTTCTGCTTTTTCATACAGCAGAGGCCAAGGGCTAACGCCTGCGATCGGTGATAATGCCGATTGCAGACATTTAACCCCTCAGAATCTGAAGGCTGAAAACCCGGAAGCGCTGCACTTCTGGGCCTGGAACAGCTTCCCCAGGTGCCGATCCAGGGAGTCGTGTGTTAGCACTGATGTCTGACGCGAACCCAGCGTATCAGAGCTGTAGTTCCTATGGAGGCCTGCAGGTGGAAGCACTAAATAGGATATCATCAAATAGGGCATACAATGCAGTGCTAATACACTGCAATATAATCTAAAAGATACCAATTTCTAGCCTCCTAGGGCTAAATTAACAATAAAAAAAATAAACAATATATACATCGCTGTGTCCTAAAATGCCCAAACTATTAAAATATAAATGTATTTATCCTGTACGATGAACGCTGTAACGGAAAAAATCTAAATGATTCACCACTTTTCCAGCTGCTTCAGTTCCCCCAAAAAATGGGGTAAAAAATGATCAAAAAGTCACACACACTACAAAATTGTATTAATAAAAAAGTTCTGTAGACAAAACTATACAAACAGTTATAGGGGTCAGAATATGGCGATGAAAAGAAAAAATGTATTTTCTTCAAAGTGTTTTTTCCTGTTAAATCACAAGAAACTATATAAATGTGGTATCACTGTATTCGTACTGACCCAGAGGATGAATGCAACAGGTCAGTTTTACCACATAGGGAACATCGTAAAAAAAAAAACAAAAAACTAAAACTGTGGCTGAATTTCATTTTTTTCCCCAATTCCACCCCATTTAGAATTTTTTTCCAGCTTCCCAATACATGCTACACTAAATGGTGCCTTTAAAATGTACAACTTATCCAGGTAAGAAACAAGCCCTCATACAGTTATGTGAATGGAAAAATGTCTCTGGAAAGTCCTCCAGGGCACCAGGAGTTAATAAACAGCACAGACGAGGCAGTCACTAAGGTCCTGGATTCATCTTTACAACACAGATCTTTACCTCAGTCTTTACAGTATAGGATTTTGCGATCAGCTATTGTTGATTAGTTTTGTGGTGTTTCTTGTCCTTTTACCATCGGTTCAGGTTTTCGGCTCCACCGTTCTCGTCAGCACGTCCTATGTACAGGTTAGAAATGCCATCTGGGCATTCACTAGACTGATTTAATCTTTTAAATTGTGTTAGCAATATTTTATCCCGTGTCGGATAAATCATCATGGCAGATCCCCGTCATCACCCGCTGAGACAGCAAAACTGATTAATGCCAGTGTAACACCGCCATTCATCATCTTCACTCACAGGCCGGAGGAAATGTCTACCCTTCTGTTGAGTGCTTTGGGTTATTTTAGTGATGGGAATAATTCTATTCTTATAGCATTAAAACAGGGTTTTTTTGGAGGGGGGGATCAGATTAGCTCATTTGCATACTTTTTTCCCATGGTGCATTGCCTGGAAACAAGTCTCCATACACCGCTTGTTCTCTTCAATAAGTACCAGTAGACTCATTTTTCAGAGACCCCCGAGTGCAGAAAGCTCTCTGGTTGCAATGGGCGACTTTTCCTTACAGTATTTCCAAAATTATGCCCAGTATGTCCAAGATAAAATGGCATTTTTAATAATCATCAAAGTACATCCTGGAATTTCTTGAGGAATTTCTTGAGGTGGCCATACACGTTTTGCCTCAGGCAGCACCAGGTAGGGGCAAGAGGGGGGCAGCGGAAGGGCCATGGGCATAGGGCGTTTTCATTGTGGCAAAGGGGTTAGGTTAAGAAATTAGTTTTCGCCTCAATCAACAGAAAGGCTAGGAGCACCCCTGCTCCTGGAAGATAAGTGAAGATTTAGCCTCTTCTCCCTACTGAGAGGACATGAACACTTGGTCAAACACTTGGCAGAGTGCTTCCCATGTGTGTAACGCTGCCTCTGGAATTATCAGTGAGATGGAACAATATATACAAGGCTTAGCTAGATCCACATATATCAGAGATTGTTAACGGGGGGAGTTGGGGGGCCCAAAAATATTAGTTTTCTGGGTAAAACGATGAAACAACCATGAAGGGCTCAGATAAGGCATCCATTACATAACTGGCAGCTAAATTGTTTCACTTAAAGGGAACCTGTCATCTCCGAAACACCCCATGAACTAGAGTAAGCGGTGTATAGTGTAAGTGATGCTGAATCCGAATATGTAATTTTTATCTTCGTACTCACTTGCATTCTGACGCTGTGCTCCCACAAACCAGCAGTAAAATGCACTCACTGGACTCCAGTGCTCACTCACATAATGGAGACGACTCAAAGAAGAGTCCAGTGAGTGCATTTTACTGCAGGTTTGAGGGAGCACAGCGTCGGAATGGAAGTGAGTATGAAGATAAAACTTTCATAATCGGATTCAGCATCATTTACACTATACACCACTTACTCTAGTTCATGGGGTGTTTCGGAGATGACAGGTTCCCTTTAAGTTTTAATTATGTCAAGTAATAACCTTATCATTTTCAAGGAGATGATAGACAGGGGCAGTCTAAATGGAGACATAAACTGTAACAGAGTCATTCCATTTACATATAATACAGCCTCCATATGTCAGTCCAAGAACTGCGTAGGAAGCACAGCCTATAGGCACCAAGGCATAGATGAGGTCCGACAAGTCTGAAGGAATGGTTATGTACTTATAACGGGGCCGGATCGGGGATACAACAGCCCAGACATATAGTTTATAAGTTCATACACTTGCTATCTTACAAGCTGTCATTACAGGGGCAGACATGTGCAACCTTAAAGGGCATCTGTCAGCAGTTTTGTACCTATGACACTGGCTGACCTGTTACATGTGCACTTGGCAGCTGAAGACATCTGTGTTGGTCCCATGTTCATATGTGTCCACACTGCTAAGAAATATGATGTTTTAATATATGCAAATGAGCCTCTAGGAGCAACAGGGGTATCCTAGGACTGCTTCTTAGAGAGTATGATAAAGGTAGGAAGAAGATTCTCCTCTACTTTCTGCATACCTCCCAACCTTCCTGGATCTGGTGGGACAGTCCCAGATTTGAGTGGCTGTCCCGTGGTACCAGGAAGGCCAAGGTATGTCCTGCTGTCAATTGTCTCTACGTCCTTAGCACTCCCTGCTTCACCATTCAACACTATGCGGTCCCACACCACAGTGCTGGGCTGTGCAGAAGAAGCATGCAGGTCTGGGACTCTGTCTCTGTGCTCCTTCTAGACAGCCTAGCAGGGACGATGTGTGTGTGACTGCCTCATGCCTGTGCTCTGATCATCGGGGGAACACCTAGGTGAGTATTTAGTTGTTTTTTTTTATTCACAGAGGTGGAACTACTAAAAGGGGACACAATATGGGCAGAACTGCTGAAAGGGGGCACAATATGGGCATAACTGCTGAAAGGGGGCCATAATGTGGGCTCAACTACTGAAAGGGGGGGTACAATGTGACATCACAACTGTGTTTCTGTTAGGTCAGGTGCTGCAACTTCACAACTGTGTTTCTGTTAGGTGAGGCTGTGACATCACAACTGTGTTTCTGTTAGATGAGGGGCTGTGACATCACAGCTGTGTTTCTGTTAGGTGAGGCTGTGACATCACAACTGTGGTTCTGTTAGGTGAGGGGCTGTGACATCACAGCTGTGTTTCTGTTAGGTGAGGCTGTGACATCACAACTGTGGTTCTGTTAGGTGAGGGGCTGTGACATCACAACTGTGTTTCTGTTAGGTGAGGGGCGGTGACATCACAACTGTGGTTCTGTTAGGTGAGGGGCTGTGACATCGCAACTGTGTTTCTGTTAGGTGAGGGGCTGTGACCTCACAACTGCGCTTCAGTCAGATGAGGGTCTGTGTCATCACCAGTGCATTGGCATCAGCCAAGCACTTGTGACAATAAAAGCAGGATTCACTCAGGTAAACAGCTGTCAGTGTTTGTGACATCACAATTGTATTAAAGTAAGGTACACCGCTGTGACATCACAAGTGTGTTAATAACAGGTAACATCTGTGACATCGAAACCAGTTTTTGTCAAGTAATCAAACTGTGACAACACAGGAACGTTTTAGTCAGGTAAGCAGCTATGACATCACAGCTTCCTATCCGGTAAGCTGCCGTGGCACGGAAAATCAATACTTTGAGGAGAAACCGGACTCCACAGAAGAGTGCACACACTCTGGATGATGACATCACCGCCAGACAGCACATGAATCACTGCTGGGAAGACATGAGACCACAGGAAAAAATGACCTCCGTCCAGAATCAGGTTTTTGCTATATCCATGGGATTTGCTCACGGCTCATTTGCTGCGTCCACAGCACACAGCTCCATTGATTTTAGTCACAGTTCACACTTTAGTTATTTGTTCGGTTATTTCCGTCAGTTATTGTGAGCCAGAACCAGTTGCGGGTCAAACACACAGAACAGGAGCAGATGATCTCTGTGGAGGCTTTACTACTGGTTTTGGCTCACAATAACTGATGGAAATAACTGACCAAATAACTGAAGTGTGAACTTGCCCTTAGTATGTTTGTTCACACAGTAGGAAAACAATGGGGCGTGCACTTCTCTGGTCTGTTTTGAGGACCAAACATGCCCATGTTCGGTCTGCATTTCATGGACTATTGCTAGTAGTCGCTCGTATTATGTGGAATACGGAGGGCAAAAATGGACACAAGAACTACAAATGGACCCTTCACTGACATCAAATGGACATGGACGGGTGAATAAGGCTTAAGACGTGTCAACAAGCATGTGAGATTCCTCTTTGACCTGAAGTGATCTCCTGATCTATATGGGAACTGGTGATGAACAAACCTAATCCGTATTTACTTGAATTAGAGTAACGTGATTATTGCTGGGCAGAGCGCTCACTGGTGATGCCAGGTTACATCTCCTACTGATGAATCGGGCCCTATGTACTATAGAGGGGCGGCTGCTTAGAGGACCATGGGGCCCCAGCCCTGGGTGGTCTCCTTCCCATTTCCTACTGGATAATGAAACCTGAGCAGGTCTTCCCTCTCCACAAAAACTGCATTATTACCATAGAAAGGGGTACAAATTGGTAAAGTGGTCACAGAAATGGCATAGAGGGGGAAATACACTGGGGCACCTGTCTTGGGTCAAAAAGGACAACAATATAATGGGGGGTCCAATTTCATGTATGCTATGGGGGCATAAAGCCTCCAGAAAACACCAGGCATATGCCAGTTATACCAATGATGGTGCCTGACAACAAATAGAAAAATACTCAAACAACAAAGTGGTGTTGTCAGCAAATGCTCTAAATCTGCCTTTATGGCCGTCTGTTATCATTACTGTATTGGACAGCTTCAGGGTCAAACTTGAAGGTTTCTATTCATTTCCGTCCTTGATCAACTAGCTCAAGATAGTTTAAAGAAGACCTGTCACCTCTCCTGACATGTTTACTATAGTAGTTTATTATAGTAATTTACTCTACAATGAGACTCTATTATTCCTCCTAGAAATGTATAACTACATCGACAACTGAGTTTTACCGTTCCCCTTGCGAAAAGGATGGGTCCATACACAGTGTGCCAATGTCAGCATTGAGGGAGTCGTCCATTTATTTATAGATTGAAGGTGGAGGAATAACAGAGGACCATCACAAGATAGAGTTAAGATTATCCAGAATCGCTATTTCGTGAGGAATACAATAATTAACTAAAACAGACATGTCAGTAGGGATCCTCTTAAAAATTGGGTAAAAAATTCATGACAATCGATGAAATTTGGTATCTTTTTTTTTTTTAATAATCGTTAACCTGATGTCAATAGGATATGTCAACATCCAACCAATATGAAAACTACCACCCCCATCGGACAGAGACAGTGGGCATTTAAAAATCCTCACCACGGCAGACAGGTCCCCCTATAACTGCTTACAGGCCAAAGTGAATCCCTGAAATCCAGCATACAGAACAGACAGGTGACATCAACAACATGTTCTCTACAGTATTGCTGCAGGACGGCGGGTGACAATGCTAGCAGCACACTAGGGTTGTCACCCACCTCCACTTACTTTGGTTACTAGGCAACATATCTGGACATTAAAGTACATGTATTCCCATCTGAGACATATATCGATAGGATATGCCATACAAGTCTGATTGCTGCAGGTCCCACTGCTGGGACCCGCTCTTATCTCCAGGATAGGGGCCCGGTGTGAGCGGAAAGCATGCCACGCCTGTGCAGCCTCCAATCACCATTAAGCGACTTAAAAAAAAATTGCTGAGCCCCTTAAAGGATCACTGTGCTTTCAGAACACTTTTGATATGTTATAGGGACACAATAAAAGTATTGATCAGTGGCGATCTAAGCGCTAAGATCCCCCCCCCCCACAAACTCTAAAATGAGGGGATAGAAGCGCTGGTTTAGCTCAGCTTCCCTGCTTGCTGCACGAGATCGGCTCATAGACTCTCTATGGAGAAGAGAGAATGCGCTAAGTCTTAGCGCTTAAACTTCAAATGATCAAAACTTTTGATATGTCCCTATAACATATCGATATACGTTTTCTGAAAGCACAGTGACCCTTTTAAGTGCTAAAATCCCTCACTGATCCCCCGCCAGTGCCATTCTGACAGCTGCCGTGTCAGCGCTGCTCTCCACTTCCTGGTCCAGGCCTGACACACAGGAAATGGCATGTGATGACCGCTCAGCCAATCACAGACTGTCTCCCGAGTCTGGATGAGGAAGTGCAAGACCAGGGCAGACCTGGAAAAAAAATTAGGAAGTTTTAAGGAGTCCCTAATGAATTATTCCCCAGCAGGACATGTACAAAAATGGGCCTCATTTATTAAAAAGGTCTACAAAAGAATCATTGTTTCCCATAGCAACGGGGCAGCAAAGACGTTTTTCTTTTAGCCAGTTTCCATACAGTTGATATCGCGACCTCCGCGGGTTTCTATGTGAACGTGCGCCGTATGGAGTGTGGTGTACACGGCGTGTGCTCAGCAGGTAGTTTGCTGCTATGTAAATGTACATTTCTAGGATTACAGGTCTCTACACAGCAGGATGTGGCTGCGGCTGTGTTCTGCACATCCTGCAAGTTAATGTCAGGCAGGATGTCCCCTGATACTATGAGCTGTGAGCTTAGCCGAACCGTGGAATTAAACGCTACCCCAAACCTCAAGCTTAAAAAACCAGCTGACGACTTCCCTGAGGTCTCCTTCACACGTCAGTAAATCACGGACACGTGCTGTCCATGTCCTCCACACGTATCCACTGACGCCTCTGTCAGCATGATCCACCCAATTAAACCAGGCATATATCGGAAGGAAATGATACAAGCTACAAAGGAAAGAAAGGTATGTGGAGAAATGAGCACTTTTATCGTTATGCAAATCAGCAGTTAGAGCACCAAGGGGCTGGAGTAACTGTTGGAGCACCACTACAGCTCCAGTGCTCATTATTAGTCCCCCATCAGCTTCGATTGACAGGGCTGACAACCCTATTTAATGGTACTTGCAGCTGTGACATACTGATAATCATTGCCGTTCCAGTGCTATATATGCTATTTGGCAGCAGAGCGAGCGCTGTGCAGGAAGGAGAGAATACTTACCTTTCCAACCAGCCAGCTGCAGCGCTCCTCCGCTGTGTGTGACGCAGCAGGATGGAAAGGTAAGCATTATTGATTGGACATTGTCGGAATGTGTAAGGACACACCCACAGATGGTAACACACAGTTTTTCGTTAATTTCTAGGAGGAATAACAGAGGTACAGCACACCATAGAGTTCTATAAGAAAAGATGCTCCAGAATTGTTTTTGAATGGGTAAAACAAGTATTTACTAAAACAACAGGCCTGGAGAGGTGAGAGGACCCCTTTAACTTTTTTATTATAGTTGCTGCATAGTGAGCAAACCCCATGTTTGAAACTGTCAAAATCTAATCCCGTACACAAACGACATCATTCTGCTAACAACCACGCACGGCAATTCCCTGCCCGTGTCCCGCCAGACATTCACTACAGCCTGTACTCTGTGAACAGACTGACGTAATGTGCTCACAGACTACAGACTGTCATAAACAGCCGCTGTATTCTGCTGCTTGTAAAGGGAAAGGTTCCAATAATAAAACGTGAGGGGCAAATGCTCACAGTGCAATTCCCTCATATAATGTATATAGCAGTTTATAGGGGTTGATCAGCCTTTACTAAGTAATTTACCATCCTCAGGATAGACCATCGCTAGCTGATCAACGGGGGTCCGACACCCCGCACCCCCACTTTAGCGGTTTCACTGTATCTGTCACCAGAACTACAGCGATCCAGCCTCTTTCTTGCATGTGAAGGTTTTTTGTCCAGACAAAAGCTGGCATTTTGCCAGATCCCATTATAGTCAAAGGGGGTCAGATCCGGTGAACAGGATGTTCTACGCCAGAACAGCCAGCCGGATCAGTAATGGAGATATGAACGTACCCTTAAAGGAAATGTGTCACCAAAAATGTTATTTTATTTTAAAACCTGATGGTGACATCTCCTTTTCTTCTAATCTCTTTTTATTTACTAATTACAGATTTTTTTTAATTCTATTTCCTGTTCTTAACGGCATTTAGAAAGCTGTAAGAAACTTGCTTTACGGCAGCCCCATGGGCCATAGACACAATGGTCAGGCGGGGGCCTCACTGACATCTATGGGAGAGTTTTCTGGGCATGCTCTGTGATCTGTGAAGAGGTCATAGTACAAGGAAAGAATAGAGAAGATTTGCCAATCACCTATTGTGAATGGCGGATCCAGTCTTATCTGTACACAGAGGTGATATCATTACAGGCAGGATTAGAATGACAGATAAGCAGGTAACTGCAGTAAAGTGATCCGTACAGACCAAGAAGTGGTCAGAGCAAAAACTGCAGGAATTTATGTAATTAATATGCTGACATGGAAAATTAAAAATAACCACCAACAATTCTTGCTGTAAACAATAGGTCATTTCCTGATGAAACATTTTCTTTAGGCCTCATCCACACGACCTTAGTTTTGGTTCTCATCCGATCCATATTTTTTGCTGATCGGATGCTGACCCATTCAATTCAATGGGGCCACAAAAGATACGGACAGTACACCGTGAGATGTTCTCATCCATATGTCCATTGCACGGCCACGCAAAAAAAAAAAAAAAGAATGTAGTGTCCAAAAAGTCCCATTTTGCGGACAAGAACAGGAAATTGAAACACACTGTGGGACCTGCAGAAGGGAAAATGCGGAGTGCTCGAGGCCAGTATCCGTGTTTTGTAGATCCGCAATTTGGGGACTGCAAAAACGGATACAGTCGGGGTCATGAAGCCTTAAAAAGCATTATTACAGGGGAACTATATGATACTAGGTGAGGGCTACACATACCAGGTGCCATTACTATTTGGGGTTTTCCTTCAGGTGACTATAGATGCTGTCAAGGGGCTGTGAGATCACCCCATAACCCATTCGTAAACTTTCAAATTCACTTTTTTTTTTAACCAATACTGTCTATATTCGACCTAATATCCGGCACTGCTAGCTCAGGATAGCAGGTTTTCTGGTAATTTTCTTTCTATAGAGCTATAGTAATGGTGACCGGGTCGGGGGAGGAGGTTTGGGGCTTTTCTCTTTAATTTGACAGCCACTTTACTAATGAATCTCATGACGGTGACATCATTCCAAGTGGAGGAAGAAGAGGGGTGACGGCTGCGCTGTGATGGATATCACATGGATAACGCAGGATCACGGATCGCCCCTTGTTATATCCACTTCACTGCAAAATCCCTTCCCAGCCATTTCACATATTAACTGTGTCCTTTCATCAGTGAGATGATGTATTCACCATGACTAATCTGGCGGGGGGCTGGGTGTACACCCCCCACCACATCTGTGTCCTATCATACAGGCGGATTATCCGTCCTGTGATTACAGTGCGGGGGTCCATACCTTATACACCCAGTGCATCTGCTCAATTCTAAGTCAGTGGTAGCAGGAACCGTTCCGAATTTTCTGAGACAATCCCAGCAAATTCAGCTTGTCCCAAACTAAATATGGGAGTAATTTATGTAAACCCTGCCCGTATAGTAAGAAGGGATTCAGGGGGGATATGAGGTGTGTCTTGGGGCTAGTCTTAGTGGGGTTGTCCTATGTCAATATTTATAGCCTATCTTTAGAAAAATATCACATATGTCACATAGGGGCAGGTCCCACCTCTGGGACCTGCTCCTATCTCCAGAACGGGGACTGAATCCTCCATTTACTGCTATGGGACTTTCGAAAATTGCCAAACCAGCACTCAGCTATTTTCATAATTTTCATAGTGGTGAATGGAGGGTGGTCGCACATAGGGGGTCTTGTTCTAGAGATAGGACAGGGTCCCAGAGGTGGGACCGGCACCAATCTGACATTTGTGGGATATCCTAGAGCAATGCTATAAATGTTGAGATGGGACAACCCCTTTAATTACCCAGTTTTTACCTCTACGATTGTTGGTAAGCATGCCCTGCCTGGACAGGCAATCATCCAGACTCCCGACCCTTTAAGGAGCATGCGTCGTTACAATATGAATCCCTACTATACTTTTAGGCTGTAATAAAATAAATCACACTATAAGCTGTGTTTGCTGAGGCGCGTTTCTTTAAAGTGTTTTATGGGCCTGAATTTTTAGAGAATGGTGAGTACATTGGTAGGAGGACCTGCCATTCCCTCCCACTCCGGTACAACATTTTCCCCTAGCCTGAGACGAACCCAAGTGTAGCTGCTGGGCTCATTACCACGAGTGTAAATACAAGCAAAAGCTCATTCCTGGTCACAGCTTGGAGACTGCAGGACCTGTGGTGGTTGTGCAAAGCCTGATCCCCCTCTTTGATATGAAGTACCTTGGTGAGGTAACCTTCTGTTTAGTTAGTGCCCAGAGGGGCAGGTATTGTGTTTATGTACTATTTTTTTTGTGCCGTGTATTCACCCAAGTGAATATTGTACTTGGATGCCCTGTGGCAAAATAAACCTTATTTAAACTATTGATGCCATGTTTTGTGTCACTACCGACTCCACCCTCAAGGGCAGATTCCGAAACAGAGGATGTGCTGTCAACATACTGTAAAGTGTATGAGAGGGAGAGAAGGAGGTGGTCTCGTCACAATGATAGAATTGGGAAAACATAATGTGTGACCATCGGCCTCCATATAGAGGATCAGTGCTCATCACAGCCAGAAGATCTGCCCATGTAGGAGAACATATATTGAGATCTTATGAACTATGGTCTACACATCTTATAAGTTATTGGATCTAGGTTCTCCTCAATTAGTATATCCATGAGGAATAAGATATACATAAACTTATTAGTCCTTTACTTCAGGATATAGGCCGATTCACTTTCTCTGTCTAGGTCTGGTGTCCACTAAGGGTGCGGCCACACGGTCAGGTTTGATGATGCAGTTTTGGGACCCAAAATCAGGAGTGGATCATAAAAGGAGAGAAAGTATAGAAGACAAATAGGACTTCTTATCTGTTTTGTATTCACCCGTGGTCTTGGCTTCCAAAATTGCATGTAGAAACCTGACCCTGTGGTCGTACCCTAAAGGTGCCAAACACATTAGATGAATTTTAGGTGGGACTGGATGACCTTCAGATGTGTATTGGGTGTTGAAGAAAAGGACTGTTGGATTTCAACATGCTCGATCCTTTTTCTGTCTGAAGGTTGATTATGAGGTGTCCCATGGCGGCTTATTCCCCTCTTCCCAATAAAAATACATGCACGCTCTGCTGAGTGTGCATGTGTGTAGGGTCAAAATCAGAAGGATTAGCCTTCTTAGCTAAAGTATATGGGAACCTTCACATCTACTTTCAGATGAAGCCACCAGCTTCATGCAACCCCTTAAATTAGATGCTACTCGCGCTCCACGCTCACAGACAAGACACAAGTTCTTCTATAAAAGACAGTTTTTAGGTCCCACATAGTCACGGCCACAGAAAACATCATGTAAAAGAGGACAAAGTGACCCTTACCTTGCATGTACATATGACACAGGTCTCTGCACCACAGGTACTCCAAAATATCCTCTGCACCATGTCTGTGGGAGACCCTCGATGCTATCGACTCAGGATGTAGGAGAATGAAAGGCTAAACATCAAAGAAACCGGGGATAATTCACCTGCTTCTTGGAGTCTAGAGCTCCGGGAATACGTGTGCACAGGGGGCTCTGCGTGCCGCTCGCTTTATCCGCCCGGCACGTGTGGATCTCATTATATGAGGCTTATTCTGCTAACCTGGCGAGTCTCTGTAATCTAAACCTCTCCCCACGTGTCAGGACCACAACAGTGTGACCCACGGGTGCAGACTGCCCCGACTATAGGGGAGCGTACAGACAAGGGTCACCTGCGCTTCTCCTGCTGCGGGAAATAATTCACCACTGACCGGGATTACTGCTAGGAAAGATCCCAATCAATTTACAGAAACTATAATACAGCTTGTAGATTGGGGGAATGGAGACAAACGAGGCTAGGGCTCTGTTCACACTAGAAGTGCGGCCTCCACATATAAAGAAGCTATACCGGATCCGGTGACTACTGAATATTGGTGAACTCCAGTGGACCTCACAAAACGTACGGCAAATCATTGTGCATTGATGTCCACTGTCCCAAATTTGCAGGGACTATCCCGGCAAATTTAGGCTGTGCCGGGCTGAAAATGGGTGGGGGTAATGTAATGGCCATAAGTGGGTGTTGGGTTTGGGCAGAGCAGGCTTAGAATTAAAGCATTGGTTAGGCTTCATTCACACGTCCGTATTTTTCTTTTCCAGATTTTCGGTCCATTTTTTGCAGATCCGTGTTTCCGCAAAAACCTTCCGTTTTTACCAATTGTACATCCGCATCTGTTTAGTTTTTCCGCAAAAAAAAGGAAGGAGGAATATATGTTGGTAGGGTATTTCTTTCTATTTCCTGGAAACGGATCCGCAATTGCGGATGATATGCGGATGACATATTGATGCATTCCGCATATCATCCGCATTTTTTTGCGGACCCATTGACTACAATGGGACCACGGACCACGGACTACATACGCGGACAAAAGTAGGACAAGCTCTATTTTATATGCGGATCCTCATTACGGAACAACGGATGTGGACAGCACACGAAGCCATTGAAATGAATGGATCCGCTTTCTGGATTCCGCATTTGCGGACTGGATGCGGATAAAAACATACGGACGTGTGAATGGAGCCTAAGTATGATAGTGACAGGTCAGAAGTTTTGATTGATAAGCCGAGTACTTCTGCTCTTTCATTTCAGTGATCAGTGGGGGTCCGGGTGCTGAGACCCCCACTGATCACGGAAATGAAGGAGCATAATTACTCAGCTGAACTCTGTGCCCTTTTGCTGTGATCGTCTATGAAGCTGCTCTTATCTTGCCATCAAAAATATTTTAAGAGACGGAAAACGAGATAAAACAGAGTGTGAACAGCGCTTTAAAGGATATCTGTCAGCAGTTTTGTACCCATGTCTGACCTGTTACATGAGCGCTTGGCAGCTGAAGGCATCTGTGTTGGTCCTATGTTCATACGATGTGCCTGCATTGCTGAGAAAAATGATGTTTTAATATATGTAAATGAGGCTCTAGGAGCAACGGGGGCGTTACCATTACACCTAGAGGCTCTGCTCTCTCTGCAACTGCTCCTCCCTCTGCACTTTGATTAACAGGACCAGTTGTGATGATGTTTACACTGCCTGGCCCTCTCAATCTAAGTGCAGAGGGGGCAGTAGTTGCAGAGAGAGCAGAGCCTCTAGGTGTAATGGTAACGCCCCCGTTGCTCCTAGAGGCTCATTTGCATATATTACAACTTCATTTTTCTCAGCAATGTGGGAACATATGAACATGGGACCAACACAGATGTCTTCAGCTGCCAAGTGCACATGTAACAGGTCAGCCAGAGTCATAGGTACAAAACTGAAAATAAAATGTTTTTCCCAATAGTAGAGGTGATAAATGTATTATCTCTGGGGGTGCAACTGTTAGGGTCCCCACCGACCACAAAAACAGGGGTCCAAAAGTCCCTGTGTGAATGGAACCGTTGTGCACATGAGTGACCACCACTTTCTTCACTGTCTATGAGACTGCCGAGTACAGTGCTCTATCATCTTTAGGTCCCATACACATGACCGTCACCATTTTGAGTCCGAAAATCATGGATCCGCAAAATGCGGATGCGGTCTGTGTGCCGTCTGCATTTCTTTGTGAACCTACTGACTTCATATGCATATGTCGGACATGTTCTATCTTTTTGCGCAACGGACATATAGATGCAGAAAGCACAAGGAATGATCCACGTGCTTTTTGCATTCATATATCTGTTCCACAAAAAATATAGATTAGACCAGGATACGCAGATACAACGCGGGTGTATCCATATTTTGTGGATCGGCAATTTGTGGACCACAAAATACATACGGCGAATTGTGCTGACGGCAATTTGCCCCTTTGGTTCGGTCCCTGACATCCCCTTAATCCTCCATACACCCTGTAAGAGAGTATTCGGAAGTCTCCTGTATCCGCGCACCACATATGGCTGACACTTCCTGCTGTAAATCCTGTTAAATACAGGTTTTCACATTACATTTGCTCATTAGTGAAGCCGTCAGTCTCCCTAAAGAGTCATTTTCACCCGAGCTCCTCACATGTGTCCCAGATGTTTGGGATGTTGCTTAGCAGCAGGAGTCATAGCACATAGGAGACACCACTGGATCAGATGATGTCACTGGCACTGCCGCCTCACACACTGATCAGCCATAATATTAAAACCACCCGCCTAATATTGAGTAGGTCCTCTTGTACTGCCAAAAGAGCTGTGACATTGAGACATGGGGGGTCATTTATCATCGTTGTTTGCGCCTTTTTGTTTGTCTTCATTATTTAGTTGCATTTATGGGGTAATTTCTCAAACTGATGTAAAGTAGAACTGGCTTTGTTTAGTTACCCATAGCAACCAATTAGATTCCATCTTTCATTTTCCTTTTTTGTAGCTATTTTAGTCGCAAATTTTGTCTATATACCCCATCATGGGTGGTGTAGTTTTCCTCGGTTGGTCTAAAAAGTATCGTGCAACTTTTTTTTTATTTACAAAGTCATAATTAAGATGTGTCTTTTTGCGACTTTTCTAGGGCACATTTGCGATTTTTTCTGTATGCAGATGTACCAAATTAGACAGAGACCACTAGATACACCTTAAAACTGATGAATAAAAACACACCACGATTAATTCATCACCTGTCCTGTGCCTGATCATAAATATCCGGCAAGGCACATACAGACGAATCAAACACGCCAGCGAAAAACTCATCTAAAAAAAAAAAACACCCCCATATACTCTGCAAGATCTCTAAAAGGTGTCCTGTGGTATCTGGTAGCAGATCTTTTATAATGGCTGCCCAGGATTTTTATACTGATGGCCTATCCTCAGGAGAGGTCATCAATATCTTACCAGTGGAGGTTCGACTCCCAGAACCGCCACCGAACAGCTTACCAAGCACAGCACCGTACACACTGTATAGCGGTTGAACTTTATCTCCTCATTTACTTCAATAGGACTGAGCTGTGACTAGGCCACGTAACCGATGTACACAACGTCACTGGCCTAGGAAGAGGACGCAACGCTCACCAGAGCACTGAGTCGGACCTCCACTGATCAGATACTGATGACCTATCCTGAGGACAGGCCATCAATATCAAAATCTCAGACAACCCCTTTAAGTCCTGTAAGTTGTGAGGTGGGACCTCCATGGATCAGACTTCTTTTCCACCACATCCCATACATGCTTGTCTGGATTGAGATCTGAGAAATATGGAGGCCTAGTCATCACCATGGACTCCTTGTCATGTTCCTCAAACCATTCCTGTTCGGTGTACATTGCCTATAACACTAGGTTCTCAGGTTATGGTGCTGGCTGTCATCTTGGTCGACACGTGACCATTTGACATGATGCAAGGGAAGCATGTCACTGCTATGACCAGTGATTGGCTGCAGCAGCGTCATAACGGAAGTTGACATCTTGGGAGCGCAGTGGAGCAGCTGAGGCCAGGGAGAGAAGGAGTGGGTTCCAGCGCTGGGAAGCAGTTAAATAGGCTCCCCTTCACAGCTCTGGCCAAGAGGAGGGGGTTTGCCAAACCCCACCCCAAAGTTGCACAACCCTTTTAAGGGCTCATGAACACGACCGTATGTGTTTTGTGGTCCGCAAAACAAGAATTCGCATAAAATATGGATGACATTCATATGAAGTCCGTGTTATACCTGTTTTTTTTCCGGATTTAAAACGGACAAGAATAAAACATGTTCTATTTTTTGGCGGAACGGGCTTGCGGACATATGGATACGGAATGCACACAGAGTCATTTCCATTTTTTTGCAGGCTCATTGAAATGAATGGTTCCGTATATGGCCCGCAAAAAAAATGGAGCAGACGCTGACAAAAAATACATTTGTGTGTTCTCTGGTTGCCTTAGTGTGCCATGTAGCAAAACTACACCACAAATTGGTATGGTCTTGAGATACGGTTATCGGCCATTTGTTTTTTACATGTGAAACACAATTCTTTAAAGGGGTTTTAAAATAGTTTTTTTTAACATGTACGTGATTATGCTTTAAAAAGGTGAATCCCCCCTACTTATCCCCCTCTCCCTCTATTGTGGTCCATAAGAGTATGACCGTCTGCCTGCTAAGCTGTGCCTTGTGCACGTTTTAACAGCCATTTAACCATGACAGCCTGAAGCCTTTCAGAACGCCCAGGGCTGTGGTGGTAACTGGTTGGAGATCCATGACCAGGATTGCCGAAGACGCCCAACCTGGTACTTTAACTGCTTACATGCCACATTCAATAGCGATTGAAGTATATGTTTTGAGGGAGGGGGCTCCCTCCGCATTTCGATCCGAGACCCTGCAACGAAAACATGGGGCTCATCAGTATCCAACACCCCCGACGATCAGCTGTTTGAGAAGGCACTGGCGCTAGCAGTAAAGCCCCGGGCTTCTCTCACCGTTTCCTAGGCCGAGTGACGGCACATTCATCGGTCTAGGCACAAAGAAGTGAATGGGGCTGCCAAGAACAACCGCTATACAGTTTACAGTGCTGTGCTTGGTGAGTACAGAGAAGGTTGCAGCGTTCACAGCCTTCGGCGGGCTGATCGGCGGGGGTCCCGGGTGTCAGACCCCCACCAATCAGATATTGATGACCACAGGATAAAAATCTCATAAACCCCCCTTTATCGTGGTAGCCTAATAACCGCATTGCAAAAACAAGCTATGGAACACCACACGTGTTTTTTGCCCGGGATGCCACCATGGCATGTGGACCCACCCTATAAAAGCGTCCAAACCCCCACGCTATACAACCCTTAGGCTACTTTCACACTAGCGTTTTTGCTGGATCCGGCAAAGTTCAGCAAAAATGCTTCCGTCGTGATAACACAACCGTCTGCATCGGTTATGAACGGATCCGGTTGTATTATCTTTAACATTGCCAAGACGGATCCGTCATAAACTCCATTGAAAGTCAATGGGGGACGGATCAGTTTTCTACTGTGTCAGATTGTGTCAGAGTTAAACCCATTGACTTGCATTGTGGGTCATGACGGATCCGTCTTGCTACGCATCTCAGGACGGAAAGCAAACTGCAGCTTGAGATATGAGAAAGGAACGGAATGCCTTTTGAAGGAGGAGGTTACGCTTTGTCCCAATTGACAATGAATAGGGACAAAACTGAAGCGTTTTTTCGGTTATGAGACCCTATGACGGATCTCAATACAGGAAAATATTAACGCTAGTGTGAAAGTAGCCTTATCTGAAAAACGTGACAGAAACCGGCAGTGATGTGCGAACAGAACCATACAAATCTCCATTACCTGATCAGTTCACAGCACCGGCTGGCCGGCTTCAGAAGTTATTACTTTACATACCACATCTCCGGACCCCCCACAAGGGTCTATGTGCCCGTACATATCGTCTGTACCCAGAAACGCACTTACACGCTTATTGCTGAGGTGACATCAAATGTAATGATGCGTAAGCCCCATACACCACACCATCATCCATAATTCACATTCTGACACAACGTATGAGCAGAGTCACATTACAACACTACCAATGCACCGCCAAACATACACCTCTCTGCTATATACACTGCAGCAGAGCTGAATTTGCTCCGAGGTCACATCATAAAAGAGCTAAATCAAGTGACAAACTCAGCTCTGCTATATCTGTTTTTCACTTTTTCTCCATATCCTGTTCAGATTGAAACCTTGCAGTGAGTGTGTGCCAGACACAGAAATGACATTGACCCCGCTGCGAGAGCGATCACCCCCCCATCAAACTTCAGCCGCACTTTCAAACTCTCCCCAGCGGCACGTCAATATCAGGTCAGCCTCCGTACGCAGCTGTGCATTCGTAAAGGGCGCACTTACCTCCGGGAAGCCTTCATTTAATATATCCTGCAGATTGCCCCTGGACAGATAGGCGATCATCATCCACGGCTTCAACAGACTGTCTCTTAGGCTTAATCCCTCCGAGGTTTGCAGGGAGTCCAGGCCATGCACAAAGAATTAGTAGCCATGGGGGATAACGCTGGTCCTCTCCGCCTGTTCATCTGAGACCAGAAGCAAAGCTGCAGGGAGGGAGGGGTGAGGGGGAAGGATGCACTGAGCATGCTCAGGACGGGATCTCCTACCAGCGTGTGCGCTGTCAGCCCTGACATCACTCAGACCAGCAGCACTTTATAGGATGGAGACACAGGAAGAAGTAACAGAAAACAGATGCAAAGCTCTGTAAAAGCGGACTGCTGCGACTGCTAGGACCCAGCAGAGCCAAACCGAGGCAGCTGGATATGGGACATGCTCCAAATCAGACACATGGCCATATACATCGCATATACCGTCAGGAGTATTCACACAGATGTCACTTCTCAGCGGATCCCTGACATCTAAAGGTCAATTTAGATATCGATGGTGAAGTTCAGTTCTGTGGAACCGTAGGAGAACTTCAGGTACCGCAGCCATATCGCAGACGCCGTACGGCCAGGGACATGCGTGACGGAAAATCCAGCAGAAAAAAAACTGCACAAACAACCACAACAAAATCACCCAAAATAAAAAGCAGATTTCATCCTCTCCAATGAGAATAAAATAAAAATCCGTTGTATAAAGTGACCTGTGGAGATTTCAAAACCGTCATACCGCAGCTGTAAAAGCTGTGTTTTTTTCTTTTTACGCAGCATGTGGATGAGAATTCTGAAATCCTGTACAAAACTGTGGATTTGCCACACGAAAATCCGCGACGACAAATGCATAGCTAGTCACACGTGACCCCAGCCTAAGGGTACCTGTACGTGACGGGGCTCAGGCACACGGCTACAAATGTTTTGCGGATCCGCAAAAAAGTTTACGCAACAAAATCCACATAATAAAAACATGATTTTCTGCAAATTTCAGCAGAAACGCTGCAGATTTTCTGCTGTGGTTTCTGCTGCGGAAATGGCTGTAGATTTCACCCTCTTCATTCCAAGGGGTGAGATCTGCGAGAGATCCGCAGCAGAAACTGACGTCTTTCAGATCCGTTTTTTTTTTTTTAAGCAATGTGTGATTAAGATATCTTAAAATGGCCCCCACTTGGTACTGTACAAGCCACAACGGCAAACTCACAGCATTTCAGTCAGGTATGTACCAACTCTTAAAATGGCCATACAGATTAGGCCACTGTCACATCTGCGCTTTCGCTTTCGGAGGAAAACGTTTCAGTTTTGTCCCCATTGATTGTCAATGGGGACAAAACTGAACTGAAGGGAACGGAATGCTCCAAAATGTATTCCGTTCCGTTTCATTGTGTTCCCATGACGCACACATACCGTAACCACAGTAAGCAGCGTTTTTGAGTGCGTCCTGGGAAGCGGAACAAGACGGATCCGTCATGACTCACAATGTAAGTCCATGGGGACAGATCCGTTTTCTCTGACATAAAAGAAAACGTATCCGTCCGCCATTGACTTACAATGGTTTTAGAGACGGATCCGTCTTGGCTATGTTACAGATAATACAACCGGATCGGTTCATAACGGATGCAGACGGTTGTATTATCAGAATGGAAGCGTTTTTGCTGGATCCGTCAGATGTGAAAGTAGCTGAATGGTGGTGGGCAGGGCTGCCAACCAGAATTGTTCTGTTTTCTGGACAACTTATCCCAAAATCAACAAATTGGAAATCCATGTATATAGCTCAGTATACTGATAAGAACTCATCAGCAGCATTTACTGTGAGCTACAAAATGATGAAAATTACCACCATCTAGTCAACTACTACCAGCCTCAAAAATAATCTACATGGCTATTTTTTTTCACGGACACAGGAAAAAAAGTCACCTATTTTTACGGATTATCAAGAAATTTCTGGATGGTTGGCAACCCTGGTGGTGGGACCAGCTGACCAATTAAGGTGTATGGCGACCGAATTTTCACTGATGAAAGATGTTGGGGGAAATAAAGATCAGACACTTGGATTTCAACATGCCCAATCCTTTTCTTTTGAAGGGTGATTTTTAAAGGGGTTGGCCCATCTGGGACACTGATGGCATATCGCTAGGATATCATCTGGGACCTACTCCTGCCTCCATAATGGGGCCTCCGAAATGAACAGAGAGCAGGCGCTGAAGTGCGACCACCCTCTGTTCACCGCTATGGGAGTTCCAAAAATAGCTGGACAAGCGCTCTCAGCTATTTCCAGCAGTCCCACAGTAGTGGAGAGGTCGTTGCACTTGAGCAGTGCGCTCTCCGTTTGCCGCTATGGGACTTCCGAAAACAGCTGAGTGCGCTTGCTCGGCTTTTTCTGAACTCCCTTAGTAATGAGAACGTGGTGCACACACAGTATGCGACTGACGGGAGGGAACGCTTCCCTCCTGACCATCATCTGCCACATTGGGCTGTGTAATACAGGCGTTAGTCTCTAAAAGTCTTATGGGAACTGAGGCTCCAGTATATAACTAGGCAGAAATGCCATTCCGGAGCGTGGGAAAGCTGGGTGTCCATCTATGTAGCAGCTGTAAGTGCAGCCATATTGGTTATTACCCAGAATGAAGATAGGACTAAGGCTACATTCAGACGACCATAATGTTTTGCGGTCCGCAAATTGCAGATCCCCAAAACACGGATACCAGCCCGTGTGCGTTCCGCAATTTATGGACCGCACATGACCGGCACTATGCCTATTCTTGTCTGCAATTGTGGACAAGAATAAGACATGCTCTATCTTTTTGGCGGGGCCACAGAACAGAACTACGGATGCGGACAGCACACGGTGTGCTGTCCGCATCTTTTGCAGCGCCATTGAAATGAATAGGTTCACACCCGTTCCACAAAATTGCGGAATGGATGCACACACCTTCATACGGTCATGTAAATTAACCCTGAGGGACATGTTGATGGTTCCAGTCAACAGCCCATGGGATGCATCATGTTGTTTCTATGGAGGGAGGGTAACAACTTCTAGAAACATCTGGGCTACTCTTTTCTAGGAGGTTAAACCCATTTGCCCCACATGGAAACTTGAGACGCGGGTGAGCTATATGTGTACATAAACCTGAAGGAATGCAGAACCAGTTGTCTCAGTCCTCGTGCTGGAACTTTCCTGGAGTCGGCAAACAAGTCTTTTCATCAGAAGACAAGAGTAAGAGTAGGACCTGAAGCTGTGAGAACTTACTGTAGATGTGGCAGGTTCCTTATTACACTAATGCCATAATCATTTGAGACCAGATCAATTAAAAATACTGGGACAGATAAAAACATGGGTCACGTCGGCAGGTCCTGAAAATCTGGTATGAAAGCCACGTAGAACTGGTTGCACTGGTTGTAGATATGCTCACAAAATGAACCGTTAAGTCCACATGAGAGGAGGGTACATTAGTGTGAACCTCACTGATCCATCTCTGCATCTCTATGAGAGATCAGCTCTATTGTTTTCTTCTGTCAAAGTCTTTGAAGACAATTTCTAGTTACATAAATCTGTTTCTGGGAAAGCTGGGTGACAACCAGGCTGGCTACTCCCAAGGGGTGGTCACCTAACTTTCCTAGAGTCCAGAACTGATATGCTATGTACTCATGGCACTGGACTAGACAGATTGCATTCAGGACTGTTAGCAAATCTGGGTGATGACCCTGGATGTAACTAACAGGACAGCAGGTCCAGCAGCTGCCATGGGGCCCAGTAACTAAGGGGGCCCATTCCAAGTTTAGTTGCGTCATTGCTTTGTGGATTATCCCACTTCTCACTGAGTAACTATCCTTGCACTGTGACATCACCAAGAAGGTTATCCTTGCAGTGTGACATCACTGAGTCGTTTATCCCGACACTGTCACATCACTGAGTAGGTTATGCTTGCACTGTGACATCACCGAGTAGGTCATCCAGGCACTATCATATCACTGAGAAGGTTATCCTTGCTCAGAAACATCACTGAATAGGTTATCCTTGCACTGTGACATCACCAAGTAGGTTATCCTTCCACCATGACATCACGGAATAATTATCCTTCCACCATGACATCACTGAGCAGATTCTTCTTGCACAGTGACATCACAGAGTAAATGATCCTTGCACTGTGACATCACTGACGAGATTCTCCGTGCACAGTGACATGACTTAGTAAACTATCCCTGCACCGTTTATTATCTGTGGCCTGTGTCATCAGTGGGAACGTGATTTCTCTGATGTAACCTCACTGAGTGGATTAGATCTATGCTGTGACATCACTGTGTGCATCATCCCTGTAATGTGACATCACTGAGCATTATCCCTCTGCAGTAGGGGAAGATACATGGCACAGAATGCTTTATTTTAATCGTAAGCTATTCATGTTCTAAAATGAAGGTGGTTGTCTGTCATACCCTCCAGAATTATAATATCATGTAATTCCCAAAAACAGAAAAATACCCCCAAAATACCTTTTCTTTATCCACAGATTTCCAAGAGAAAAATATCTGTAACCTGCTAAACTGAAAGAGCAAATTGCTCTGTAAATACCCTATGAATTAACCGGTACTTTCTAGAACATTAGCGATTATGGCATTTAGAGGAATTACGTATGTTTACTGAATTTTACTTAAAGCAATTAATATACCAGTCCGTGAACACGTCATCTTCAAGACAACACTATAAACTGCGCTCAAGAGCAGCCAAGAGAAATAGGAAAAACTGTACAAGAGGCATGAAAGTAATATAAAAAAGAGTAACATGAGTTTAATTCAGCATAAAAGAGTTACCAAATACTCTGGAATACTGGAGTTGTAGAGAAGTATGAAAACAGTCCAAAATAAAAAGCTAAAAAGAAAAAAAAAAAACATATGCCACCATCGTTTTTAACTGCAGGACTCTGGTTCTTGGCCAATCATAGAATGCAAGTAGTCAGACTTCCCAGAATGCAAGTTTTTAAAAGATTTCAGCTCTGAAGTCTGCAGAATTGTTAATGAAGTTAACCATTGTCCAGACCTGTGCCCCTGAACATAAAAAAAGCAGACTAACCTGCCCATAGTCCTGCCACCGTGCCTGGCCGCTTCCTGATCCCTGCAGGACAAGGAAGAGGCTGGGACCCGTGACCGTTGCAGCTGATCACAGGTCTCAGTGATCACATCGGACTGAACGGTACCTCACAGGACCAAGAAGCAGCCGGGAACAGAGCAGCAGCAGGACTGCGGGGGTGCTGTGGTCAAGTGTCGGCCGTTTAACCCCTTCCATGCCGCAGTCCATAAGGACCACGGCATGGAAGGGTTAACAGGGAGGGCGCTCCCTCCCTCTCCCATCGGGCGCTGCAGCAGCGCTCCGATGGTGGGACCAGTGAGAGGGAGAGAGCTCCCTCCCATCGGGACGCTGCTCTGCTGTGGCAGCGTCCCGATGGTTACCATGGCAACCGGACGCTTTCGTCCGGCTTGCCATGGTAGAGGTAAGCCTGTTCAAGCTCCTGCTAAAGGCAGGAGCTTGATCAGTCTTACAATCAGAAAATACACTGCAGTACAGTAGTAATAGTTAATTGAACAAAAAAAACTTTGCTTGTATTCTTCTTTAAGGATTAGTGTATCTTTTAATAATATATGTAACAAACTGTGATACCATGATAACCGTAATACCGCGGTATTTACTGAGACGGTTATCATACCGTGAAAATTTCATACCGTTGCAACCCTAGTCGGCTCAAAGACCAGACAAGCCCTTTAACTATAAGACATGTAACATGAAATCGGTACTATCAAATCACTGTGTCTGAAACGTTTGGCTCTTTCTAGTGGCTATATATATATATACATATATAGATATAGGCTTCAAAGAGAAGCGACAACCTGATGTAAGAGTGTGAACAGAACCAAACACACTTTTTAAGCTCATGATCTATAACCTTATAATTAGCCCTATACCTGAGCAGGACACGGATGTTCCCACGCCAGTCTGGACGGCACGCTCCTGCATTATTGTACATTTACAAGCGCTGAGCTGGGCGTATCTCCATGACAGATCAAAGGGATCAGAGAGACTACATCCACTTAGTAAAGGGCCGAATCTCCTCGTCACGTTGCTCTGCCTGCTGCTCCTCTCCCAGCAGCTCACTAAAGGCTCCATTTTCTAAAACTACATACCATATTCTAAATGTAACGTCCATGTTCTTATCAATAAATCATCAGGAAGCAGGTATGTATGGTTCCCTTCACAGGTCTGCCCAGAAGGGGACAGGTTTGCCAAAAGCTCCTCAAAATGTGCACAACCCCTTTAATCCCATCAAAAACAGAGCAGCTCCACACAAGGGATCATATTACACATGTCAATAAAAGTATATGGAGAGGGGAGGTGGGAGCAGTGAGCATGAACTGAATGAGACACATACAAACAGACTGCTGTAGCTACATGGGCCGAGATATAAACTTTTTAAGCGCTATACTCACAACAGTACATCTCTATGATCCATGATCCTGGGGCTACTTCTAAATGCATAAGTGCAGGTTATGAAGCAGATTCTTCTCTACTTTCTGTGTGCAGTGGATGGCAGCTAGTCTCTGCATGACTGATAGATGCTAATGTCTGCCCGCTTATCATAGCACATGGGCAACTTTTTGTTGGAAACATGAAAATAGGCTGATCAATAACGCTGGAAACTCCAGCCGTAATCCTGAGAAAACCCACCAACAAACGCTCAATCCTCCTCCAGCACCCCCACAGGGTAAAAAAAGTATTGCATGCTGGCCATTGAAATTAAGAGTCATGTTGTGTCAGCAGGGGTGAGGGACTGGTGAGAGATCAGAAGAACCTCTGCTCTTCATAATTTAAACCCATAGATGCCATTGTCAATAGTGACCGTGGCATCTAAGATGTCTGACAGGAGGAGGGGAAAGGAGTGAAAGGAGCGATGGTCACACATGCATGCTGAGCTCCATTCATCTCTATGTGCTGAGGATAGCTGATGGCTCTACTTGGCTTCTCTTTAGCAACCCCATAGAGTTGAATGGAGCAGCAGTGCACAGGCTCAGCCTTCGGTCCATTAACTCCAGGGGCTCAGGGAACAAGGGTCCCAGTGGTAAGACCCCCACAGACAGACAGACCCATTACATTGTCAGGACTAGCTCTTGGCTTGGAGTACTTACATATGTTGTTGGAGGAACGTTCGAAGCCGGAGTCCCCATAATTTTCTCTACAGAGGCTGTGAGTTCACAATTAGTCCTAGAACATAAAGAAAACATATACCTCATGTTACATACGTGTCTTGAAGACATCATCGCTTGTTCCTGTCGGGGGGTGGGTGTGATTAATAAACCTTAGGATGTACACAAGGGAGGTTTGCATTACAGATTATGGCTCATGCACATGGGATTCTAGGAGATGGATGCTAGGTCAGCAGGAGATGATCCCGATTGCTCTGCCACAAGTCGTGTCAATGACATGGTGAACAAGCATGAATCCTGCCGCTCCACTCTAAGTCTAAGAGATGGTCGAGCTCAGTAAGTTTGTCAGTGATCTAAACCTTGAATGGAGTTTCCAGCAGCTGGAAGGAATGGACCATTGGACTCTCTGATAATGAGGGGGGCCCCACTGTTGTACCCCTCATTTATTACCTATGCAGCAAATATCAACTAAGGCTTCCACAGAGATGCAGAAACCTTCTACAGTATTTCAATATCCCTCCGATTTCATATGGAGACTTATTTTTCCTATCTCATATGGACCTGCCATGATTTCATATGGACCTAATTTCACTGTATGGAGGTATTCTCAACTAAAAGCAGTGGAGGTTTCAAGGTCTCACAAAGCCTGGACAGTCTCTTTAGTACAGGACCATACAGGTAGGTGGGCCTGCCACCATTCTTCCTGCTGCTCATGTCAACTGTTCCGGTGTGGGCCGAATCCCTTTAGCACTTAATGATGGTGTCCAAGGGTTTTGTGCTGTCAGCTCCTGATCCAGCAGGTCCAAAGAGGCTAAGGATATAAAGCGTCTTGGACATCATAAGCAAACGTAGAAGGTCCGGCCACCTCGCACCACAAGGCTATGGACCCAAATCTGACAAGGGCATTCACAATAAAGAGGATAAATAATAAACTCAGTACCAAAGACGTCATCCTTTGTAGGCCAGCAGTCTCCTAAATGGACACCAGCCCAGCCCTACCCCTCGGCTCATTAATCTTTGTGAACAGAGGCCAAACTATGGGGTCAGCAGACAAAAAGAATATGCTGGCCATCAGAAGGCTGAAGGGGGTGTTAGTGGGGGGTGAGCTGCTTCAGGATTTCACCCTGACTTCACTTGACGTCTTCATGAAGGTCTTTGCTATGTTTAATCTTCATGATCAATCTCTTTCGGTCAGGCGAGGGGCAGCAGGTTCACCGCGTTATTCAAGAGGTCAAATCATGTTCCAAACCAGTAACTTGATTAAAAAGTTGCTGACAACCCTTAGGGAGAGCTGAGACACAAGATATGTGTCCCTGCTGAGGTCACCGGGATCCACAAACAGAAAAATAAAGTCCGTGAGCAGTTTGTAGAGCAGAAGGGCGTCCTCCACACAGAGGGTTAAACAGTGGTGCTGAAGAGGTTTTTCTTTCTATGGCGAAGCGGTGTTCCTGGTGTTCCCTCCTCTGCCAATGTGTGGTGAGGGCACTACTGTGCAGGTCAACAACTTGTGGAGGGGGCACAGCGACACATTGGCACTACATTGACTTCATTCTCAGGATCACAGAATGTCCCAGAGGTCGGACCAACCTTGATTATAAATTGAAGACATATCCAAGCAATAAGTTGAGAACCCCTTTAAGAGCCCACACATCAGATACTGGGGGGCAGTATACTGTATATGGCATCCAGATGAAAATGAGATCAGGAAGGAGCGTTGTGAGGAGAGTCCTACGGGTCTGCTGCTCTCTGTAAATCAGCTTTTGCTCCTCTCCTGGTGAAGCATTTTCAGCAGCTGGCTTAGAACTAGCAACCCTCAATGTCTTGCTAATGTCCTTTTCAGTTGAATGCCAGGCACAGTATAAAGTCTCCAGAAGCTGCTTCTGCATGTTGTATAGAGGAAGCTCCTAGCACACCCCAGTTTCATCGTTCAGGCTGGAATAACATAGGCAGGACTTGGTGCCAAAGCCAGAAGTGGATGCGGCAGGAAGGAGAAGTCCTTCCTTTAGATTTCCCATCCCCTTTTATATCCACTCCAGGTTTTGGAGCAAAAAACTGCAGATGCGATTCCGGTCTAATGGACATCTTGGGTTGTGTCGTGTTATTTCAATATAATGCAACGTAAAAAAAAACTGTCAAATTTGTAATTTACTTTCTGTTATAAAAACGCTCCACTTGTGAGATTTAGGGGGTCATTTACAACAGACGCCATACCAGTTTTCTGGCAAGACCGCGTTGCAACTTTTTAAATGCCCATGTGGATCCACTGACTTTAATGGGTCGGTGTACAATATTTTGGAGCCAAGAAAAAAAACCCGACATGTTCTATCTTTTTACAGAAAGAACACAGAAGACATGTCCTATTCCAGTCTGGAAAATGCAGACCATGGATCCATTGAAGTCAATGGGTTCGCAAAAACGTGTATGCCACGCGGTTGGTATCTGTATTTTGCGGATCTGAGGTTTTCAGACCGCAAAATATATGCGGTTGTATGAATGCACCTTTAGACGGGTATTCCAGTTCTTGTGATCATTTTGACCCCATGGGGTGAGATCTTGTGTGGAGCCCCTGATCGAGGGAGATCATCAGTAGTCCTCTATGTCTTCCATTTTCTAATTATTGCTCCCACAGTTGATTTCTTCACACCAAGCTGCTTGCCTATTCATATTCAGTCTTCCCAGCCTGGTGCAGGTCTACAATTTTGTTTCTGGTGTCCTTCGACAGCTCTTTGGTCTTCACCATAGTGGAGTTTGGAGTGTGACTGTTTGAGGTTGTGGACAGGTGTCTTTTATACTGATAACAAGTTCAAACAGGTGCCATTACTACAGGTAATGAGTGGAGGACAGAGGAGCCTCTTAAAGAAGAAGTTACAGGTCTGTGAGAGCCAGAAATCTTGCTTGTTTGTTGGTGACCAAATACTTATTTTCCACCATAATTTGCAAATAAATTCTTTAAAAATCAGACAATGTGATTTTCTGGATTTGTTTTCTCATTTTGTCTCTCATAGTTGAGGTCTACCTATGATGTCAATTACAGGCCTCTCTCATCTTTTTAAGTGGGAGAACTTGCACAATTGGTGGCTGACTAAATACTTTTTTTCCCCCACTGTATTCCCTATCCATAGGAAAGGGGATAACTATTAGATTGGTGGGGGTCCTCACACTGGGACACCCACCGATCATGAGAACGTGGGCCCCATACTCCATGCAGCCCCCCTGAAAAGAACTGAACGGATGCTCCCACATGCTCATGGCCGCTCTATTTATTTCTATGGAGTAGGACCCCCACCAATCTATGGATAGGAGAAAACTTCAACCAACTGGAATACTCCTTTAAGTTCATATTTGGCGACTCTTGTAGAAAAAGGGGGAATTTCCAGGACTCTCAGAAGAGCAGGAACTTTAACCATATGTGGCACTTGAATGCCCAGAACCAAAAACATTGCATTGAGGGTGCGGGGTGTGTTGCGAAAAGAATGTGGTCTATTATCAAAAGGGGCATGGACTAAAAAGGGGGCATGTTAATGCCCGGATCTCAGCTGTTAAAAGTTAGCAAACATGGGTTAATGACGGTGGTAAGGGTGACTATCTGATGTGTATGGCGGTGTCTCACTCATCTGTCATGGAAAAGATTCCAGCATGACCAACCCATTTGTTTTCGGGGAGATAAGCTGCTGCCAGGGGTGTTCGCCGGAGACTTACTCACCGCTCCTTACTCAGAATGTATGTGTATAGGGGGCTCAGAAAAACGGCTATTGAAAGTGCAAGGACACCATAAACATGTTGTCCACTTTCGGGGGCCTTTTGGCCTGACTCCCCCATGTTGCATACTTACATGCTCCCTGCTGCTAGGTTTTGGCTCCTTTGGTCGCCTCCTGAGGCTACTTTTGGTTAGTGTACTTCTTGGTGAGAGATCACTGCCTGTTAGACATGCCTCTATGACGCCCTTGAAGACATTTTGCCCAGTTGCCAGATCATTGGCTTGAGAGAAGGGGGATGGTAATTTTGACAAATTATGATCTGAGGTCCGATTCTAGTCTTATTAACATTGGGGGTCTGATCTGAGGTCTGATTCTAGTCTTATTAACATTGGGGGTCTGATCTGAGGTCTGATTCTAGTCTTATTAACATTGGGGGTCTGATCTGAGGTGCCTCTTATAGGGCGCAAAATAGAGTATTTTTATTTTTGTCAATGAGTTATATGTATAGACATTTATTTTTTATTATAGCGCTGACATATTCCACAGAGCTGTACAGACATCACCATCACCCTCTGTCTGAATTCCCTGTCCCACATACAGTACAAACTCCATGTCTTTGGTGGGACGACCATTCTCTCTATTTATTTCACCATAAACATACTGTATATGTTGGTCATGGGGTTGGTGGTAATCATGGTGTGAACAGTGGCTGATTGCTGCGATGCCTCCATTGTTACCTGGCACATAGAGGGTTTGGCACATTTGCTACATTACTGCCAGATATTGTCCCTTGTTTCCAATATGATTATTAACAGCATCCATTATCCAGGCAGCCAGAGCCAATGGGAAGGCAGCAGCATGCAGGCGCACAACACTCACCTTATGGCGGGGTCCCATGCCTGGAGGGGCCACACACGCGCAGGGGACACAGATGGAGAAGTTGGCCGATCGCTGCGACAATTCTGGAAAAGTGCTTGATAACAGGCGCATCCTCTCCCAGGGCTGCGGCGTGCTGCCGTTACCATAGCAACCAATACACTGGCCAGGATAGAGGCGTGGCCATCACCATGCGCAAAGCCTATGGGAAACCTGGGTCGTCCGCACCGCCCTCTATTTCTGTCCCCACCCCTAGTACCTGATTGGTGAAGAAAGTAATGGGGCGGAACTAGGAGCCGTCGTGTGATTGGCAAACGGGATAAGGCGCGATGATTGACGGCCACGTAGGATAGTGACTTGTTGATTTGACTGCTGGTGCGTGACGAGACTCACCCGGCGATGTCAGATTGTTTTTTTATTATATTGTGGGATGGTTTCACACATAACGTTTTGAACATTCCTCCCCCCAAAAAACTACAGATCTACGAAACGCGCTGTGTGGGCTTTTTCCTCACATTTTTGGTGTGTTTTTATGGGTTCACGTGGCTGGGTTTATACGTTTTTTTGTTTTTAATCCATGAATTTATTTTTCTACAAGCTTTTTTATGTTTTTGCTTTTTTATTCAACTTTTTTGTGTGTATTTTATTGTATTTATTGTATTTTTTTTTATACAAAAGTTTAAGCAAAAATACTTGAAAAACAAAAACCCCATCAGAGCATACTACGTTTAAAAAAATAAAAGTCACCGACACAAAAAATACACCAAAGGGGAGAAAAAGGGCACAAAAAATGCTATGTAAAGCTTTTATAATCATGGCTCCGCTGCGCTATGTTTGCTCTATACAGTAATTTGCACTTTTTAATTTTTGTCGCCACTTTTCCAAGTAGGGAAAAAAGCAGGAGGGATGTGGTCTCCCCTAGCCCAACACATTCAGGCCTCATGCACACCACCGTATGGATTTTGCGGTCCACAAAACCCGGGTGACAATCAATGGTTTTTGCAGAACCATTGACTTCAGTGGTCCACATTTTGTAGCCTAGCATAGGACATTTGGATGCGGGCACATATACATGTGCCGCAGGTAGCTGCTTTTTAACCACTTCCCATCCACTTATCCCCTTCCTGACAGGCCTAATTTTGCAAATCTGACATGTGTCACTTCATGTGGTAATAACTTTGGAACGCTTTTACTTATCCAAGCGATTCTGAGATTGTTTTCTCGTGACATATTGTACTTCATGTTAATGGTTAATTTGAGTCGATAAGTTTTACTTTTATTTATAAAAGTCAGGAAATTCCCAACTGGAGTCTACAGTGTCATTAAGGCTAGTTTGAGTCGATATGTTTTACTTTTATTTATTAAAAAAAATCCACAAGTTAACGAAAATTTGAAAAAATTCACTGTTTTCTAAATTTGAATCCCTCTGCTTTTAAGACAGATAGTGAGGCCCAGGGGCGGACTGGGAACTTAAAGTGGCCCTGGAAAAAATACTAAAATTCGCCCCATTTTGTAGTTGCGTCCAAACTGATGGAAGGCAGGGCCAGTAGTACCATATTGTGGCACATTATACCACCCCAACTGAGCCAAATACCACAGTCCATCACAAAATATTGCCAGCAGCACAAAATACATCCCCAAAAACTTCCACTGGCCGGCCGTGAGGAGGGCTCAGGCGGCCCCCTGGGCATCGGCCCACCGGGAAATTTCCCTGTTAGGTCTATGGCCAATCCGCCCCTGGTGATGCCTCATAAAATACTCATTAATTGACATTCCCCATATGTCTACTTTATGTTGGCATCATTTTGGTAGCGTAATTTTATTTTTTTAGGACATTAGAAGGTTTAGAATTTTAGAAGCAATTTTTGAAAATTGTGCAGCATAATGCTATCGCTGAATGGACGTTCAGAAACGATGGAAGCCTCACAAAGTGACTTCAAAACTGAACTGGTCCTTAAAAAGTGGGTTTTGGAAATTTTGTGAAAAATTTCAAGATTTGCTTCTAAATTTCTAAGCCTTCTAACGTCCCAAAAAAATAAAATGTAATTTTCAAAGTGATCCAAACCTGAAGTAGAACCATGGGGAATGTAAAGTCATAACTATTTTTGGAGGCATTACTATGTATTTTAAAAGTAGAGAAATTGACATTTGGAAATTTGCAAATTTTTCTAAATTTTTGGTAAATTTGGTATTTTTTTATAAATAAGAATGAAATATTTTGACTCAAATTTACCACTGCCATGAAGTACAATATGTGACGAGAAAACAATCTCAGAATGGCCCGGATAAGTAAAAGCGTTCTAAAGTTATCACCACATAAAGTGAGACATGTCAGATTTGCTAAAAATGGCCTGGTCCTTAAGGGGTTAAAGTATAAAGAACGCCTTCTGTTTTCATCCACATGGACAGGACATCGGGTTTCCATCTTGTTTTGTTTTATACTGGACAGAACAGTATAGTGATCTTTTCAGACGCTGGGTGGCGGTCTTTTCACATCAGGAAATTCCCAACTGGAGTCAACAGTGTCATTAATCAGCAAATTGCGGATCCGCAAAAAAAAGGATGACGTCTGTGTGCATTCCGTATTTTGCGGAACGGAACAGCCGGCCCCTAATAGAACAGTCCTATCCTTGTCCATAATACGGACAAGAATAGGACATGTTCTATTTTTTGGGGGGGCTAAGGAGTGGGCATACGGATGCGGACAGCACACAGTGTGCTCTCAGTATTTTTTGCAGACCCATAGAAATGAATGGGTCCGCATTTTTCGTGTGAAAAATGCAGATCGTAGCCCGCAAAAAATACTGTCGTGTGAAAGAGGCGTAACTGTCCGTTCACACAACTTTCTGCTGGCTCTTTTGTGCTTTTAGTGGTATTTTTTTTCCACCTGTGTTTTTTTTTGCTACAGATGTTACCTGAAGTTCTATGAGAAATATCAAAGCAGGACAGAAGCGGTTTTTTTTTTTTCATTACATGGAGTTTTTGTCTTTCTGGCCTCTTTTAAAAAGAAAAAAAAAGCAGCATGCTGGAGCTCTTGGTTTTTTATCAGGCATTTTTACTCCTCCTCTTCAGGGGAAAACACCATGAATAAAATGCTAGTGGCAAGTTACACTGTGTACAAAAAACACCACAAAAAGTGGCAAAAAATGCCTGTGTCAAAAACAAACAAACCTCCAAGCGAGGTTCTGGCGTGTTTTAACCCCTTCCTGACCATCCAACGTAAATTTAGGCAGGAAGTTGGATATTTAAATACATAGCTGTTTTAAACAGCAGGCTAATGTATGCAATCGACAATCCGCACACATTTAACCCCTCAGATGCCATGGTCAAATGTGAGCTCAAAAACCCAGGCGTGCAACAGCTCCCCCTAGCTGGGATTCAGGAAGCTGGATGGTGTGAGCGTCAGCCTCTGTGTCACTGAATGATCCAAGGCTGCCACATCCGGAAAGCCTACTCCATAGGAACGTATCATAATTCTCTTAGATTCCATATTAGTTCCCTATTAAAAAGTGTTTAAAAAAAGTTTTAAAAATATAAAAATTCAAATCACTCCTTTTCCCTAAAATAAACAATGAAAGCCATAGAAAATCATTTTTTTTCTACAACAAGGTCTTTCTGGCGTTTTTTTTCCTAAAATGCTGTGTGAACCATGTTTTTGTCTGCCATTTGTATTTGCTATAGAGCAGATGTCAAAATGCCAGAAAAAAACGTCAACACCACCTAATTAAAAGGGAACCAGTCAACTCTACTATGATTCCCTCGCTGAAGGCAGCATAGTATGGTCACAGACCCGTGGAATTCAGCTGGGCTGTCCCTTATGGGCTAGTATTCAGTACTTTTATTGAACCTCGCAGTGTCTGCTAGTGCTGTGAGAGAGATGAGTCTGATGAGAGTCTCACCTGACTCATCTCTCTCGCAGCACTGGTAAGCGCTTCGAGATTCAATAAAAGTACTGAAGTACTGAAAGTACGCGTGAATTCCACGGGTCTGTCACTATACTATGCTGCCCTCTGCTGGTGATTTTCACACAAAAAAGCCCCTGTGGTTAGGGCAGGGATGGCCAACCTGCGGCTCTCCAGCTGTTGTAAAACTACAACTCCCACCATGCCCTGCTGTAGGCTGATAGCTGAAGGCAAGTCTGGGCATGCTGGGAGTTGTAGTTTTGCAACAGCTGGAGAGCCTCAGGTTGGCCATCCCTGGGTTAGGGCATTGTGAACCTGCTGTCAAGTTCCCTGTGATAAGATCAGACGTTTGTGGATGAATTTTGGAATAAATTTACAATGACAATTCAGGAAATATATTTAATGAACACATAGGTAACATTACATGACATATGCTCGGACTCCCCATCACTAGCGCTAATGCTTCCGGAGATATCAGTACCTTGTAAGTCACATACAGAGACTACACTTCCACATGTTCAGTCCATACTGCCTCCAAAATGTGTTGTCAGGGGGCAACCAGGATACCCGACATGAGCAATGTGACCGCAGGGTACTACACAGTATCCCACCGACGGCACCCTAATGTGAATAGAGGCCTTTGATAAAGTGCAGTTTACACTGAGATTAATAATAGAGGAACAAAAGTTTATTAGAAAATTCAAAGAATATAAAAAAAAACATCATAACCTTGAATTAATAGATACAGCGCTGCGCAGATAACATACCACTGATACTCACATTATGTCTGAAGAAGAAGCAATTAGTCAACGATCTAGCAAAGTTACACTATATTAATGGGGTTGTTCCACAAATATTCTACATTTTTCAAACGAACGTCTGACTCGGAATACTTTTCTTATCGCATGTAATTAAAAAATATAGAATAGCATCTGAGTTATTCAATAAACTATCTATATAACGCCACCTGCAGTTTCCTCTTTTCCTCATCTCTCTGTCCACCTCACAGAGGTGGTCACACATGCTCAGTTCCATCCTTCAACTGCCACCAGCCATATGTTCCATTAGAAGCTGTAACAGTTACAGGGCACGCCCCCTGAGCTGTCAGCTTGATATAAATCTAGCAGAGCAATGAATGGGGAGATCTCTGGATCCATGTGAGGTACAGGGCTGGTTCTAGCTTGGTTAGAAAGAGATTGTCATCTGCTACATGCTACATTTTTTACATCAATCATGGGATAACCCCGTTACGTAGGTTGCCCCCATTATCTGCCAAGTCACTTTGATGGATATACAGTACATTTATATACATGGCTCATTGATCAGTGGGATCTAAAGCAGATTAAAGGGGTTGTCCAACTTTTTACCTGATGGGACCTGTCAACGGAAGCATACGTATCTGCTACTCAACACTTGGTTCCGGCTCTGTGGGTCCATCTGCGCAGTGCCGTATCTATTACTTCAAGGTTACGATTTTTTTATCCTTTGATTTTTCTAATAAACTTTTGTTCCTCGATTATTAATCTCAGTGTAAACAGCACTTTATCTAAGAGCAAAGGTCTCTATTCACATTAGGGTGCCGTCAGTGGGATTATGTGTAGAACCGTGCAGTCACATTGGTCATGTCAGGTTTCACTGCGCTTTGGTCCCTGTATGTAGACTTCCGACATGGACGAGGGTCACGTGCGCCTCTGCAGCCAATGGCTGGTTGCAGCAGTGATGTGTCCCCAGGCGGGAAGTCACATGACTTTTGTCCATATCAGTAGCCTACACATGGGAAACAAAGGACAGTTTAGACAGTAGTGAACAAATAGAGCCAAAAAGGAGTGCCGGGGAGCAGATAAGTATGCCTCCCTCGACAGGTCCCACTGGGTGACAGATTTAAACACACTTAGGGCACATTCACATCTGCTGCATCCCAGATCTGGCGAGCTGTTCCAGCCTAGAGTTATATAGATCCGGCATAGCCAGGTAGTGCTGCACACCGCTGGACCCTCATAGACTATGATGGGATTCGGCCGCATCCATGCAACCACCGGCCAAAAGCCAGCATTTCACTGGAAAGTGGCCGGATCGGGGTCTGGAGGTGCACTGCAATATCTGCGTATGCCGGGTCTGGATAACAGAGAACAGCCTGCCAGATCCGGGATGCCACAGATGTGATCATACCTTAAAGGGGTTGTCCCATCCTGGACATTACTAGGATATGCTCCCAATTTCCGATAGGTGCAGGAGGGTGCACCATGCATGCACGGCTGCCCTCTATTCATTTGAATGAGACTGCTGAGAATAATAATAATATTTTCGGAAGTCCCATTGAGATGAATGGGAAGCGCACCGCTCCATTCACTTCTATGGGGCTTACCGAAATAGTGGAGCTAGCTGCCGCGCATGCGCTGTGCACCCTCTTGAACTTTGCTCTGTTATAAGTATAGGTGCAGATGTAGCCCCTAGTGATATGCCCCCAATGTTCAAGATGGGACAACCCCTGTAAGGGCCCTTGCACACAACCATATCCGTTTTGTGGTCAGCAAAACACGGATCCCGCCTGTGTGCATGCTGCCATATTCTTTTTCACTTCAATAGAAATGTCCTATCCGTGTCCGCAAAACAGACAAGAATAGATCATGTTCTTTTTTTTTTTTTTTTTGCAGTGCTGCAGAACGGACATACGGCCCCATTGAAATCAATGGTCCCACATCCAGTCCTCAAAATATGCAGATCGGATGCAGACCAAACATACGGCCGTGTGCATGAGCGCCTAGAAGCTGGACTACCCCTCTATTGGTTACCACGGCCTGTACAGGTTAGACCCGGTGAATACACTGTGTGACAAACATCTATAGAATCAGTTCCCACTTTTTTTTTATTTTTTGTTAAATCGCTGTAAGGTTTTAATATTGTGTAAAAAAAAAAAAAAACTTGACACAAAATCTTTAGAAAACTAGATAGAATTACAGTCCTACATACATCAGGCTCTCAATCTACAAACTTCACACATTTGTTGTACATTTGACAAAGGCACAAAAAGAAGCAGCAGAAATCTTTCCCTTCTGCACCCGATCCTGGTTTGGCGGTAAATACAGCTGCTACCGTGTGCTCAGAATAAGCCAAAAAGTCCTATAATAGAGCGCGTATGTCCTGGGAGCTAAGATAGCATCGCATCCATACAATGTCCTGTACCAGACGGAAGGGCTCTGTTCACACGCTTCCAGACTTTGGCCATGTGCTGAATCCGTCTTATGATCAGGGGCGGATTGGCCATAGACCTTACAGGGAAATTTCCTGGTGGGCCGATGCCCAGGGGGCCATCTGGGCCCTCCTAATTGCCAGCAAGTGGAAGTTTTTGGGGTTGTATTTTGTCCTGCTGGCAGTATTTTGTGATGGACTGTGGTATTTGGCTCTGTTGGGGCGGTATAATGTGCCACAATATGGTATTGCTGGCCCTGCCTTCCATCAATTTGGACCCAAATACAAAATGGGGCCACTTTTAGTATTTTTTCCAGGGCCACTTTAAGTTTCCAGTCCGCCCCTGCTTATGATGAACATTGCCTGATGGACTCCCAGTGAGTTTGTCAGGACTCCTTCACGTTTTTCACCATTTTGAAGCAGCTATGCATGGTGTACTAATCCTACCTGACGGGGGCACCAAACATGTGCATTTAGTGCAGTGCCTATAGCACTATACACTTAGGTCCGCTTCCTGGAAAAAAAAAATAAATTAGAAGGTATTTCTAAATCGCGATTTTGATTAAAAATCCTAAAAACATAGGTTTACTCTTCATGTCTTATCCCTCCTTACTATGCACGTCATCATCCAAAGCTGGGATTTGTAATGGATATGGTGAGAAACACCTTTTACTTCTAAAGGGAAGAGGTGGCCTTTGATGGCAGTCGTCCTGGTTCCTTTCAGCTCACTATAATCTTACTAGTTACATCGAAATAAATGAGAAGGCCTGTTACAGGGGTATTTAAAGGCTATGTACATCTTTGGGGGCAATTTTTTTATTATTATCATTATTGCATTGTACTCATTTTGAGCTAAAAATCATTTTTTTCAATTGGTCTATTAAAAATATGGAGCCTTTTTTCCGTACAGGGGTGAGATGTTGTAGTGGCAGCCTCCTGATTTTCTCTTTTCAGTCAGTTGGAGAGCTGACGAGCTCCTTATCTTTGCTCTCTGACAAACACTCATTATAGCTCAGTTCTCATCTCACTGATAAGAATGTGGCTTAAATATAAGTGTGTATGACCTCTCAGTAGTTTAGAGATAAGATTTATTCAAAAAGTGAAAGTACCAGTCACATAGTTAGAAAAACAGTTAACCCTTTGTGACAGAACGGCTCAATATTTTTAATAAAGGCCTATTGAAAATATGATTTTTAGCCAAAATGAGTAAAATGCAATCATAAACATAAAAATGCCTCTGAAGATGTACATAGCCTTTAAAGATTTTAACATTGATGTCCTATCATCAGAATAGCCCATTAGTATATGATCGTCGGGGGTTTGACACCCTTCATCCCGCTGATCAGCTAAAAGTCAGAGACGGAGCTCCACAGCACCATCCATGGTGTAGTGGACAGAGCTTGTAACTGCAGCACTACTCCCATGCACTTCAGTGGTAGTGGTGTTGTGGTTTTCAGCTCAATCCACTCCCGCCGACTTGATATTGATGGCTCATCCTAAGGATAGGCTGTCAGTATTAAAATCCTGGACAGCCCCTTTAATGTATTACTGTAGAATGAGCTATGAAGCAATTGCCATTATGTGTGAGGGGGTGGATTGTAAATCCTCTCCATATACCCCCTTATAGAACAAGTGGGGCAGATGGATTAATCTGTGCACAGTCAGGTCTACACATGGATGCAATCTTAGATGGCTTCACAGACAATGTATAAAATATATATAATATATATCTATCTATATATGAAATGCTCAAGAAGGATTCAAATGCAGAGAGGTCTGGTCACATATGGTGCCTTAAAGGGGTTGTCTCACTTTAGCAAATGGGCCTTATCATGTAGAGAAAGTTAAGACAAGGCCCTTACTAATGTATTGTGATTGTCCATATTGCTTCCTTTGCTGGCTGGATTCATTTTTCCATCACATTATACACCGCTTGTTTTCATGATTACAACCACCCTGTAACCCAGCAGCGGTGACCGTGCTTGCACACTATAGGAAAAAGCTCCGGACCGTGGGAGGTGGGCTGCTGCTTTTCCTATACTGTTCAGCCACCACTGATGGATTGCAGGGTGGTCATAACCAAAGAAACTAGCAGTGTATAATATGATGGAAAAATGAATCCAGCCAACAAAGGAAGCAATATGGATAATCACAATACATTAGTAAGGCCTTGTATTAACTTTCTCTACAGAATTAATGCTATTTGCTGAAGTGAGACAACCTCTTTAAGTGAGTGAAAGCGAGTAATAGCTAACAATAAAGTACATAGAATTACAGTGTTAAAGGGGTTGTCCCATCACAACTTCTCCCCTAGCCACAAAATAGGGGATAATTGTCTGATCGGTGGGGTTTGAACTCTGTGGTCCCTGCTGATCATGGGAACCTGTGTTCCCCCATTTGAATGGAGCGGTGGACCTGCCATTCAGCTCTATGGGGCTGCACTTATGCTCAACTATCTCCAGCAGTGCCATAGAGTTCAATGAAGCAGTGTCACACTTGCATGTCTGCAGCTCCATTCAAACAGGGGGACTCAGATCCCTCGTTCTTACGATCAGTGGTGGCCCCAGCGGTCGGAGCCCCGCCAGACACTTGGATGGGGGAGAAGTTTCTGCAGCTCATTTAACACTACTTTGGAGCTTGTTCTTTGAGCTCAGTTTCTACACATTTGTTAAAACGACATTTTGATCAGCAGGTAATTTAGGTTAGTGTCCATAAAGGTAGGTTGTTCTGTACCGGTATACCGACTGCGGAACTCAACGGCCTCGACCAAAGGAGAAAGATCTGGAACACTCAGTCTTAGGGAATTTATGTACCTTTTTTTTTTTAAAGAAGAACTCCTGCAAAAAAAATTATTCCATGTCCTGCTAGAAATGTACATGATGTAATCTGTAGTGAATGTCACTTTCTTACCAGTGTCTGTGTTTGGGAGTAATATCTCCCTGATGTTTCTCATCTTTGTCATGTGACTAGGAATTAGACCCACCAACTCACACAGAGACTTATGTGGGGACAGGAAGTCTAATTCTCTATGTATTCCTATGGGAGCCTCACTTTCAGTCTCATAGGAATGAATAGAGCAGTTACTGGCTTCCTGTCCTGGGTCAGTTGGAGGTCAGGGGGTTGGTCACATGACCCAGCTACAATAAGAAGAGAGTGGATAACTCAGAAATGCAGTCTGTGATGAGAAGATTACATTCACTACAGATTATATCATGCACCTTTCTAACAGGTCAGAGAATAAAAATTTTAGCGGGAGTTCTTCTTTAATAAAGACTTTTTTAGGAATGATTGTGGGTATTCCTCTTTTATTCCTCTTGGATTTGTAGGAATAATTTGTCATGAGGGTCTCTCCCTAGTCAGTACTTTGACAAAGGTATTTGCCACCAAGTTGTCAATTAAGGGCCCATTCACACAACAGTGATAATACGGCCGTCTGAATGGGGCCTAAAAGTAATGAGATAAGGCAGTATCAACCAGTCTAATAAACTGGATAAAGCCTCATTCATACATCAGTGTTCTACACGGACAGCACACGTCCCCATTCATTTGAATGTGTGTATTCACACATCAGTGTTTTACCACGGTCCGTGAGTCAGTGTTTTTAGCACGGATACATGCTCTATTTTGTCCGTGTTCACGGATCCATCACGCCCGTTATAGTCTATGGGTCAGTGAAAAAGACAGATGCCATCCGTCTTTCACGGATGATTAAAGGAGAACTCCCGACAAAAATTTTATTCCATGTTCTGCTAGAAATGTACATGATATAATCTGTAGTGAATGTCATTTTCTTACCAGTGTCTGAATTTTTGACTTCTATCATCCTGAAGTTTTTTATCTGTGTCATGTGACCAGTAATTAGGCCCACCAACTCACACATAGACTTATGTGTGGACAGGAAGTCTAATTCTCTATGTATTCCTATGAGACTGAAAGTGAGGCTCCCATAGGAATGAATAGAGCAGTTACTGGCTTCCTGTCCTGGGTCAGTTGGAGGTCAGGGAGCTGGTCACATGACCCAGCTACAATAATAAGAGAGGTCTTTACTCACAGAAACAGTCACTGATAAGAAAATGACAATCACTACAGATTATATCATGCACCTTTCTAACAGGTCAGAGAATAACAATTTTTGCGAGAGTTCTTCTTTAAGAAGAGATGCTTTGAAAATTATTTTTCAGCTGTTCAGTGTCAGTGAAACATGGATGACACATGAACAGCAAAAAACAAACACACAGACCCAATATGGATCAATCATGGACTTCTTCATGGAGGCATCACTGACCACCCTTTCATGGCTTTAAGCACGGACACGGACGTGTGAATGAGGCTTAAGGCAGTATCAACCAGGACGCCCGTGAATGGAGTGATTGCTATGGGCCACACCTTCCATAGGGCAGGTCTAGGCCTCCTGCACACATCAGTGATGGTCCCCCAGAACCAGATCTGCTCCTGCTCTGTGTTTCGGTGCAGGTTTCTGGTTGACATGCTTTGCGTTACATTTATCATGTGCTGTGGACACTTTTTGTGGCTCGTTATAGGGTCATGGGGAGTGGCTTATGATTTACCGCAACCTGTTATACAAGAGTACCTAATGATGACCACATTTATCATCCACTTTAATGAATTTGGCGCATCGGTAGACCGTCTTTAATCTACCTCATGGACCTTGGCTGTATTGTAGATGAAAAGACAACATAACTGTGACTCAACATAATCTATAAAGTCTAATACAAAAGTATTTGTTCAAAGATCACCGCGTCCACCGCAGAGAACGCCCACATACGCGCTGATATGTAACCCGAGTCTTTCCGCTCCGTGCTCTGCAGTTCAGTCCGGTAGTTTCCAGGTGGACTTCTCTACACCAAGGTACCATTAACAGAATTGTATCTCCGAGAAGGTCTCACTGGACCGGCAGAACTGCTGTGGTGGACAGAGCTGGGCTGATGGACGGAAACATTTCTACTTGTACGATTTTCTCGTGGGTTAAAGTTTATGGTGGCGTATTCTGTTGTTTCTGACGGCTGCCAGTCGACGGGCTTCTTCTGGGATTTTTTCGCTGTTGGTCGTCTCACCACCTCTATCTCTGCATACTGCACGTTGTCTTCGACTTTGATGGTTCTTTTCCGGTTCTTGTCCACGACTGAATAGACGGGTATATCAGCTACGGTGTCGTACATTGGGGCTACAGGAGGGGAGGTCTAAGAGACAAGAACACAAAAACACTGACATTCAGGCTGCGTAGTGGGCAAGCCGTGGAAACACATTAACCACCTAACTGTTTTGCCGGAGTCCAGCTCGGGCAGTGGGAAAAGTAGCTAACTGGAGGGGGAAGGGCTGCTTTAGATGGGGATATCTCCTGAATGGTAGCAGCTAGAAACATGCAACTGGTCTTGTTTGAAAGATGACATTCCAGGCTTTCATACATTGTAACTAAGCTGCTCCTAGGTAATTTGACCGATGAATGTGACAACAATGGCCTAGAAAGAGGCTGCACCACTCACCAGAGCCCCGCGGCCTCTTCAAAAAGCTGAATGGAGGGGGTCCCAGAAGTCGCAATTTTTATTAATGACCTATCCTGAGGTCCTTACACTCAAACTATTGGGGCAGATTATCATATACATACATATAGAAAACCAGGCCGTACAGACCGATTGTCTTATTTATGAAGCCCTTGTGACACTTTTTCCAAGACTTATGTCCAAAAAAGTGTATGGACTCCATACTCTGGGCGACTAATTTATGATGTTTCTGGCACTGACTAAATATTCACGCCATATTCATCAGTGGGTCATGGTACTGAATATGGCGCATGCTACCCTGGGGGATGGGGGGGGAGAGATTGGCGCACAGTTTATATGGAGCTCATGATTCATCTCCCCCATTATATTGGAGTTCCCCTTTCTGTACCATATGTAACTAGTCCTTGTTTAATACACTGCAGCCTTGTGATTGTGATCCGGTTTTGTGCTGCAGCACAACATAAAATGTGGACAAGTCTTTAGAACGCTCCTTCCTGTTGCGGCACAGAATCTCATGTCTTTCCACCTGCCTGCACTGCTATAGTTCTCAGTATCTTCACAAGTCTAGGATTTACAGATTCACTTACATTCACTCTTTTAGGCTTCGATTTCTTGTTCTTCAAATCTACAGAAAAAAAAGTCACAAAATTAATATTTCCGATTGTCTTTCTATACAGGCAAAGGTTGTAAAGGGACTTTTGATGAGGCTATTAAGGGGGTATTTCTTTTACCTTAGGGGGCATTCACATGACCATATCCATTTTGCGGACCAGCACGTCTGCACATTTGGTACCAAGATAAATCCCTCCTGGTGAATGGAGAGGTGACCACACTTGCTCTCCTTTCACTGCTGTGGGACTTCCGAAAACAGACGGCTATTTTCGGAGGTACCATAGCAGTGAATGGAGAGGACGCCACACACACCCTACTTCACTTTAGGGGCCCCATTTTTTATATAGGAGCAGGTGCCATAGCAGCTATCTGACATTTGTAATATGCTGCAAATGTTGAGATGTGAAAACTCCATTAAGAACACTGGAAGAATGCCCCCCCAAAGCCTTCACCTCTCATTCAGTACACTTTTTGACCAGTATAATCAGACTTCCATCCTCAACACTCTACAGAAAATACCTTAACCAAAGTCACTCATGATGTGCTGACCACCAAAGCATGTAGTCCTCCTCCTAGATCTTTCCTCTGCTTCTGACACAGTCAACCACTCCCTCCTGTTACAAATTCACTGATCCCTTGGCATCACAGACCTTGGGCTTCTTCTGGTTCTCATAGCTCATCAACCAAACATTCGGTGACTCCCACTCACACACCACCTGCTCATCCCACCTTCTGTTAGCATCCCTCAATGTTGTCTTAGGACCCCTACTCTTTTCCATTTATCTTCATCTTGGGACAACTCCCATCATGGAGTCCCGTGGCTTTCAGCACCACTTCTATGCTGATGACACTCAAATTTACCAGATGTTACCACCCTGTTATCCAGAATTTTAGAGGGTCTATCAGCCATGTTCTCCTTAGTCTCCCACTTTCTAAAACTCAACATGGAGAAATTGAGACATGGGAGTAAAAGCTGCAGGTAAATGCAGTTTTCACTTCCCCACATTGTATCATGGCTAGAATCCAGATCCTGGTCTTGTTTTAAAGCCTCAATTTTCAGTTCATACCTCTAGCTGCTGTACAGCCTGAGACAGCCCAGGTTCAAGCAGCCCCTTGCTTCAGCCGGCTATGATCTCAGCCAGCTTGGAGGAGAAGGAGTGGGGGATGTGCTGACAGACTGCAGGGAGAGCATGACTGTACATGACCCCAGGAGGAGGGGGTTACATGGACTTCTGTGCATGTTATCATCCCCCCATATCAAGCAAGCAAGAACTTATTTAATACGTGCCACCCTCCAAGGTCAGACAACACACTTTCTTCGCAGCAAAGGGGTTTAGGGGTTTTTCATATGCACAGCGCCATAAAATAAATGGCACTGTAAAATAAATAATTAAACTACATTATACTATATGAGGAACATTTCATATTTTGAAGATGTGAACTTACCTTTGTGCTTACTCTCCCTTTTAAACAGTTTTCTGTAAAGAAATAGAGAAGACAATATTGAGTCAACGCCACATAATCTGGAGCTGTGAATTGTTCCTGTTAAAAACAAGTTATCAGGCTTCATCATACTAACCGAAATCACAGCATTATTCACAGCAGAAATTTCCTGCCACAAAAAGCGCAGAACCGACCAGACAGAATTTCTCTTCCTTTGACTATTTTTTAAACTTTTTAGTGATAAAACACCAACATGTTCTGTAGCACCTCACATGAGTCCATGCCTCTAATAAGGCTCCCAGGTATCCATATGCAGCACTGGTCCAGTATCACAAGAAACCAGTCGTAGTATAAGAGCTCATGCACATGACCAGCCCGGGAAACACAGTCCGTGTGCTAGCCGCATCTCCCAGGCTGACCTGACTGTATCATAGTTAGTTATGATTCAGATAGAGACTGGCTGTATCATAAATGACTATAATACAGTTGTGGTTGAGAGACCTGCGGCACATGAACTGTGCTTTTGGGTCGATCACGGCCATGTCCTAAGTTCCATATCATGGATAAGAAATTGGTAGAACATGGAACTACTCGCCCTCTAGTGGTAAAAGCACATACCGGTAATTTATTGTTTAAATAAACCTCAGTGTCCAAATTATTATATTCACAGGATTACATAACGCCAGTATATTCATCAGTCCTCCACAGAAAATCTTTACATTAGGCCCTGTACCAGAGGACGTCCTGGTCAGATTTCAATTCCAAACCCCTCTACCTGCAAGACTATAATGCTCCCCACAAGACTTCAGGGCAAAACTCATTTTTGGCAAGGTTAGTCCTGCTGTCTATTTGACCCCTCTAGTTATCATCTTTATTATATCACATAAACACAGCAGACGTGTACATCAGTATCTGAGCTTTAGGCCACCACTGTGTTCTGGGTCCCCATACAGCACCCATAGTCTGCTCAGGGGCTATTCTGTTCTTCCAAATTTATATGCAAACGGAATTTGGGACTAAACGGAGGACAAGTGTCACTGAAAGATTTTTACATAACATTAAAAAATAAATAAATCACGCTATAAACTGTCAGATGAAATGCAGAATATAAAAGTAAATTCCCCATTAAAAGTGCCCTGTCTGACCCAGGAAGAAGTAGAGCTGCGTCTTAAAAAGATTAAAATAGACAAATCGCCAGGACCGGATGGCATACACCCCCGTATCCTAAGAGAATTAAGTAATGTCATAGCCAGACCCTTATCTCTGATATTTAAGGACTCTATACTGACAGGGAGTGTTCCACAGGATTGGCGCATAGCAAATGTGGTGCCAATATTCAAAAAGGGTCCAAAAACAGAGCCCGGGAACTATAGGCCGGTAAGTTTAACATCTGTCGTGGGTAAACTGTTTGAAGGTTTTCTAAGAGATGCTATCTTGGAGTACCTCAATGAAAATAAGCAAATAATTTAATCAGTTTCTATGAGGAGGTAAGTTCCAGACTGGACCGCGGCGAATCAATGGATGTCGTATATCTGGACTTCTCCAAAGCATTTGACACTGTACCACATAAAAGGTTAGTATATAAAGTGAGAATGCTTGGCCTGGGAGAAAATGTCTGTATGTGGGTAAGTAACTGGCTCAGTGATAGAAAACAGAGGGTGGTTATTAATGGTACATACTCAGATTGGGTCACTGTCACTAGTGGGGTACCACAGGGGTCAGTATTGGGCCCTATTCTCTTCAATATATTTATTAATGATCTTGTAGAAGGCCTGCACAGTAAAATATCAATTTTTGCAGATGACACTAAACTGTGTAAAGTAATTAACACAGAAGAGTACAGTACACTGCTACAGATGGATATGGATAGACTGGATGCTTGGGCAGAGAAGTGGCAGATGAGGTTTAACACTGACAAATGTAAGGTTATGCATATGGGAAGGAATAATGCAAGTCACCAGTACATACTAAATGGTAAAACATTGGGTAACTCTGACATGGAAAAGGACCTAGGAATTTTAGTGAACAGCAAACTAAACTGTAGAAACCAGTGTCAGACAGCTGCTGCCAAGGCGAATAAGATAACGGGTTGCATCAAAAGAGGCATAGATGCCCGTGATGAGAACATAGTCCTGCCACTTTACAAATCACTAGTCAGACCACACATGGAGTACTGTGTACAGTCATGGCCAAAAGTTTTGAGAATGACACAAATATTATATTTTCACATGATCTGCTGCCCTCTGGTTTTTATGTGTGTTTGTCAGATTTTTTTATCACATACAGAAATATAATTGCAATCATATTATGAGTAACAAAAGCTTATATTGACAGTTAGAATGAGTTAATGCAGCAAGTCAATATTTGCAGTGTTGACCCTTCCTCTTCAGGACCTCTGCAATTCTCCCTGGAATGCTCTCAATCAACTTCTGGACCAAATCCTGACTGATAGCAGTCCATTCTTGCACAATCAATGCTTGCATTTTGTCAGAATTTGTAGGTTTTTGTTTGTCCACCCGTCTCTTGATGATTGACCACAAGTTCTCAATGGGATTAAGATCTGGGGAGTTTCCAGGCCATGGACCCAAAATCTCTATGTTTTGTTCCCTGAGCCATTTAGTTATCACCTTTGCTTTATGGCAAGGTGCTCCATCATGCTGGAAAAGGCATTGTTGATCGCCAAACTGCTCTTGGACGGTTGGGAGAAGTTGCTCTCGGAGGACATTCTGGTACCATTCTTTATTCATGGCTGTGTTTTTAGGCAAGATTGTGAGAGAGCCGATTCCCTTGGCTGAGAAGCAACCCCACACATGAATGGTTTCAGGATGCTTTACAGTTGGCATGAGACAAGACTGGTGGTAGCGCTCACCTCGTCTTCTCCGAATAAGCTGTTTTCCAGATGTCCCAAACAATCGAAAAGGGGATTCATCAGAGAAAATGACTTTACCCCAGTCCTCAGCAGTCCACTCCCTGTACCTTTTGCAGAATATCAGTCTATCCCTGATGTTTTTTCTGGAGAGAAGTGGCTTCTTTGCTGCCCTCCTTGAGACCAGGCCTTGCTCCAAGAGTCTCCGCCTCACAGTGCGTGCAGATGCACTCACACCTGCCTGCTGCCATTCCTGAGCAAGCTCTGCACTGCTGGTAGCCCGATCCCGCAGCTGAAACACTTTTAAGAGATGGTCCTGGCACTAGCTGGTCTTTCTTGGGCGCCCTGGAGCCTTTTTGGCAACAATGGGACCTCTCTCCTTGAAGTTCTTGATGATGCGATAGATTGTTGACTGAGGTGCAATCTTTCTAGCTGCGATACTCTTCCCTGTTAGGCCATTTTTGTGCAGTGCAATGATGACTGCACGTGTTTCTTTAGAGATAACCATGGTTAACAGAAGAGAAACAATGATGCCAAGCACCAGCCTCCTTTTAAAGTGTCCAGTGGTGTCATTCTTACTTAATCATGACAGATTGATCTCCAGCCCTGTCCTCATCAACACCCACACCTGTGTTAATGGAGCAATCACTGAAACGATGTTAGCTGGTCCTTTTAAGGCAGGGCTGCAATGATGTTGAAATGTGTTTTGGGGGATCATTTTCTAGGCAAATATTGACTTTGCAAGTAATTGCTGTTAAGCTGATCACTCTTTATAATATTCTGAAGTATATGCAAATTGCCATTATAAAAACTGAAGCAGTAGACTTTGTAAAAATTAATAGTTGTATCATTCTCAAAACTTTTGGCCATGACTGTACAGTTCTGGGCTCCTGTGAACAAGGAAGACATAGCAGAGCTGGAGAGGGTTCAGAGGAGGGCAACTAAAGTAATAACTGGAATGGGTGGACTACAGTACCCAGAAAGATTATCAAAATTAGGGTTATTCACTTTAGAAAAAAGACGACTGAGTGGAGATCTAATAATTATGTATAAATATATCAGAGGTCAGTACAGAGATCTCTCCCATCATCTATTTATCCCCAGGACTGTGACCGTGACGAGGGGACATCCTCTGCGTCTGGAGTAAAGAAGGTTTGTACACAAACATAGAAGAGGATTCTTTACGGTAAGAGCAGTGAGACTATGGAACTCTCTGCCTGAGGAGGTGGTGATGGTAAGTTCACTAAAAGAGTTCAAGAGGGGCCTGGATGTATTTCTGGAGGGTAATAATATTACAGGCTATAGTTACTAGAGATGGGTCGTTGATCCAGGGAGTAATTCTGATTGCCTGATTGGAGTCGGGAAGGAATTTTTTTCCCTAAAGTGGGGAAAATTGGCTTCTACCTCACAGGGGTTTTTTGCCTTCCTCTGGATCAACTTGTAGGAAAACAGGCCGAACTGGAGGGACAGATGTCTTTTTTCGGCCTTATAAACTATGTTACTATGTTTATAACAAAGCAATGGACAACAATGCTCTGCTGCCCTCTACTGTCCAAACTGTGTATTGAAAAGGTAAAAGGTTTATGTCAGCAGCATGTTTTCAGTTATTTAAAATTTCTGGCCTATCCGGACTCGAGTTAGTCACCCGCATCACTCCTGTGAGCCCCGCGTCCGCTTCCCTGTGTAACAGAGGCACTTTTGTACTTTCAGTAGTGGCTGAGGCCGGTTTCAAATGAATAAGACTTATCTGTAATGCCGGACACAGTTACTACTAAAGGTACAGAGCCATGCACGAAATGGATGAAAAATACTGACCAAATACCTGACTGTGTGAAAGCGGACTATAGGAGGGCTGAAGAGTGGTTACTATGGGAGCTGTAGGTTACTATGGTAGCCAGATTATAGTCATCCTCCCCAGGACCTGTAGCCTCTCCTGCCATGTCCGTTTTGAGTAAATACACGCTTTCCCCATAAAATTACAATTTCAGAACATCTTTTTTTTTTTTAATAACTCTGGGTTATGCCGCTCCTCTCTTATTCCTCCTAGAAACGAATCAATTTTCTATACCAAACAACTAAAACAGACATGTCAGGAGAGAAGAAAGATTCTCTGAATTTTCAAGTAATATTTTCACTGGTTTTCTATTCTGGACAGTACTTTTTTTGGGGGGGACCCTTTGGGCATGGCACTGAGACATCCCCAGAGCACTGTGTGGAGACCTCTAGTTATGGGAATCTCAGAATGGTATCTCAGGTTATAAAAAGAATGAGGAAGTAAGCCGGGGATTGAGTAACCGGTGACAGTGAAACCAGTCTGACTAATAGCTAAACCCGCCTTAAAAAATAACACTCAGGTGAGTTTTAGTGTCGCATGTTTTTTTTTGCTGATTTTACCAGGATCTGAGCGCAGGTCTAGATTTTCTCTAGGAATTTATGGCCTTCTTGTCTACTATACCGTGTATTGTACTGTGCGCTTCACCCGCCGGATCCGTGCTGCCGCTACCGTGAAAGTACCCATCAGCACATCTCTATTGTGTTTGGTAACTACATGCCCCAGGCTGTAAGGAACCAGGGGGCCACCCTCAGCAGCATGCGATCAAGACAGCTTATGACGTAAATGACCCAGCAGTGACCACGCCAATGCTGAAGGCAATAAATGGCTGCAAAGGCGCATGTGAGCCCGTGAGGAAGATTAAATGCCGTGGACAGGAACCATTGTGAAACAGAGCGGTGGGGACGCATTTTTTCTATTTTTGGTACATCACAGTCCTGGGCCTAAAGTGCTGCAGTTTTTGTCTAGCCGCCTCCCGCCGTCTGGTTGTGCTGCGGCTGGACCTCCGTCTCATCCCCATTATCTACAGGGCTGGACTTGGCACGGACAGGGATCGCAGAGCATTATATGCGATCCCTGTCAGTGCCGAATCCAGCCCTGTAGATGTGTTGCGGGAGACATGAGAGTCTCCCGCTCATGTGAAGGGGGCATAAGTCTCTCCTTGTGCCTTACCTTGCATCTTGTGGAACTAGAGGCAGAGCTTGCTAAGAGCTCATTTACATCCCTTTCTTCCCTGTTCATGGAGAACAAGGATGTTAATCAAAGCTGTGTGAAGAAACTCTTGCGTAGCAGCTACACAGTCACATTATTATGACAGCCAGCTAAAATTCAGAGTAACCACCGTGTGAGCACGGACAGCAGCGAGACGGACTGGGAGTGACTCAATAAGGTCCTGGTAGGTTCTCTAAGGTATCTGGATCCATGCTGACTGCAGTACATCCCACAGCTGCCGGAGGGTGCGTGGTGGAGGATCCATAGAACGAACACAACAATCAAAGTGGCACCACAGACGCTCAATTGGATTCAAGTCTGGGGAATTAGGGGGCCAGGGTAGGACTTGGAAGTCTTGGTCATGCTCTTCCAACCAATGTTGGACATTTCTAACCGTGTGACGTCACATTGTCTAACTGGAAAATCCCATCAGCCCCAGGGAAGACAATCAGCATGTATGGGTGTACGTGATCTGCAAGGAAGGAGTCATAACCAAATCCGTTGAGAGTGCCTTCCACATGGAGGAGTGGGCTCAAAAAGCCACAAAAACCTCCCCCAGGCCATAAAGCTGCCACCACCAGCTTGTGTTCTTCTAGTAGTGGTAGCAGGGCATTTGTCCTCTGATGTTTCTCCGCCTGACACGCCAACATCCATCCACTCGAAGCACAAAACGTTACTCTGCCAATCAGTGGAGGTCCGATTCCGAAAATTAAAGTCTTTTCTGCTGATACAACTTCGTCAGCAGAGGTGCAGTGACCATCCGTCTGCTTTGGAGCCTCATGCGGAGTTGAGTTCACTGAACTGTTGTTTTAGACACCCTGTTTCATTTTGTCAATAAGTTGCTCCACTGTAGAGTGTCGACGGCCGTCACACACCTTCATAGCCAACATTCACCTCTCACATCAACAGCACATGGTGCTCCGCAGTTTCCATATCACTTATTCGCTATGGTGCCATTTGTCCTCTCACCATGCACCTTCACCACAGCAGCACGAGAACAGTTCACACTGCGCAGTTTCAGAAATACCGCCACCCTTGGTCCAAAAGCCAATAATCATTCTTTTTGCAACTCTGATAATTTTCCCCTTTTACCCATAACAGTAACGAGGCATATGTGTGCAGACAGCCTATCACACACCTTATTTAACCACCAAGCCAGCTCAGCACACCATATATACCCACCAAGCCAGCTCAGCACACCATATATACCCACCAAGCCAGCTCAGCACACCATATATACCCACCAAGCCAGCTCAGCACACCATATATACCCACCAAGCCAGCTCATCACACCATATATACCTACCAAGCCAACTAAACACACAATATATACCCACCAAACCAGCTCAGCACACCATATATACCCACCAAACCAGCTCAGCACACCATATATACCCACCAAGCCAGCTCAGCACACCATATATACCCACCAAGCCAGCTCAGCACACCATATATACCCACCAAGCCAGCTCAGCACACCATATATACCCACCAAACCAGCTCAGCACACCATATATGCCCACCAAACCAGCTCAGCACACCATATATACCCACCAAGCCAGCTCAGCACACCATATATACCCACCAAGCCAGCTCAACACACCATATATACCTACCAAGCCAACTAAACACACAATATATACCTGCAAAGCCAGCTCAGCACACCATATATACCCACCAAGCCAGCTCAGCACACCATATATAACCACCAAGCCAGCTCAACACACCATATATACCTACCAAGCCAACTAAACACACAATATATAACCACCAAGCCAGCTCAGCACACCTTATATACCCACCAAACCAGCTCAGCACACCATATATACCCACCAAACCAGCTCAGCACACCATATATACCCACCAAGCCAGCTCAGCACACCATATATACCCACCAAGCCAGCTCAGCACACCATATATACCCACCAAGCCAGCTCAGCACACCATATATACCCACCAAGCCAGCTCAGCACACCATATATACCCACCAAACCAGCTCAGCACACCATATATGCCCACCAAACCAGCTCAGCACACCATATATACCCACCAAGCCAGCTCAGCACACCATATATACCCACCAAGCCAGCTCAACACACCATATATACCTACCAAGCCAACTAAACACACAATATATACCTGCAAAGCCAGCTCAGCACACCATATATACCCACCAAGCCAGCTCAGCACACCATATATAACCACCAAGCCAGCTCAACACACCATATATACCTACCAAGCCAACTAAACACACAATATATAACCACCAAGCCAGCTCAGCACACCTTATATACCCACCAAACCAGCTCAGCACACCATATATACCCACCAAGCCAGCTCAGCACACCTTATATACCCACCAAACCAGCTCCACACACCATATATACCCACCAAGCCAGCTCAGCACACCTTATATACCCACCAAACCAGCTCCGCACACCATATATACCCACCAAGCCAGCTCAGCATACCATATATACCCACCAAGCCAGCTCAGCACACCATATATACCCACCAAGCCAGCTCAGCACATGACTTCATTTATGAGCTACAGGCTGACAACATTGAAAGCAGGAAGTGGTCATAATCATGGGACTAGACTGTGTATATAAATTAGTTTTAAAGTGTCCCTGTACCCAATCCTATGTGTTGAATGTGGTGTAAAAATTTAGCAAAATTGGGGTAGCGCAACAGTTTTAGACCCATAAAAAGTGTAAATCTGATTCAGTCTTCTGAAGCGAGGAGAACACTTCATGTGAGTGCTTCTCTCTCCTCGTTTAGTGGAGGTCTCAGCGCTCAAACCTTCACCGATCAAAATCTTTACTATGTCGCTATTACATATCAAAAGTTTTTACAGATGCACTTTCATCTTTTGATAAGGTCCAAATCTGACAAAACTACTGTAGGACTTTGGCTAGTAATCGCTCTTTGGTTTGGGTCACACATTTTTACATGAGGGTATGTCTGATAGTCCTTACAAGGAAACGCTTTGACAGCGGCCGCTCCTCCTGTCACACATCCAGGCTCGGTGGATCCTGACAGCTCAGGGAGGAAGTAGACTGCACAGTTTCGATTGAAACAAAGCAAACAACTTCACCTGAAAATATTCACGAACCAACAGCGACCTGCCTGACATGTCAGTTCTGAAGCGCACACAGCAGCGCCATGGCATGCCGTGTCCATGAGGTTCTATGAAGCTTATGAGGTTCTGTACTAAGGACTTGTAGGCATCTCATGAAGGGTCCTCCATGAGGGACCATATTACAAAGTTATGCATCCGAATCAACTAACGCAGTACTTCATGGTTCTCCCAAACATTATGGAGCCTTAGACTTAGCAGCTGAGCCCAAAGCGTCCCTGGAAATTGTCCCCATTTACTTGGATGGTCCTGGTTGGGTCATCAGGACTGGAACGTTCATGTGTGACATCTATGGTTAATATGCCATTGTTCCCTCACTGCTGGGCTGGAGACGGTGGTTTCCAAGCTGTAAGCTTCTAGTAAACCACAAACCAACGGCATATACACAATTAGATATCTCAGGCGATACAGATTTAGGGTGTGTTCACACTGCAGGAATTCACATCGAAAAATCTAACGTGTATTTGCTGCAGGTTTTCCCATACAAATCGTTGGGAAGCTTATTTTGATTGTTTTGTTTTTCTAACGTGAATTTTTGTCCGGAAAACACACTGAAATTATTATGAATGTATCCTTAGGGCTCATTCACACTTCTGTATTAAACGCTTAGTTCCCGGGCAAATTTACGTTTTTGTGTTTTCGTTTTTCACGCCGTCTTCCCGGAGTCATAGCTTTTTTTAAATTATTTTTCAGTTCACGTAGCTGTATGACGGCTTGAATTTTTGGGGGACACGTTGTGCTTTCTAATGGCACCATTTAATGTTGTATACAATGTAGTGGGAAGCTGGAAAAAAATTCCAAATGGGGTGAAATTCCCACACAGTTTTACGGGTTCAGTTCTTACAGTGTTCCCTATGCGGTAAAACCAATACCTCCATTCTCTGGGTCAATACGATTACAGCAATATCACATTTATATAGTTTTTTTTCTGTTTTAATACTGAAAAAAATTAAAAACAAAATGCTGAATCATATGGGATAAATACTTCTCTATATTTATAGTATGGGAGTTTTGAGACCCAGCGGTGCATACGACCGTTCTTTTTTTCTATTGTTTATATTTAATATGGGGAAAAGAGGGAAATTAGTAATTTTAAAAACTGACTTTTTTCACTTTTTTAAAGTCCACATGAGAGACTTGAACATGCGATCATCAGATCGCTTCACCCATAGACTGCAATGATTTAACATTGCACATGGGAGGCTACAGAGCAGACAGGTATATAGTATAACTAGTCCAAGGTAAAACTTTTCCAGCTACGACCTAAAGTCCATATCATGCAACTGCAACTGCTTGGGGAGGGGGATGTACCAACAGGCTGCCAGGTGAGAAGGAGAACTACATATCCTCCTCTCCCTGTGTAACTGTTCATGACAGCCAGGGAAAATCAGGGGAGGTATAACATGAACTTCTGTGCATGTTATCAGTCCCCCCTTGAAAATAAAAAGTAAAAACTGTGATCTCATATGTCTAGCTGCTACACAGCCTGAGATGGAGTGGGTAGTAGCATATCTCATATCTCCTTGGCTCCTTAAGGGAACTCTACACTTAAGGAATGTTTTGATCAAGATTTTTTCTTGCTAAAAAGGTTTATCTTATAGTCCTTTCCTCATTAAAAAGTTGTATGCACAACACCGATGCAACTGTATGTAACACAAAATGATAACCTGTAAAAGTAGTTGTCCAAAATGCACTTTTTTGGCATATGGTCTTTAACGTAGCTCTGTGTCTTTGTAATTTCAGAACAAAATCTGCAGTGTGTATGCAGATTTTTTTTTGTGTGTGTGTATGTGAACAGGTTTTGTAAACTTCCATTCACATGCATTGTATTTTTCTGTAGGACGGGCTCGAGTATAAGTGACACTTCCTACGTTCATAGCATACTAATTTGGTGACAGAATGCATTTTTGATCGGGGTGTTGAATTCACAGGGATTAGGTGGGGTTCTACTTTAGAATTCAGAGTGAAGCAATAACACACAAGAGCGGTACAGGGAAGAAAACAAAAAAACAGTAACTGAAGACAAATGCTGGCCTGATTCTTCACCATGGGCAGCAGTTCTAGACACTCAGCTATGTTGGCGCTCATTGCAACTTGAACTCGTCACCCAGATTCAAGGAGAAAAGCATGACCGTAACTCTGCAGCTCCTGCCAATTTACACAGTCCGGCTTCCAAATGGTATTTGTAGACTAGGCAACCGGCCTGGCAGCTAAATAATGAAGGCTCACTTCCAAATAAGGGGGGGGGGGGAATCCCAGAGTTGGAGGTCGAAGTACAATGTCTGCGGGAAAAGAATTTTCAATAAGGAAGGCACAGCACATGGATGTCACCCATGGCACATTATAGAACCTGTACTATTCTTGCCCTTTTTGTGGACGGGAATAGACTTTTTTTTTTTTTTTTAAGTGCATCCTGCAAAAATTTGCAGGATGCACACGGACTGTATCCGTATCCATGGTTACGACCACCCTGCAATCCATCGGTGGTTGTGCTTGCACACTATAGAAAAAAAGCACCACTCTATATAAGCAACCACAGTTCCGGCCACCAGAGAGGGGAGCTTTTACCTATAATGCAAGCACGACCACCGCTGATGGATTGCAGGGTGGTTGTAACCATGGAAACGAGCAGTGTATAATGTGATGGAAAAATGAATCCAGCCAGCAAAGGAGGCAATATGGACAATCACAATACATTAGTAAGTGCCTTGTATTAACTTCCTGTACATGATGAATGCTACGTGCTGAAGTGACAACCCCTTTAATTGGATATTTAGGCCTCCTGCACATGACCATATCCGTTTTGCATCCGGATCTGCAAAATATGGACATGGTCCGTATGTATCCCGCTCTTTTCGCTGTCCGCATAGTAGAAATGCCTATTCTAGCCGGCAAAACGGACAATCGGACATGGTCCATAATTTGCGACACGTATGTGGACGGCACGTGGATGACATCTGTGTACTGTCTGCATTTTTCACACCCCCATAAAAATAAAGGGGTCCGCGAGCAATCCGCAAAAAACTGCAGATCAGAGATGCGGTCATGTGCATGAGGCCATATAGACATCTTAATTTATCCATCTTGCATTGAGTAACCCATAAGAGGCACCTGCTGTCAGATTTCCCGCATATGAGGGAGCGTCTTTTATATGTTCTTCACTAATCTGAAATAGAATAAAGATCCCTTTATGAAACTCCTCTAATAGCCGCCATTCATCAACGGAACTATATGTATTGTGGCATCAATGGTCTCTTGATATCTACGGTAGGTTTGTCTACATCTGAAGGGGGGCTTATTTGCTCCTAAATTAGTAACCTGTGACAATACATGCTCCTTTGATGGTACGCTCAGCGAGGCACTGACTCTCCCCAGCTGCTGGGACAGTAAACAGGTGGTACAAGGTTACTGCACGCTGAGATTTTTGAACTTTCCTTTTGTGTACGTGGTTATGAATGTATCAGATTACAGGAGGTTAGATCACGACCAGAGACAATGTGAAGAACAGGTATCTTTTCTATGGTTTCCGTACCTCCCACATATTTCTATGGAGCAGTGACTTTGTGAAGTTGTTTCGTCATTAGAACAGATGCGTCCGGTTCTACGACCTTGTCAGTGCTCTGACAAGGAGGAAGATGGCTGATGAAGTTTTGGATTACTGAAATGTATACAATTTTTGTGTAAAATGCCGCTTGTGTAAAAATCTGTGACTTTTGTACTCCTGAGCCTGACAGATAAACTGCTTCTGAACATCTCAGGAGCACCCTGCTTCTGAGAGAAATGCATCTACCTGTGCAGCTGAAACAGGGAATAATGTGGCTCAAAGAGACTTTAGGAAAGCCATTCGCAAACTTTTTTTTTTTAAGCTCAGGTACACTAAGTACAGGATTTTTCCTCTTTAAAGGGATTGTCCACTGTTTTAATATTGATGGCCTATTATCAGAATAAGCCATCGATATCTGATCGGCAGTGGTCACACTCCCAGCACCCTTGCTGATCAGCTGTTTGGCAGTAGCTCTGAAACTACACAGCTATGTCCATTGTGCAGTAGATGGGACTTGTTACTGCAGAATGGATCCCATTCTCTTCAATGGAAGCAGCGCTGCAGGAACCAGTTCTGTCTACTACACAGGGGATGGAGCTGGGTAGTTCCAACACCAGAGCTACTGCAGAACAGTTGATTGATCAAGGATCTAGGAGTCTAACCACCACTGATCAGATATGATGGGCTTTCCTGAGGACAGGCCATCAATAGCAAAAGAGCAGACAACCCCTTTAAAGGAAACATGTCACGTTATCGAGCAGGAGGTGCTGAGCAGATTGATATGAATAAATGACATGTACAGAAATATTTGATACAAAATTCCATATCAACCTGCTCAGCTCCTCTTGCTCTATAACATGCTGCCCGCAGATCAGATTACACGTACAATGTGAAAGATTCTCTTTAAAGCATACCCGAGTTTTCAAAACAAAGTTTGCATAATGGCTGTGCTTCTTTGTACAATCATAACTTTGAAAGAATAGGTCTTTTTTGTGCTTCCCTAATGCATCTTTCAATTGCACAGCTAGATGCATTTCTCCCACAAGAAGGAGAAGTCTGTCATCACTGTTCTGTTGTGACATCCTTTCCCTTACTTCCCACTAGGTTTGTTTTCAGCATCAGAGCTCACAGAACAGATAATGAGGGGGAAATTCCACTTACAGAAAGGCAGGATGCTCCTGTGACTTCAGAAGCAGTGTCGAAGCAGTTCTTTTATCTCAGGATCTCAGCTAGCTCTGACACGCCCCCACTTCCTCTGAGCGGTCTTCTGTGTCTCTAATACTAGGGACAGATCTTTCCTGACAACAGGCAGTGGACTGCAAATTAGGTGGAAGTGAGACACCTCGTGGACAGGACTTTACAGCTTTTTTCAGGTGGATGCAGGCAGATTTTTTAACTGAAGTGATTTAGAAATTTGCTGGTTACACCTTTCTCTTTTAAATGAAATTGAGTGAAAGTGCAAATACTCTTTAATGATGCAGGTAACATAGGGACGCCCTGACATAGCAGAAAAAAAGAGCTGCAGTCACCTAATCAATGCATAACAGAAGGAAAAGGAAGGAGAAGTGAGGAAAGTCACACAGCAATTATACCGGAATTCACTAATGATCTGCACGTGACATTGCACAATGACATAAGTCTGCCATCTTATCAGATATTCTGTAAAGACTGTTAATATTAATGGAAGCAGAACCGGTTTAACCAGGTATGAATGTGATGTGATCGCCCCCTCTATATGAAGGTTATATTTTTGGCATATACATTAACTTACGGTAATACTACTGGTAATAAACTAGGTAGATGTATGACGCTCAGCAGACAGGTCACTTCAGTATAAAGGGAGCAGGGACTATTCCCCCTGCAGGACAACGAACGACTGAGGCTTGTGGCTCATCAGATCTCATCTACAGCAGGACAAGAACCCGCATTCAGGTTTAAACTTTTGGAAATTTACAGTCTGCAGAGGAAGAAGCCAAGACAAACAGGACACGCTCCTCCACTGGGTTCTTATGTCTTAACCCAGGAGACAATTAGTGTCACTTGTTTTAAACACTACTTACACCTTCCAACCAAATCCAAAAACAAAAAAAAAAAACTCTGCAGTAGATTTTAATTCTTATCTTGTCTCTACAGAGTATGGCGGGGAATTTATCATGAGGGGAATATTTGAAGCCAGTTTTGCTTCAGTCTGTGTTCTTGTACTTTATGTCACATTTATCACGTCTCATGTTACTTGATGAATTTGTCTTATCCGTAGACCTGACACTTCTGTCTAGAGAAGCTTCTCCAGTTTTCCTACTCCACCCTCCTCCTGGAGTGAGACTGCGACTTTTTTGCAACTTTTTTTTTTTTTTTTAAAAGTTTGAATGATAAATCTGGAGTGAAACTCATTAACATAGCTAACCACACCCACTTTCCCACCCACATTACAAAACTGGAGTGCAAAAAGTCACAAAATTTTGCGCAAGCGAGAGCAAAAAGGTTGTAAAAGTCCTATTTTTTTTACACCAGAATTCTGGAATGAAGGTATGGTATATCAGGGCAAACCAATTCTGCACAAATTCTGGCTAATGTAATCCTGTTCTTAGAATCTAACACTCTCTCCTACATACTGTAGGTTAGCCTCAAGAAGAGGACAGAAAGAGACCATGGGGGTCATTTATTGAACAGAAATACGCCTAAATTAGGCATATTTCTGGCACAGATTGCGGCACAAAGATCCTTTGCGCCACAATCTGCGGCTTCTCCCCGCTCACGCCAGGTATAAAAAAGTGGGCAGGGATGGAGGTGGCTGGCTGACCTGACTCATTTACTGTTTTCGGCATAGAAATTGGTCTAAATGAAAGCCAGCTCGGAAGCTGTTTTACATTTCGAACTGGTGGAAGATCCGCCGAATTATGAAGAGGCGCCTCAGATCCACCGCCAGGTATCTAAAACGCTAGTCTTAAATGTGCCCCCATACAGAATCAGACTACACAGTGTTTGTTTGTTGTCTGTTACCATAGAGACGCACATTCGTTTGCTTCCACAGCTCCTAGGCAGAGGTTTTTAATTAACATTTGTTGCAAAGCTGCTTCATATGATGTGAAACTAGACAGGACGGGTTGGAATAAACCATCAATGATATTTTTCAGATGACAATTGTAACATATCAAGTCAACGCGGTTATGCATTTCACAACTTTTACAGCAAATATTTTTGGTTTCTGAGGGAAATCCTATGCTAAGGTCACATTCCAGTGCACACCACAGCTCTAGGCAAACGGAGAGCTGTCACTGCTGGAGGATGTGACAGATCAGTGAGGAGGGCGCACTGCGCATGCGCAGCCGCCCTCCATTCATTTCTATGGAGCCGCCGAAAATAGCTGAGCTGGCTCGGCTATTTCCGTCGGCCCATTAGAAATGAATGGGAGTGGTGCCCATGCATGCGCGTTGTGCTCCCATTCACTACTATGGGAGCAGCGGGGAGCTGCGCCTGGTGGTGGCCGGACCCCGGGAAATCCGGGGTCCTCCAGCCACAACTCTTTGCGTGCCGTTCTTGTTATAGGTGCGGGTCCCAGCTCAGGGACACGTACCTATCAGACAATAGGGGCACATCCTAGTTATATGCCCCCATTGTCTATGATGGGAAAACCCCTTTAATTTATGATGCTTTGTAACCCTTAGTCTATAGGAATGCTGTTTTAGACATTTACTACTGAAAATGCACTTGTTTTTGAGGCATTTGTGACCCGTTTGCCGAATTTGATTTTTTTAGACTAGTTCAGAAGTTTTCTAAGGTCAGTGCCCATTTTCTGAACTACTTATGTAGGTGCACCTTATTTCGCACCTAATTTAGTGATAAAAAACTGTCTAATTTCTGCTCCACTCCAGGGTTCTGAGTGTCGAGTTGCGGAACATTTTGCCTAATTTCAGATCACTTGCACCATAATTTCAAGTGTATACTAATTAGGCCTCATGCATATGACCATTGGATCATCAAATTGCGGATCCGTAGAATACTGATGATGTGTGCATTCCACATTTTGCAGAATGGCTGGCCCCACAATAGAACAGTCCTATACTTATCCGGAATAAGGAAAAGAATAGGACATGTTCTATAATTGTGCAGCAAGGAATACGGATGTGGGCATCACAAGGATTGCTATCTGCATAGTGATTCAGTCCACAAAAAATGTGGATTGGATGTGGACCCAAACCATGGTCGTGTGCATGAGCCCATAGACCAGTCTTAGAGAATATCAACCTGTCGTACTGATAAAGAACCACTAGAGGTCAGACTAATGCCAATGCGCCTCGTCTAATTCATGAAGTCCTTGATAAATAGTGGGCAAAAGAAAGACAGGTGAAGAAAATACGCTTGTCTATGGGCTCACACACACGAACGTTGTTTTCCTCACTTCAATAGGGCCACAAAAGATGCGGACAGCACTCCGTGTGCTGCCTGCATCCGTTGCTCCGTTCCATGGGGCGGCACAAAAAAAACAAAACAAACAAACAACGAAAATGTTCTATTTTCGTCCGTTTTGCAGACAATAATAGGCATTTCTGCTATGGGCGACGCATTCCGTACACTGCGGAACGCACAAGGGGCAGCATCCGTGTTTTACGGATCTGCAACTTGCGGACCGCAAAACATGGCGCAGTCATGTGTATATAGCCTAATTGAAAGCCTAAAAACAGGAGAGTTTGATAAATGCGCCTCAGTTGGAGCTGTAATTCCGATGCAGACTTCTGGTGCCAGAGCTACTGCTAGCCAGCTGATCGGCAGGGGCGAGGGGTGTCAGACGCCTTCTCAGATATAGATGACTGGTAAACCCCTTTAGTTTCATTAGAGCGGCCAGCATGCAGGTACCCTCACACATGTGTGAAAACTTTTCACTATGCTTCTCTGGAAAAAAAAAACAAAAAAATACCTCAGCTAAAAGATATGAAATCTACAGACATGAATCACTGGAGATAACTGAGCGGCAAGCAAAAGTATTCAAACCCACATGAGGAAACAACACTCGAAGCAAGGTTTGTTTTTCAGGTGTTACCTGAACCTGCCGAAACCACAAACCAATCCTCCTTTCTTTATGCCCCTTTCACACGAGCGGGAGACTTGCATGTCCCCCGCAACGCATCTACAGGGCTGGACTCGGCGCTGACAGGGATCGCAGAGCATTATATGTGATCCCTGTCAGTGCCGGAGTCCAGCCCTGTAGATGCGTTGCGGGAGACATGCAAGTCTCCCGCTCGTGTGAAAGGGGCATAAAGAGATTTTCCCCGTCAATTAAAGGGGTTGCTTCATTCAGACAACATATAAACATCATACAAGGTGGTCCACTGCTTGAAACCCTCCCCCCCTCCCATGACCCAGAACAGATGGTAGCTCCAGATGTTGTAGACTTGAGTGGTCCTTGTATTACAGGGATGGCCATTCACCTGAATGGCCGCCATGTCATGCTTCCACATGATAGGGGATCATGGGCGGTCTTGGGCACCACACATTCTATGCATTTGCGTAGGGCCCCCGACGTCCAAGGGGGCCCCCACGCTCCGCTCTTGTGCCGGTGCCCAAGACCGCCCGCCTGTCACTTATAGCATTTGTCCGCCGAGGCCCGCGGACCAGCCTCACTGCGGCTGCGCGCACCGCACCCGCTCACTCTCAAGTCCAGAAGTGTAGCAGGAAGCTTGCGCAGCCGCAAAGAGGCCGGTCCGCACAGCAGAACACAAACTCTGCGGCTGCGCATCAGTGTCCCATCCCAGCTAGAGATGAGCGAGCATGCTCGGGTGGAATTTGCATGCGCTTTTTCAAATCTGCACGCTAATTCATACGCATATTTTAGTATGTACACTAATGCGTACTAATTTATAAAATGCGTACGCATTAGTGTAAATACTAAAATATGTGTATGAATTAGCGTGCAGATTTGAAAAAGCGCACGCAAATTCCACCTGAGCATGCTCGCTCATCTCTAGTCCCAGCACATGTCCCAGCCCAGCCAATAGACAGCTGGGAGTCTGGGACACGCCATAGGCTGTGGGCAACCTTCACCCCCCCTCCAGTGAGTGATGGTCAGCAGCACGTGCCCCAGCTCAGCCAATGAAGAGCTGGGACGTGCTGCTGACGTAATTTTAGTAAAAAAGCGCGAGGAGGGCATCCTCCATGTTAGTCTAGTGCAGACCAGGTAGTTAAAAAGTCTTTGATGTGTGTGTGTGTGTGGGGGGGGTAGGCGTGTCATTGGGGGGGGGGGAGTGTCATCAGAGGGCGTGTCATCAGGGGCGTGATGCGTCATTGGGGGGGGGGCGGCCCCGGACATAACTTCGCTTAGGGCCCCAGAAATGCCAAGACCGCCCCTGTAGGGGATAACTATCCGATCGTTGGGATCCACTCCGATTCTGAGAACAGGGGCCTCATGTACCCATCCAGACGAAGGGACGTTCTCCATGGGACTGCCGGAAACAGCCAGCCATCTCCAGAAGTCCCACAGAACGTATGGAGAAGCAGAGCACATGGAGGTGAAGTGCTTGGTCACATGACCCTCCATCAGCGGCCATCTTATGGACAGGAGCTTTGTGTGGTCGGCACAAAAGACTTTGTAAACCAGGGGACATACCTTATGAAATATAGAAAATGGTGCAGAATTTAAATAACGGCTATAAACATGATTGTCAACAATAACCAAAAGGTGGCCAGCCCCTTTAAAGGGGTTCTCTGGGAATGATTTAAAACGGTCACCAGCAACATAGAAGGTGAGCAGGACTGGTTGTCTCCACTTGCGAAGCTGCCTAGTGGGGGTGAGGGGACAAGGCCTCACTATGCACCGCTCTACAATAGAGGGTAATGATGTGATCCTGCCTACGATATGCCATCATGGCTGAGCAGCCTGACAGTAACAGTTACTAGGGATGAGCAAACTTGTGTTTTCAAGTCCGTGTACAAGGTTCAGGTTATCTAAGAATTCCACGGTAGCGGAATCCATAACGGAATTCTTAGATAACCCGAACCTTACACGCCGAACTTAAAAACACAAGTTCGCTCATCCCTAGCAGTTACCAATATGTAGTATATGCAAGTGCCAGGGCGTAGTATGTAGTGAGGCCCCATCCTCTCACCCTCCTAGGTAGCTCTGCAAGTGGTGGTAACCAGTCCTCTTCATATTCTGGGACAGATGACTGGCAGCCATTTTAAATAGTTCCCGGAGAACCCCTTTAATTTACCTTAATGTTACCTCATTTTGTAATTAACCCTTTCCAGACCTCTGCAGTACATATACGGCAGAAGTCAGGTTATTAAAGATGGCTCCCGTTCATGAGTAGAGTGGCTGCCATAGCCGCCATGTTTCTGCTGTTTCGCATGGCGGACACCTGGGGATAATGAGGTAGATTTTTGAAAACTGGTGTAAAGGAAAACTGGTTTAGTCGCCCATAGCAACCAATGAGATTCCACCTTTCATTTTTCAGAGCTCCTTTGGAAACAGAAAGGTGGAATCTTATTGGTTGCTAGGGGCAACTAAACCAGTTTTCCTTTACACCAGTTTGATAAATCTCCTCCAATGTCTGCAATAACACAAGTCACAGACATTAAACCATTCAGATGTTGTGGTCAATTGTGATTAGGGATAAGCGAATCCACTTCGGATGAAACATCCAAAGTCGATTCGCATAAAACTTTGCTTGAAAACAGTATTAGAATGTATTGGCGCCTATTAACCCAAGTTTTTACTTTGCAACATCTCGTGAGACTTCGGGTAATAACTTCAGAAATTAGTTTCTACTGTAAAAAACCTTTTACTGAACTCGGGTTCGGTTCCAAGGTACCACTTCTAGCAAAATTTTATGTGAATCGACTTCGGATGTCCAAATTGCACAGGTACTCCCCTAGAAGTGAATGGAGAGCCCCCGCCTTGCCATTCACTGCAGCCAGCAAACCAGACCCCGCTATGGAGAAATATACAGGACCCGCATCTGTCAGACATATCTTGCAGAATAACGTACGCATACATACGGCATCATATAATAAAGCTAACAAGTTCCTTAAACTGCACATAAATAGCACAAACGATACAAAAAGTTCATAAAAGTCAATCAGTAAAGTGATATGTACCCCATAATAGTGCCACTGAAAAAACACAACCGCCATACAGCTATGTCAATGGAAACATTTCTGCCTGTAATCCTTAAAAATAAGCTCAGTCCTGAAGGGGTTAACCACACAGAACCCATAGAAATGTGTATAATCTAATACACTTGCTGTAAGTCTCCAGTCTCCGCAGTGGGAGAAGTTCTCAGTTCTGCTCTCAGACTCTCCCATTATAACAAATGCTCGTTCCGGGAAGAACAACAGGTGCAGAAGTAAGAAGCCCACAGCTGCAGCAGCGCGCCCACACCATGTATACCCTCATACTCCATGCACAATCCCCCCCACCGCAGGCTGCGGCTGCTATGCGTTACTTACGACGGGGGCCAGAAGTGTTTACTGCCGCTGCTGTTCCCCATCTCGTCCCGGCCACCTCCATGGAGCGCGAGCAGCTTCCTGGTCTGTGAGGTGCTTGGCACGGGAGGAGGAGTGGGCGTGGCCTGCCAGGTGGGGGACAGGCAGATGCCCCTCACTGTGAAAGAAAGTGATTGCCAAGGGGCGAGGCCTGTCAGATGGTTGTGGGCGGAGAAAACAAATACACTATTTTCTGCCGCTATAAGATTTAGGATGGGGCGGGACCTGTCAGGTGGCTGTGGGCGTGGAAACGCAAAAACACTAATTTCTACCGGGGCCTGTCAGGTGGCTTTGGAAAAGGGGATACGCAAATACACTACTTTCTGCCGCTATGTGGTTGTGAGGGGCGGGGTGTCGGGTGGTTATGGGCGGGGAAACGCAAATACACTACTTTCTAACGCTATAAGATTAGGAGGGGCGGGACCTGTCAGATTGCTGTGGGCGGGGATACGCAAATACACTACTTTCTGCCGCTGTGAGGGGCGGGGTGTCAGGTGGTTATGGGCGGGGAAACGCCAATACACTACTTTCTGCCGCCATGTGTTTGCTAGGTGCTGGGTGTCAGGTGGTTATGGGCGGGGATATGCAAATCTGAAGGAAGAAACGTTGAAAAATACGTATGTGAAAGAAGTACTGATAACTGGGAGAAGCCGGCTTCACCTGTGTGAACTGTCACCTAGATACACAGAGCTGACCACAGTAACTGACTACATGTAAATGGCAGAGTAGAGGGTGTAACCAATAATCATGTAATAACAGGTTGTACAGAGCTTGGTGCTAACACATATTTCATAGGGGCCTCAAAGCATACTTCATTATGGACCCCCCACACAGTTTCCCAGTACTTGTGCTGTGCATCAATCACTCCCAAGCAATGCAGAATGTAAAGCACAATGCACCCGGTTTCTGATGAATTTACATTTTTTTGAGTAGAAAAAATTTTAATAAAAAAATATATATATTGTAATAAAAAAAGTCACCCTCCGCGTCACTTACATTATTACATTATCTGACTACTAACATGGAACAGTGACTAAATACAGTGCTCATTCTGACCTCCATATTTCTGCATGTATTCTCACCAGACAACTGCCATAAGTACATGGACAAATCTCCTGCTTATTATCTACTAGCAGAAGGACCCGGCTTCGCCTGGGTATATTTAATCTATTTCATTTAGTGTTTCTGGTTGTTGTTGCAGAAAAAAAGTCAACCTCCCAATCACCCCTGCAGCTGACAGAAGTTGAATTTTAGCTTCATTTTTTCAATCCCCGTTGGCTGCGGAGTGGGAGGGGCGTGGCTTAGCTAGACCTGGGGCGGGGGTTTTAAGTCCTTCTTTTGAAGGTGGCCTGAATTACAGGTCGATGCCATGGTAATTTATGAGGACACCCTATGGGTAGCAGTGGAAGAAAACATCTTTTATTACTACTGAACGGTCTTAGTCTAAAATTAGTGTATTTCACCTATTTCATTTAATGTTTTTGTGTGTCTTTGCAGAGAGAAAGTCAATGTAGCTCACAGAAGTTGATTTTTACCTTTATTTTTTCAATCCCCATTGGCTGCGGAGTGGGAGGGGGCGTGACCTGACCAAGTCAGGGGCGTGGCTTAGTGAGACCTGGGGCGGGGGTTTTAAGTCCTTCTTTAGGGGGCAGCTTGAATTATAGGTTGATGCCATGGTAATTTATGAGGACACGCAATGGGTAGCAGTGGAAGAAAACATCTTTTATTACTACTGAACGGTCTTAGTCTAAAATTAGTCTAAAACATAAGCTATATTTATGGTAACCGGAATACCCCCTTTAACAGTGTCATCCACAGTGCTCTGCCCCTTTAAAGCAGCGAATAGAAATGGCTGAGCTCCTCAGCTGGCTGCTAATTACCTGGCTAGGTTGTTGTATGGAAACCTGTGTGCATCTGGAGAAAATGGCAGTTGGAATTTGAAGTGAAATGCTCCCAGACTAACATTGGCTAATGGAGATCATATTTTGGGAATATTTCGGGAATGGTACGTCCTAGAGAGCTGAGACGCTTTGTTTGGTCGCGCATAGAGAACAGACAGACAGATGGACCGACAGACAGACACTCATTTTTCTAATATTAAGAGATTACAAAGCTGGCTGCCTGCAGCCACCACTAGGGGGAGCTCAGTACATAGGAAATTACGCAGTTACTATTGACTGAAATGGAAGCTATAATCATCTCTTTGCACTGAGTTCCCCCTAGTTGTGGCTGCAGAAAATGTTTGGGTCATTTATCAAACTGGTGGAAAGTAGAACTGGCTTAGTTGCCTATAGCAACCAATCAGATTTCACCTTTCATTTTTGACAGCTCCTTTGGAAAATGAAAGGTGGAATCTGATTGGTTGCTATGGGCAACTTAGCCTGTTCTACTTCACACAACCTGCTGGAATGAGTAATGAGTAGTAGTAGTAGTGTAAAACAGACCTAAGGACCCACTGAAGGCCACATAAACTAGCGGCAGATCCACAGAAATGAGCATTGACTTATCTGCTGGCCTCTTCGGGTGCACTGCTGAGGCCGGTGATGTGCTGCAGTGGTCACATGTTGCTGGCCTGACATCTTCATTGCAGGCAGGTAAAGAGAGCCTGGCCAGAACAAACTGAGCAACAACCTGCCTCTGAGGGGACGACAGCCTACAGCGGGGAACGGGAGCCTATAGCTCCCATTTCTTCCGTTCTGCCTCACACGCTGCAGGCTACTAGGCCTGAAGCCTATGAGGCAGTAGAACGGCACAGGAGGTCACAGTGATGTAATCGCAAACGCCTGTGCTGGGAAGTGGCAAGTCAGGCCATGTTGCATACCTTCCAACTTTCAAACGAATGCCGCACACTGTGGCAAATTATTTCTGAACTAGGCCACGCCTTTAACGCCGCCCAAAACATAACTATACAACCAGTCCCCTAAATTCCCCCACATAGTATAGTTATTGCCCCTTTATGCCACTGCACAGTCTTTATGCCCACATTGCTCCTCCTTAACAGATTATGCCCAGATATGTGCCCACTCACAGTAGTTATGCCCACATATGTGCCCCCTCACAGTAGCGATGTCCAAATATGTGCCCCCTCACATTCTCACATCCTCAAGTAGCAATGCCCAGATAAGTGCCTCCTCATAGTAGCAATGCCCAGATATGTGCCTCCTCACAGTAGCAATGCCCAGATATGTGTCCCCTCACTGTAATATGTCCAGGTATGCCCCCTCACAGTAATATGCCCAGTTATGTGCCCACTCACATAATTATGCCCAGCTGTGCCCCCAGTAATATGCCCAGTTATGTGCCCCCTCAAGGAATTATGCACAGCTGTGCCCCCAGCAATATGCCTCGTTGTGTGCCTCCTCACAGAAAGTAAAAAAAAAAAAAAAACTCCACATACTAACCTTGTTCCTGTGGAGGAGGAGGAGCCGAGGCTGACTGAGCAGAGGACTTTATAAATAAAGAAAAGGAGCACAACCGGGGGGCATTATAAATAAAGAAGGAACTGCTGAGTACAAATGGGGGGGGGGCATTATAAAAAAAGGGTACAGCTGGGGGACACTATAAAATTACAGGGGCACTACTGGGGGGCATTATAAAAAAAGAGGGCCCTGCTGGGGGACATTATAAAAATATAGGGGCACTACTGGGGTGGCATTATAAATACAGGGGTACTGCTTGGTGAAGTTAAACATACTGGAAGCACTACAGGGGGCATTAAATATTGGTGGCACTACTGGGCTATTATAAATACTGGGGTCAGTATGGGGGGCATTATAACTGCATCAATACTATTGGTGTACTGTGGGGGCATTATTATTGGGAGTAATATGGAGGGTATTGCTACTAACGGGGGTACTCTTGGAGATCATTATCACTACCGGGGGCACTGTAGGGGCCCTACTACTAGTGAAGGCAATCTGGAATAGAATTATTACTATTGGTGGGACTTTTGGGAGCACTTTGGGAACTATCTGTATGGCACTGTTATTTCTGCAGTATAGTATTTGGGGGGGGCATTTACGAGCACAACAGGCACAGAATTGGGGGTAGCAGCAGGATAAAAAAGTTGGGGCACCTGGAGGGAGGGTGATGGAAAAGTAAGGAACCTAAGATGTCTGTGTGCCAAACTTCATCCGAATGGAGACGATGAGGAAAGAGAACATCTACATCAGATGAGACATCACTGGATATAAGAGGTATGTGGTGCTGTATTACCCTTTATGTTTCTTAGCACTGTATGTAATGTCCATCTCCATATGTCTTAAAAGTAGGGCTGGGGGAGGGGTTGAATTGAGATTTGCCTCAGGCAGCGAAAGGCTAGGTGCACCTGTGCATATTGAAGAAGCTACACTAGGCTAGTCATTGTCCAGTAGTCAAGGCTAGGGTAAATATCCAAGGATGAACACTGAAAGTTCTTTGAAGGTTCCTTCTAGCTTGACAGCAATTTACTCCTCAACAGATAAGAGCAAGACAACCTTGTTTTTCAGCGGTAACTCCCACTTTGCATACTTTTCCGTCTTCACGAAAAAAGATCATTGAGATAAATCCCATGGGCCATGTGACTTTCTGGGCCTTCAAGAGAACAAGATCTACCTGTAAGTTCGGCTTGGCATGACATTTTCTTCATCCTTGAAGAAGAGTAAGGTATTCCTTTTTCCATCTACTCCAGAAACAGCCAGATGTTGAACATGTTTCCACTGTCTCTCATGTAAGTTAACAGTTGTAGATATTTTGGGTGGCCTATGAATAGTCCCAAATTTCTGATTGAAAAGAGTCGCTGGAGTGAGAATAACAGGGCATTTTGGATCCAAGGATACAGAACAAGTATCAACTGACAACAGCGGACACCTCAGCCAAGAAAGTGATTACATTCTCATGAGTAAGCCTTGAGAAATAAGAATCCATGAGCCTAGAATCCAATATCTTATGAGTGAAGCCTATCATCTTTTCCCATGATCTGCCCCTATGAGAAGCATGGGGAGATTTAATGACCCATGTGCAATCATTGTCAGCCAAGTAATCCTGGACAGGCTTAGAGTTCAATTGCAATTCTCGACAGGCACCTGTGAAGTTGGTTCCACAGTCGGATCTCAATAGTTTTACTACTCCTCTGATGGCAAGAAATCATCTTAAGGCATTGATGAAACTGGATCCTATCACATGGCACATGGCTTCCATCACATCCACAGTATATGTATAGCACGTACACTCAAAGAACACTGCCAATTGTTTTCTCTCTGCATGACCACCTCTGGTTCTATGTGCAGTGACTGCCAATGGACAATGTAAGTAAATGGTGGTGCTGCAATTTTCCCTTTGACTTGCGACACTGAACACAGTGTTGAATTAGGTGGTCAATCTGTCTTTTTGCTCCTACGATCCAAAGCATACCTCCGAACTTTGCAAAGCACCAAAGAGGGACATATTGTGCGGCGCCTTTATCACACTGTGGCAAATTTTTTCTGCACTAAGCCACGCCTCTAGCTCCATTCACAACCTAACTATACATGTAATCCCACCCAGTCCCCTTAATGCCCCCACATAGCAATTATTCCCCCTTCATGCCACCGCACAGTATTTATGCCCACATTGTGCCCCCCAATAATATGCCCACATTGTGCCCCCAGTAATATGCCCACATTGTGTCCTCCAGAAATATGCCCACACTGGAACAACTGCCAGAAAGTGGGACATACCTCCACTGTACCGGGATAGCCACTGAAATCCGGGACTGTCCCGCTGGATCCGGTACAGTTGGGAGGTATGCCAAAGGCCTGAAGCCCTTAAAGCACCCTCAGTAAAATGTCTGCCTTGGTGCTTGACCCTTTCCCAATAAAGCCGTATCAGCAACCTGGTAACATGGTGACAGTCAGGAATATTGAGAAGGTCCTTTTCTGAATTCTCCATCTCGGCCCTGTTTATGCAACCACCAACCCTCAGCAAGCCATGACTATCAATTACTGGTTTTAGGTTGGTGATGGGGCTGTTTTTTGGAATATTTTGCTTGACACGTATACATTTCAGTTCCAGGTCAAAAACACTGCTGCATGTTATACAGTATATCACAACTGACTCACTTAGGGCAATGTCCTCTGCAGAGAAAGGCTTGTGACACGTGCTAACCACAACAATCATCATCTCAGTATGAAAGCACTGTACTATTTGAAATAACCTTGCAGTGGTGCATACATGACTTAGTCATCTGGAGAAGCATTTGAAGCACTGACAGCCCAAGCCAAACTACTCTTTGGATTTGGTGACAAGGGTACAAACTTCAGGACAAATGTCTGCATCATTGTCAGGGTCTTGGAGACTGAAGATGACTGCAATAGATGTCTCCTTGGTCTGGCTCAGCAGGAACTTTGAACCTGCCAACCAAGAAGAATTTGCGAATACACTAGAGGACGCTTGTCCGGTGGCACTACCTGCAGGGTTGAGATGGGATGGAACTTAATGCCATTGTTCAGATTTAGAGAACTTCCTGATCTTTTCAACGTGGTTACATGGAAGCTTTTTGTCTGGTTTTATACGTAACCCAGAACAACTTCTGTGTAATCCACATGGTTATCTAGCTTATGCTGTATAAAGTCTGCAGTCTCTACAGCTAGCACAACTCAGCAAAGTTGAAGCCTTGGAATGCTCATGTCTAAGAGCTAATTTAGCCTTCCCGAATAGAAATCTGACATTAATTATATTGCAACAGTCTGTTACCTTCAGATAGGAGACAGCAGCTATGGCCCCAGTTGATGCATCTGAAATTTTTTACCTTTTTTTTTCATTTGTTCAATATCAGCGGTAATGGTGACTGGCTCTTTTCTGAACCTCATAAGCAGTCCTACCAGATTGTTGGTCAGTTTTGGGCCAGTGAGAAGAATGTGAGAAATGCCACAATGCTTGGCACTTGAATACCACCCTAATCTGTTTAGGAGGTCACAGGTGATTCACTCCAAAAGAGGGAAGATACCAGCAATCTTTATGGTCTTGCAACAGTGGCTTTGGATCTACATGGTGAAATATCCTATCCATGAAGACCACAATGTGATCTTTTATTTCAGGCTTGTTTCCTAATGTTTTTTTGCAATGAGATGAACCTGGATAAAGCCTGTTCCCAGTTGTCTAGCAGCCTGGCTCTTTTTTAGCCAGAAAGGGTAAGGATGCCACCCGGCGATTGGATTCATCTTTGGAGAATCCACTGTCCATTATAGGAGATCTTTGTCTTCTATGGACAAGGCTATTTTGATGTCATCTTGTGTTATGCAAAACACTGATCTCCATAAGTCATCATGATAAAGAGCAGGAATGTCATCTGGTACCTGGATGAGGTTAGAGAGCATTTAAGCATGTATATCCCACAATTACTTAGCCTTAATGAAGTCTGTCTGCATACAAGGCATCTAGACCATTGCATTGTTGGTGAACTTTACAAACTCTTAGAATATATCTCCTGAGTAAGATTAGAATATCTGAATTCATGTCCATAGGAATTTCTTCTCTTCTGGTCACATTCAATTAACGTTGGTAAGGGTATGTATGTATTCCCCGTGATAGAAGAGATAACGTACCCAATAGCCCTTGTGCAGTATCTAGGTAACTCAGTCCTAGCAGATGCAAGCTGATTTAGCCAATTCCAGTTCATTCAGCAGGCCACTCAGATCCTGGAGCTTGCAGTTGTCTTTGCTAGTCATCTTTGGGAAGGTATGAAGACTTTTAAATAAGGCACTTTCTATGGCTTTGGAACTGCGAAAAGCTTGTTCGAGTCTCCCCCATGCTGCAGCAAGACCTTCCTCTGAATGGTACATCTGAGTTTTAAGAAACATGATGAATTTGCTTTGGTCAAGAGACAGAGGAATCCACAGAGATTTTTGTGGACGTTATAGTTTTGCTAAGAAAGGTACTGTCTCTTTAAGATATGACTGCAGCTTGCTTGCAGACTATATGTTTACATGCAGACAATGTAGACTTAGATTTCCTTTGACTATTTTGTCACAGATGTACGTTAGAGAAGTTTCTGATGAATGTGAGTGGCAATCTCTAGTACAAGCAGTGGGATATAGTGAACTCGCTATACTTATTCCCCTAGCGACACCAGTTGCATGTAGAATTCCAGCGAGGGAGATGCAATGGATATGCCTTTAGGTAATTTATTCATAGTACCTTGAGGAATGGTGATAGAGGTCAAAGGAAAATCCTCTGTCCAGCATGTCTCACAAACAGGAAAAGACTGAACGACACGGATGTGAGCTCACAGAGGAGGAGGAGTTACAAGATGAATAACATAATGAATACAACGTAGATAACTTACATAAACCTAATATATGTTTGTATGTATATTGGATAACAGATAACAGAATACAATAATGAATTCTAGTTCAGAAGCCATAACTGGGATAGCACAGCCACTGTGTTCACCCAGATCATAAACTACTCGGGGAGCCAGTAACTTATCTGTGCCAGTTATAGTTAATAAAATTGTTTTTATATACATTTTTTATAGTCACTTGTTCTTCAAGTGCAAACCAGGAGTGAAAAAAATGAGAACTGCTTTGCAGACAACTTCCTTCTAGAGTGACCTGGACCTTTACAGCCATTATTACTACTGTAGGTATGACTATATCTCTTAATATTATAAAAATGAGTTTCTGTCTGTCTGTCTGTCTGTTCTCTATGCGCAACCAAACTACTGGACCGATTTTCACCAAATTCGGCACACAGGTACATCAGGTGTCTGGGAAGGTTTTAGACTAGGTCTCATCTCTCTAGGACGTACCGTTCCCGAGATATTCCCAAAATATGATCTCCATTAGCCAATATTAGCCTGGGAGCTTTGTTTTTAAACCCCAACTGCCATTCTCTGCACAGACACACACAGGGAGGGCAGGTTTCCATAACAACACAGCCAGGTAATTAGTAGCCAGCTGAGCAGCTCAGCCATTTCTATTCACTGATACTGTTAAAGGTATTCCGGTTACCATAAATATAACTTATGTTTTAGACTAATTTTAGACTAAGACAGTTCAGTAGTAATAAAAGATGTTTTCTTCCACTGCTACCCATTGCGTGGCCTCATAAAGAAGCATGGTATCGACCTTTAATTCAGGCTTCCCTAAAAGAATTACTTAAAACCTCCGCCCCAGGTCTCGCTACGTCACGCCCCCGACTTGGTCAGGCCACGCCCCCTCCCACTCCACAGCCAATGGAGATTGAAAAATTGAAGGTAAAAATCAACTTCTGTCAGCTGCAGGGGTGGGAGGGAGGATGACTTTCTCTCTGCAATGACACACACATTAAATGAAATAGATTAAATATACCCGTGCGAAGCAATGTTTTCTTCCACTGCTACCCACTGTGTTTCCTCAAATTACCATGGCATTGACCTATAATTCAGGCCACCCTGAAAAGAAAGACTTAAAAGCACCCCCCCTAAGGTCCCGGTAAACCACGCCCCCGACCCGGTCAGGTCATGCCCCCTCCCACTCCGCAGCCAGTGGGGATTAAAAAAATGAAGGTAAAAATCAACTTCTGTCAGCTGCATTGACTTTCTCTCTGCAACGACACACAGAAACATTAAATGAAATAGATGAAATATGCTCAGGCGAAGCCGGGTCTTTCTGCTAGTAACATATAATGCTCAGTGGCCTACAGCTGCTCTGGAGGATAAGTTCAGATACCTAAAAAACAGAATTCCATTCACTTCAATGAGGTAAGTTGAGTCCTCTAAAATACACAGATGGAAGCAGGTCAAATGAACTCCAATATTTAATCTTTTTGGACTCCGTTTGCAGGATGGTCATAACCCCTGAATACAAGCAGTGCATAATACAATAGGAAAATGAATCCAGCCTGCAAAGTCGGCAATATGAAGTATCACAGTACATTAGTAAGTGCCTTGTTTTAACTTTCTCTATATGATAAATCCCATTTGCTGAAATGAGACAACCCCTTTAATTATTTTTCACAAAAATTGTGGCAAAAAAAATACATTCAGAGATGACATTGACTAGACCCTAGGTATGTGTGTAAAAGTCTACTTCCGGCAAGAGGGATAATGCAGACGTGCAGGGTTGTCGCCCTTTCTGGCAGCTTAGTTCTTCGAGGCATCCCATAAAATGACCACCATGACCTTCGAATGTGCTTTTCTGGAGAAGATTAGTTATATTACATGAGATCTTCATCTACTTGATTTGAACTATTGATTTTCAGAAGAAGTGTATTCTATTACAAGAAACAGCTTTTTATGTAACACTGAAGATTATGAGAACTGACGGGTGGACAGATTCAAGAGGATTTTACTGAAAAGTGAAGTTAATCCAATCTCACTGTTTTCGTACATTAATTGCAGCCACAGGAATTCCAGCAATGCTTCATGGGTAACATATTAAAAGTAACATTAACCTGTTCCTCTTTGAACGGTTGAGGCATTGAAATTATCCTGATATTCAGTTTAGTACAAATAGGTCATAAAAGCTAATTTGCAGAATGAGCCAGATTTACTTCATGCCATCCAAAATCAGGGATGTAACTATGGAAGGAGCAGGGGGTGCGTCCTCGACCAGGTCCAGTGTGGAATTCAACTGCTTTTGCATTGTATTAAAATTTGCTGGACTTGGATCCAGGCATTGCCCAGGGTACAAGGTGGACAATCAGCATCAGACGATGGTGGGCTGAGGATCCACATCAGAGTGGCTGCTGCCCCCTGGTGTTCAAAACTGCATCTTACCAGGAGATGCTGTGCTGCTTACTGTATGCATTAAGACCATGGAGCAGTGCCGAAATCAAGGATCACGCTGTTTAGCCAAGCCTCAGTCAGTGTATCACTGCCCAGCTCATCAATGGAGAAAAGGAGAACCAGTCCCTGTCCTGCCTGTACCAATGAAGGCTAGCTCTGGTTAGATGAGCCTTGGTCAGTGCTAGGCTGGGTACAATGGCACAGCTGCAGAAAAGAAGGAGACTCCTCAACCAATCCTTGCAAGGTGCGATCCTGGTGGGTGAAGCACCAGCAAGTTTATTTCTTCAGCCAAGCTGCCTCCTACAATGAGGGGTCAGAAGGATGGGCTTATGTACATAGCTGAAACTGGAAGGTTGAAGAGTTGACCAACATAAAGAGGTTTAAAGGGGTTGTCCAGAACTCTCTTGTATTATAACTTTCCTCTCTCCATTGGACTTGTGAAGGGAGGCATACTTACCTGCTTACCTCTGGTCCGTTTTGGTCCACTGCTGTCCTCAGTATGCTTTGGTCAGGCAGTGCAAAGGGAAGAATATTGGAATTAAAGGGGTATTCCCATCTTAGACAATGGGGGTATATCGCTAGGATATGCCCCCATTGTCTGATAGGTGTGGTTCCCACCGCACCCATCGAGAACGGAGCGGGGAGCTCCCATAGAAATGAATGGGGGCGCACTGCTCATGCGCGGCCACCGCTCCCATTCATTTCTATGTAGCCGACAGAAATAGCCGAGCCAGCATTCGGCTGTTTTCGCTGGCCCTATAGAAATGAATGGAGGGCAGCTGCGCATCGCAGTGCGCCCTTCTTCACTTTGGGGGCTCCGGTCTCGATATAGCTGGGACCCGCTCCTATAAGACACTGGGGGCATATCCTAGCGATATACCCCCATTGTCTAAGATGGGAATAACCCTTTAATGTAAAATAGGTAAAATATGGGAGAGTTACTAGAACTAGCGTAGGGTTAAAGACCCGCTAGAAAATGCATGCAGTGATCTGATTGTGACTGTTAGTTTTTCACTTATACCAGTTTTTATTAATTTCCTCAAAGGTGGGTCCCATGTACCCCATCTGACACTGGTGGCTGCATATAGAGATGGGCCTGTGCGCTTAAAAATGCCAGGGCTGATTTTAGGTCCTATTCCAGCCTTGCCTTGAGCCTGTGAGATTTTGGTTACGCTTCTGTCCAGAGAAGGACATAAGTTATGTCATCACTGGAATTGACTCCCATTTGACACTTTCATGTGGGCACAGAATGGCCTATGTATATTCAGGTATAAGAACAAAAGAAAATCACACAAAGCTTCATGAAAAGGGGATTCTGGGATTTTCAGTACACTTACTCATTTAGGTTCCTTCCACTCCAGCCGCGAGTCTCTGTAGGCCCCCTGTGTCTGGTTTTACCCTGGAGCATGAACTGTGATGTCACCATAGCTGGTCATGATTGATCTCCAGGATCCAGTGATGTGTCTTCAGCATTGACAACATGTGAGACAATACTATATAGTCGTGGTCAGGAGACTGATGGGCGGGTCCGGTCACCATGCAATGTAAAGTGCTATCAAGTCCCAAATTCTTGACACAGAGGTAGTGGGTGCTGCACCAACAGTCAGCTTTACCACAGCGTGGCTGATCAACGAGAGGCCAAATCATAAGCAGCGCCCCAGTCACTTTAACCTGGAGAACATATGTCTTTCTTTAAAGGGTTTCTGTCATCAGATTTAACCCTTTTAAACTTAGCACATCGCTAATGTCAGCAGACCCTAACTGTGGTATTATTATGTTTATTGGGGGCCCCCCTTACTGTGATAATCTTACTTTTGTTATATGTAAATGACCCTCTAGGAGCAGGGGGGCATTGCCCCTGCTCCTAGAGGCTCCGTTTTCCTACCTCCTTCCACGCCACGAGGTCCTTGATTGACAGGACCAGGCAGTGTTCGTGTCCTGCTGCCCTGTGTGTTGCACTGCGCATGCGCGAGATTTCTCCGGCACACAGGGCTAGCCGGAGAAGACGAGCGCTGGCCCTGTCAATCAAGGACGCAGGGCGTGGAAAGAGGTAGGAAAACGGAGCCTCTAGGAGCATGGACAACGCCCCCCCTGCTCCTAGAGGCTCATTTACATATAACAAAAGTAAGATTATCACAGTAAGGGGGCCCCCAATAAACATAATAATACCACAGTTAGGGTCTGCTGACATTAGCGATGTGCTAAGTTTAAAAGGGTTAAATCTGATGACAGAAAGCCTTTAACTATACTAACTTTACAACCTTTCTATTACATTAATGTGAAAGCGATGTGCTGTTCTTGCACATGTGACTGTTGAGGCTATTGATTGGGTGCAGCGGTCTTGTGACCAAGAGAAGGTCCTGTCACCTCTGGTCCAGAAGGGACCACCGGGAGCCACGGCATTGGAATGGAGGGTGCTTTGATAGGTGAGTGAGGTTTATTTTATAGTTTTTTAATTAGCCTGGACAACACCTTTAAAGGTTGTGCTGGGCACATGCTTGGCCTGCTGCTTTATCAGGATGGAACCATGGGACCCCAGTTCTTGAAATCAGTTGTTGCAATTACCATCCACAAAACACGGACATGTAAAAAAAGGCAGAACTCGTGAAATCTGCAGCGTGTCAATTCTTTTGTGCTGTTTTCACCCTTTTCAATGGAAGGGTGAGATCTGCGACAAAACCGTCTCAAATCCGCAACAAAAACCACAAGTAACACATGCGGTTTTGGGTGCAGTTTTTGTGTAGAAAGACACAGAAAACCACACGGAAATCTGTGCGGATTTTCTGTTCTTAAACATGCAGCCATGTACAGGTAACCTTAAAGGGGTTATCTAAAGTGTGAAACGTGCCCCCCAATGCCCGAGGCCCTCATACAAATTATACTTACCCCGCTCCCCAACACCTGGGTTGCTCTTGATCCCTGCATGGCCACCGCTGCATCTTCCTATCGCGCGGATTAAAACATCCGAGGGGGGGGGAGGGCAGCCAATTGCAAGCTGCGATAGGGACGAGCCTCCCTAGAGTCACCCGCGTTGCTAGGGAGGTTCGTCCCTGACGATGTCTTCTTTTGGCTGCCCCCAAAACCCCCGGGTCACCGGATGTTTTCATCCGCTTCACAGGGAGATGCAGCGGTGGCCTTGAGGGAATCAGGAGCGAAGGGGTTGCCGGGGAGCGGGGTAAGTATAATATATATGAGGGGCCCGGGCATTGAGGGCATGTTATTTTACACTTTGGATGACCCCTTTAAGGTTACCTGTACATGGCTGCAAGTTTAATAACAGAAAATCCACACAGATTTCTGTCTGGTTTTTTGTGTCTTTCTGCACAAAAACTGCACCCAATGTGTTACTTGCTGTTTTTGTTGCGGATTTGATGCAGTTTTGCCGCAGATCTCACCCATCCATTGAAAAGGATGAAAGCTGCACAAAAGAATTGACACGCTGCAGATTTCAAAATCCACACGGCAGATCAATTTCCACACAGAAGAAGTGTTGAAGTGAGGTTTGCGATCCCATACACTTTGCTGGTACTGTATTACACTGTGGTCTTTCTGCATGAGAATCCGCATCATGTGCAGGTGCCCTAAGGGTGGTGTGTCCCTGCATGGTAATAAAACCTATACTATATATGCATCTGGTAGGACTGTGCTTGGGACTGGCATCTCCTGGCTTCCCACAGCCTGTGTGTGTTTTGGTGTCTGGTGATACAAATGAGAAACTGGGAAATCGGTGGGTCCCACCATCAGAGCCAGAAAATGCACAACAAAGGCAGATCAAGGCGTTTGCTTTAGCAGCACCAGAGACAAAAAAGACTATAAACTCTGGCAGGGAACCCGGACATTTTGGCCCGACACCTGCATTCCTACATTTTACAGAAGAAAAGAGGGGCTCAGGTCTGGATCTCTAACGTGCTCAGTCAATTATATTTTCTGCTTAGAAAGCATGACACGGGGGCACAGAGGGCGGCCTCATGGGCGCACAGCGTTTTGGACCTGACACTTTGATGAAAGGCTGTAATATTAAATAACATAACCCAATTCATTAGCTGCATAATTGCTGCAATATTCGGAGGTGAAGCAGTAATTGGGAGAATAGGCAGCCCCCTAGTAATAGCTTACATCCGTGTTCCCAGCGCGTCTGCCGAATCTACCCATTAGCCTTTCTTTCATATTTTGGCAATATCTAGTGTATAGCAGGAATATTCTCATCTGTCAAGCAGTTTTGGAAAGGCTACATATTATATACCTATGCAAGAGGAGCTGAGCAAATTGATATATAGTTTTGTGGGAAAATATTAATCGAAAAGACTTGTATTTCATATATTCAAATCTCCAGTCATTCAGGTCTAGTAGTCTAGTGGGCAGTCCTACTCAGTGATTAACAGCTATTTCTTACAGGGTAGGCTGACAGTCGCTGATAAGACCACCTACTGGACTCCTAAGCCCAAAAGGAGAAGAGATTTAAAGGGATTGTCCCACAAAAAATATCTTACAGTTTTCAAACCAGGACCTGGATCTGAATATTTTGTAATTGCATGTAATTAAAAATGTATTATAGCTATGGAGCAATTCAAGGAAATCTATCTGTATAGCACCACCTGCTGTTTGCTTTTTTTCTAATTTCTCTGTCCTGCTCATAGAGAAGACCGCACATGCTCAGTTCCATCATTCAACTGCCACCAGCTGCAGTAGAAAGGAAACACCCCTGAGAAAGGACACGCCCCCTGAGCTGACATCTTTAAATAAATCTAGCAGTCCAAAATCTATTGCAGCATAAAAACCCAGTAAAACCCTTTAAGCAAAGATATTTGCATACTGTAGCTCAGTTCTGTCATGCATCTAAAAGATGAGCCAGTTAATCATCATGTAATGATAGTGGGCAGTGTTTCCATCTACAGATGTCCAGGATCTTCTTCCAGGTCACCCCTCTGCTCCAGCACTGTGCTGCTCTGCCCAAGGGTTGCACACACATGCCAGCTGTGTTAGTCAAGCTGGACTCCAGCCAATACTCAAGTACCCCAGTCTTTTTAGTGACCCTTCCCTCATTGCTCTGTGTCAGAGCATTTAGGTCCTGTATTTGCATGTGTGTTTGTTCCTTGACCCCGCTTGCGTTTTTGACCATGTCTTCTTGTCTCCTATCTGTCCTGACCTCTGCCTGTCTACTGCTTATGACAGAACTCTACTTGCCTTGACCTGTCTCCCTTCTGACTATGATTCCTGCCCCTTCCTTGGTACTGCACATTGGTGGCTTCGGTCTATCTTTGTGTCAGGAGAATACTCCTAGGGTACAGATCTTAAGATTTCTTCTGGAAAAGTCCATATTCCCCTGCAGGGGTTAAGGATGAAGAACTTCTTTAGACTTCGCTCTGTGATTTAGCCCTGAGCCAAATCTGTTAGCTATGCACTTCTCCTGCAGGCAAGATGAGGAGGAAAGAAGTTTTCAGTGGGGCATGGGAGCGTCTGGCTCCCATCCTACGCTGCTAGGCCTGAAGCCTATGAGGCAGTAGACTGACACAACCTACACAGGTCATGGGCGGCATAATGAAATAGTCACTGCAGACTAACTAAGAGCTCTGATTGCGCTCTTTATATACAGTTTCTAACTGAATTAGAACTTTCTGTTGGGAGGGGTGAAGTGCAAAGAAGCAAAGCCGAAACAGTTTCAGTCTGTCATAGACTTGTATAGACTTTCAATACAAGTCTATGGGAATGACTAGGCAGTTTTTCTAGACATAAAGAAGTCTTCAGACATAAAAAAAACTAGCTAAACCAGACAGTCAAAAGGCCAGCGTGTCTTTTTTCCATCCAAAACTTAAGTCTGCACATTCTTGTGGAAAATGACTGGCTTTTCCGTGCATAGGTAGATAGTCACAAAGTCTCTCAATATTAGCCCTTTCCACAGTGCAATGCAAATATAATGCAATAACAGTGCGAATGAACAAGATACAATATTACAATGAACATATAAAATTCAGTTCACCAATATAAAATAGCATAAGTAATCACAGTTCATGTTAACCCTTTCATGTGCACTAAAGTAGTGTTCATGCATTTGCATAGTAGCAATAGGGGCAAATATCCACAAACAACCATAGTCTAAAGTACCGTTGCTCCTGGGCACTGCAATGAATTATTATTACAGCTCTGCTATACTCATAACCAATCAGGCATCCATGCAGTGCTGGTCCTGTCTCCATTACATTTGCTGATCAGAATTGTATTAAAGAGGATTACTCCTGACCCCCACAGCTTCCTGTACCTGTAACCGCCCCCCCATCGCACACCATTTATAGCACACCTTGATGTTATGTAGCAGAAAGGTCACTGCGTCTCCATTATACCAGACATATTCTGCATATGCCGCAAAATCCAAATATCGCACATTTGTATTTTGATGCGGATTTGTGGCTGTTTTTACCCTTTGCAATGCAATGTTGTGTCAGACTTGTCTATGGAGTAAAATGATGTCACATGTGAATCCACCACAACTGTAGTCACAAAGACAAAAAAAAACAATGTAACAGTACTCTGCAAGCACAAATAATGCACGTACAATAATGCCATAATTATAGAAAATATTATGTTGCTAATGCTACGCTCATGTTATAAATATGAAATTCTTGGCAAATACATTTTGTACAAAATTATTTGTGCCTGTCCGCCGGCGTCAAGGCGATCTCTATAGTACAGGAATCTAAGAACTGTAGTCACAGCCATCAGCTTCTGCAATGGAGCACACTTAAAGAGTTTGTCCATGTTGTATGTAGGGCCATCTAAGACTGGGCCCCCTTTGGCCCTGGGCCCCATAGCAGTCACATGGTCTGCCGCTATGGTAGTTACGCCCCTGGGCAGCCATAACCTTTCGAAGATAATAGCAATACCTTCTACTGTGCAAGTGTTCAGTGCAGGTACAGATACAGGATGTCCATTGCTGCCCAGGATGTCCTGTGTCTGCATCTGCGCTGAATGCATGCACCCTAAAAGAGAGGAGCTCCATCTCGAAAAGCCTTGATTTTCAGTTTTACAGTCTGCACAGCGAGAACCATCTTCCTGCATACAGTATTTGCACTTGTTTTCCAGTGCACAAGTTTAGACCAGGATCCTACAGATACGAGGGGTGGAGGAGGTTACAGTTTGCAGATACAAGACTGCTCTAATGTCACTTGTGTTCTGTGTGGGTCATACTTAAAGAATGCAAAGTCATCTCAATAAAATGTCATTGCCCTGGGCCCGTCCATGCCAGCGGACAATCAGAGCCCAAACAGCTGCCGGACTATTTATACCCTGCACGCAGCAGTCACCAGGTCCAATGTGCAATTAGTTGTGTCTAATTTATGTCCCTTTATAGGGAAATAAAAACATTTTTCAAAACCCATTCTGATTAAATAATTGCTCCGATATCTAACAGATTGAAATGTATTATATTTTATATCCAGCCTAAGGATACATGTGAGTGTGTAGTAGGGGCGACAACATGATAACTAGTGTTCAGCAAATAGAAGTCCACAAGTGGACTTTCTGGAAAATGAGATGCCAAATTTCGTGCTTTGTGGTAGCAAATCGATTTTCTCTTAAAGGGGTATTCTCATCTTAGACAATGGGGGCATATCGCTAGGATATGCCCCCATTGTCTTATAGGTGCGGGTCCCACCGCTGGGACCCGCACCTATAGCCAGAACGGAGCGGGGAGCGCTGCGCCTGGAGGACCCCAGGTTTCCGGGGGTCCGGCCACCACCAGGCGCAGCTCCCCGCGCCGCTCATAGGAATGAATGGGAGCCGGGCCGTGCATGCGCGGTGCGCTCCCATTCATTTCTATGGAGCCGACGGAAGTAGCCGAGCCAGCGGCTATTTTCGGCGGCCCCATAGAAATGAATGGAGGGCGGCTGCGCATGCGCAGTGCGCCCTCATTCACTTCGGGGGCTCCGTTCTCGATATAGGTGCGGGTCCCAGCGGTGGGACCCGCACCTATAAGACAATGGGGGCATATCCTAGCGATATGCCCCCATTTTCTAAAATGAGAATAACCCTTTAAAGGGTGTAAAATAAATTTTTTTTAAAAAATCATTCTTACCTCATCCATTTGCTCACGACAGGCCATCTTGCTTGAAGATGTCGCACGAAATCCCGCGCGCAGTGACATATGACGTCACCACGCCAGGCCACACAAGATGTCGAGTCAGATCCTCAGTAAAGATGCCGGTGCACAGCCCATCGCGAACAAATGGATGAGGTAAGTATGATTTTTTTTTTTTCGTTTTTAATTTTTTTAAATTTAATGCAGCATCTGAGGGGTACATTGATGGGGGCAATCGTGCCTCCCTGTCATTACACCCACTACTTACAGAGAAATGCGCTTCATGATGAAGTAATTTGTCACAAAGCAAATTTTTGGGGAAAATTCAGTAAAACAGCCAAATAGATTTTTTGAATAGTTTGCTCATCTCTAATGATGATGGGCTTGGGCTACACGGCAACTTTTAGCACAACACGCGCCACCCAGGGAATGATTGCAGCATTGCGAAGTGACTGTTCTGTGACAAATTGACAAAATATCCCAAGTCAACTTTTTTTAATTTGTCACACGAACTTCTTATGGATTCTTCAGTCTGAAGTCTAATCATATTTATTACAAAGGCTCTCTCAGTCTATACTCCGCCAGAGTACAGAAGGGAAAAAGTCACAATGATGATTAAATGTGTCCACCTGCCCTGAAAATCCTAATGCAGTAAAATTGTTTCCACACTAAACTTCTATCTTCATGTCAAAATCCAGGTTCCGAGCCAAAAATCTCAAAAGTCTCAATGCGCCAAAGTTCTGTTCACCAAAAACTTTAGATCAACTCTAAGGCTGCAGACGAGTGCGGGTAGACTTGCAGAAATTCTGTGCGTTTCTGCACCAAATCTGCATGTGATACTTGTGGATTTTGTTGCAAATTTGATGCAGTTTTGCCGTAGCCCTCACCCTTCCATTGAGAAGGGTGAAAACCGTACCAAAAATCACACAAACAATTGACATGCAGCGGATTTCAGAATCCACGAGGTAGGTCATTTTCCTTATGGAAGAAAAAAGCAAAGTGTACATGAGACTTGTTTAATCTCATCTTGCTGTTAGTGTATTATGCTACGGTTTTTCTACAAGAGAATCCGCATGGAAAAACCATGCCTTATCCGTATTGTGTGCAGTTGGCCTTAGTCACTTTTATGCGCCAGAATTGTGGCTTTCAATTAAAACATGTGTCTAGAAGGTATATAAAAGCACATTCTAGTTTAAAGGCTTTATACACCTTTGGGGGCAATTGTTTATTATTGCATTGTACTCATTTTGAGCTAAAAATCATTTTATTAATAGGTCTTTATTAAAAATATGGCATCCTTTTTTCTGTACAGAGCTGACATGCTCTAGTAGCACCCTTTGGATTTTCTGTCTTTTCCATCAGACCAGGAGCTGATGGGCTCTCTGACCTTATAAACACTCCTTATCTCAGTTCTTATCTTACTGATAAGAATGTGGCTTAAATAAGTTTTTATGACCTCTCAGTAGTTAAAGGGGTTGTCCGAGTTATGACAAAAAAATATAGCACTGTAAATCTGATGGGCAGCAATATATAACTAAGTTAAGCAAGTTTTAGGCAAAAAAAATCCATATTTCCTAATTTCCCTGGTTCTCTTCTGGTCTTTGTTTACATGCAATAACAACAATCTCAGCCCCTCCCCCTTCTCCCCCCCCTCTCTGCAAAGGAAATGAATACAAGTGCTGAGTGACATATCTGCCTGCTGGAATACTCAGCAGCATGTTGTATGTGTAGGACTACAAGTCCCAGCTGTACAATGACACTGCTAATACATACAGGAATTTCTCCCTACCTGTTCTTGTACAATACAATTCCTCTATAGCTCGTTGCCCAGCATTTGTCTCCTCTCACTGCTGCAGCTACTGTTTGTTGTAAAGCCTTGAGCCCTCAGTGTGTTCTGGCTGAAGGGGTTAATGTTTTATCTGAAGGAAACCAGGGAGAGAGCAGATAGCAGCCCGGCAAAGAAAGGGGGCGTGGCCAGTGACGTCTCGTGTACAGACTGTTATCTGAACTCTGAGGCTTGTGAACGAAACATCACAGACCAGGGAGATAAGGTGACATCACAGGTCATGTGACCCTCAGTCAACTCTGAGAAACCAGCAGCTCTAGAAACACAAAGTATATGGGAAAGTTGTTATACCTGACAAGTTAGAAACATATAAAGAACAAAAAAATAACTCGGACAACCCCTTTAAGGTTTATTAGATGACCGGCACAAAGTGAAAGTGAAAGTACCAGTCATACAGCTAGAAAAACAGTTCACCCTTTGGACAGAACAGCTCAATATTTTTAATAAAGACCAACTGAGATCCTCGTGGAAAAACCCTGCCTTATCTGTATTGTGTGTAGTTGGCCTTAGTCATTTTTATGCATCAGAATCGTGGTTTTCAGCTTCATAAATGTGTCTAGAAGGTAAACAAAAGCACATTCTAGTTTATGGACACCTTTGGGGGCAGTTTTTATTATTGCATTGTACTCATTTTGAGCTAAAATCATTTTACAAATGGGTCTTTATTAAAAATATGTCTTTTTTCTGTACAGAGCTGACATGCTCTAGTAGCACCCTTTGGATTTTCTGTCTTTTCCATCAGACCAGGAGCAGACGGGCTCCTTATCGCTGCTCTCTGACCATATAAACACTCATTATAACTCAGTTCTTATCTTATTGATAAGAATGTGGCTTAAATAAGTGTTTATGACCTTTAAGTAGTTTAGAGATAAGGTTTATTAGATTACCTGCACAAAGTGAAAGTACCAGTCACACAGGTAGAAAAACAGTTCACCCTTTGTGACAGAACAGCTCAATATTTTTAATAACAGCCAATTGAAAAAATAATTTTTAGCCAAAGATGAGTAACATGCAGTGATAAAAATAAATTACCTCCAAAGGTGTACATAGCCTTTAAAACCAGGATATGTCGAGGATGTTGGTTGGAAAAAGTTATTCTTCTTGACTCGTATGAATAATAAAAGTGGTGCAATGTGGAATTCTAGTCCTCTAATTTTTAAAAAAAATCTTTATGCAAATAAAGTTTTTGGTGTAATGTGGGTGGTGGGTGCACTGTGGGTGGTGCACCATAACAAAACTTAGCATCTCACCCTCATGTTTGATTTACACTCCCTTTGATTTCTGAGCTGGTAGAGGTGACGCAAGGAAAACCAGATGCACTGAACAGAGCATCTCCACCCATGATGCGCCAAAAACCTTATTTGAATAAAGAAAAAAGGGGCATTTCTCAGGACTAGAGGACCAGATCTTCCCAAGAAGGGTATGGTTATGCTTTGGGGCACCTACCCTACACTATGGTGGTATGCTTACTTTTAAAACTGGTTTTAGAGGTGATAGGCTCCTTTAATAGGGTTTACAGACATGTTCAGGATTATTGGATACAGTAGATGACAGTTATACACCTTATAGGCGGAGGCGTACTGGTTTCAGTTTCCTGAAAATCTAGCTAGCAGGCTGTGTCAACAAATGATGCTGCAGCAGATGTTAAAAGTGACACCATTTTATCCCAGTCTATTTTAAGTTAAACTAGAAATCCAGGTGTATGGCTGCTTTCCCACAGCTATATATAAAGTGCAATCATGAGAAAACAACATTCCAGTCTCTTTAAAGTTAGAACTGGCAGAAAGTCCGGTGTTTGGAGCCAGCGGCTGGAACAGTGACCACATTTTTTGTATCTCCTATAAAGTGAACATCCTCTTAGAACTATTATATAATATGAAGGTTACATAATACATTGATGGAAGGTAAATGAACTATAAAACCTATTCATAATACTGAATAAGACAGATTTATTATGAAAATACTAAATTTAGACAACATAAAACTATAGGGACTGGCATAAACTGCACCAAACTTATCATAGTGCTACACAATTGTGTGACATTTGGCACACCTTGCAGTGTCAGACACTTTTCCTTGCACCTCCTCTTGGCTGGCTTACCTGTCTCCTCCCCTACTATTTCCTTGTGTCCTACCCTTGGGAGGGAATAAATTAAGACTGGCATTACTTATGATGGCATTGCCAATGTCAGTGTAAGTCTATGGAGAGGGGAGGGTGAGGAGTAAGCAGAAGCTGAGGAGAGACTGGAGCTAAAAAGGTTATAGCTCGCCATAAGTGCTTCATTCACAAAAATACAGGTTAGTACTTCTCTGCAATGTCCTCCATTATCCTGGGGCTACTTCTTAGTGACTGTGAGACAGTTAGGAAGGAGATTCTCCTCTACTTTGTGTATGGATGACAGTTAGTCTCCACCCACAATGTCTGAGAAAACTGCAAAGCTGGTATTCAGCAAGTGCAGGGGCAAACTATCATTGTTTGTTAATGGCACTTCACCCCATGTAAACAAGTGGATGTGTTGGGAGCAATAAACAAACTGTATTGGGATGAATGATCATCGTCACGATCATTCGTCCCCCAGGCAGACGGTATCAACCTATGTGAAGCCTATTCAAACAAGCAATGATAATGTTATAACTTTATACAAGTTATGGTATAAAGCCATTTAATAGAACCCTTACTCTGTTACAATTTACTTTCTGTTTGTCTTGTTATTCTTGGAGTTCCTTTATAAATATTACTAGTAGTACTGCTAATTACAAATCCTTTTCAGTCAAATATTTAGTTTATGGAACAAACGTATTTGCTCAAGAGGGCTATAACTCTTTGCCGAAATCCATACATCGCTATCTGGGAAGAATTGCACTGTGTACAGTTGGAAGTGTGTTTTGCTATCATTGGATGTACTACAACTCCTATTTTTTCCTATTTCAGTAAAGAGAAATGTTTATTCTGCTACATCTGGCCTGGTTACTGACTCCTGCACCATACGCCGTCCATTGCACCCTACACACCTTGCCTGGCACGCATACAAAGATCATGGGCATACCAACTACCATCAGGCAAGAGCCCCAGAACTAGGGTGTGCCCTGGAGGAGGAAAGGCCCTAAGGAGCAACGATGTGAGGAAAGCTAGTGTGATTACTATTACAGCCAAAACTACTACCACTCCTATCCTCCAATCCAGTCTCTCCTGGGCTGGGTAGGTTCCTAGTGGCTAGGCAGAGCTGGCTCCACCCTTTCCTCTCTAGGAGAAAGTGAAGCTTATGTATAGTGTGAGAGGCAGATATGTGTACAGCTAGGAAGGCAGCGTGGAACAAAAACCCAGGGAATCTTCCTACTCTGTGGATCGCAAAAAGGGACAATTTTTGTGCCAGTCCTTGGAAAGAAAGAGACTTTTCAGAAAGTTTAGTGGCCACACACAGGAGGATTGTGGAACGTTTGATCAGAGAAAGGTAAATACACTTATATTGAGGCTATAGACATCTCTGCATGTGGTTGGAGAATAGCAAGCTTCCAGCTTACCACCATATAAAACAGGACAAAAAGCTAGCCCTTCATACACAGGCCTGGGAATTGAAGTTGTTGAAACTAATCTGGCCTCCTCGTTGCTCCCTGCACTACTATACTGCAAAGTGTTGGCCTCTTTGCAAGTCCAAAGACTTGAATAAATGGGGACTTAAAGACTCGTCATCGTGTCCTAAATGTAAAAAAGAAGATGCGGACTTCCTCCACCTCATATGGGATTGTTGTTATATTAGAAGTTTCTGGGAAGAAGTGGGGGAAGAAACATCGAAAATGGTGAATAGCCATATAGATTGGTCTCTTAAATTGTTACTATTAGGTGAAGATTCAGAGGTAAAAATGCCTAAACAGATTAAGAGAAATTTAGGAAGGTTACTATTCTATGCCAGATACGTGATAGTGAAGAACTGGATGAATAATTTAGCTCTGAGTATTAATACGTGGAAGGAGGGAATCACACTGTATATGAGTTATGAGAATTAAAGGGTTTCTACAGTTTTTAAAAACTGATGATCTATCCTCTGGATAGATCATCAGCATCTGATCGGCGGGGGTCCGACACCCGGGGCCCCCGCCGATCAGCTGTTTGAGAAGGCAGCGGCGCTGCAGGAGCGCCGCGGCCTTCTCTATGTTTTTCTCAGGCCCAGTGACGTCACGACTACTATCACTGGCCTGGGCGGGGCTAAGCTCTGTTCACATGAATGGAGCTTAGCCGCGCCCAGGCCAGTGATACTAGTCGTGACGTCACTGGGCCTGCGGTAAACACAGAGAAGGCCGCGGCGCTACTGCAGCGCCGCTGCCTTCTCAAACAGCTGATCGGCGGGGGCCCCGGGTGTCGGACCCCCGCCGATCAGATGCTGATGATCTATCCAGAGGATAGATCATCAGTTTTTAAAAACTGCAGATACCCTTTAAGGTTTTTTATTTTTTATTTTTTTTTTTTCTGCCTCTACAGATTTTTTTTTTGGGGGGGATAATATAAAGATTTAAATGTATATTGTATATATTGTATGTGTTAATATTTTGGAAATAAAAAGGAAAATTGGAAAAAAAAAAAGTGTTGGCCTCACAACACACAGGACCCTGCCTCACACTGCAAAACCTTCACCACCAAGAACTCCTCAACTGACATCAGGCAGGACAACCCCAAGAACCAAAGAGTGCCTCTTAGGGAAAAAAAGGTGAGTCCTTCCCATCACTGCATGCTGGCCCAGGGAGCATCAGAACCGTGAGTACCACAACTACTACATCCATCCAGCCACTCACACTCTCATACACACTCCTGCGGCCTGTTCATTGCACATGGTAAAAACAGGTCCGAAGAGTCCAAATTGTAATAGAAAAAGTATGGGAAAGATGTACATGAGGTAAGCAACTACATTACCCTATTGGTAAAAGACTGTTATACAGTTATACTGCAATATCCCTTCAACACCTTCTGGACCTCCAACGTACATATCCAGTCTTTAAGGACGGCACCCACAGACAACATATCCACCGGGATTCTGTTGTTTTAAACAGCAGAGACACATGGTAAATGTCTGAGATCAGCATTATCAAATGTGACCACCTTATCTGAGCGAGCTAAAACCAGAGGTTGCACTTCTAGGCCCGGGATGCCTTCCCCTGTCTGAGATTGTGGAAGGCGTTCCATAGTAGTAATAGGCCTGAGCTTGTACAATGCTTCCAGGCCAATTACTAATATATTCTAATGCTGGCCTGCAGGTGGCAATGCTACGTTGGAATATATTGAATCCTGTACTCTGTAATGGATAGAATCTATGACAGAATACAAGCGGCAATCTAATGATTTATATATTCCAAAGATTTTGGGGCAGATTTATTAAGACCGGCATTCTAGACGCTGGTCTTAATAAAGCCCTAAACTGGCGGTGGAAGTTATGAAGAAGTTCCGGCCTGTCCATAACTTTGGCGCATCCAGCGCCTGTTCTAAATGTAAGACAGCTTCTGAGCGGTCTTAAATTTAGACCCTTTTCTACACCTCAAACAGGCGTAGAAACGGTGAATGAGACAGGCCTGTTAACCATGTCAAGCCCACAATTTTAGAACTGGTGTGAGGGGGGGCGAAGTTGCAGATATCTGCACCTGAAATACGGCTAATTTAGGAGTATTAAGGAGCCAGGAAACAATGTCAACTCTGTTCACGTGTTTATGCCTACCGGTTCCATTGACTATAATGGGGTTAGGCAGAGATCCGGCCGCTTCAATGGTGGCCAGTGGACATTCAGGTAACATCCGGCAATGCCGGATCCAGAGAGCTTTGACTGGCTGTTCTCTGCTAGAAGAGCCTGTTGGAACTACTAATGGCAGTGTGAAACTGGCCCTAGAGACACATTGCTATAAACAAGGTGTCTGCCACTGCTATTCAGGGCAACATAATCCTGTATTTCAGCATAATACATGACCCCTTTAATTTTTTTTCAGTACTAAAACACAAGAAAAACTACATACAAATGTAGTACAGTTATATTAATACTGAACAATAGAATGAAGGTAACAGGTCAGTTTTACCACATAGGGAAGGCCGTAAAAACAAAACCCATAAAACGGTGGCAGATTTAAGGTTATTTTTCCCAATTCTACCCCATTTTGAATTTTTTTTCCAGCTCCCCACTACATTGTATGAAATATTAAATGGTGCCAATAGAAAGTACAACTGGGCCTGCTTAAAACAAGCCTGCATACAGCCATATGAACAGAAAAATAAAAAGGCCGGGAGTAAAAAATGAAAATGCAAAAACAGAAAATTGTAAGGTCCTAAAAGGGTTAAAGCTATTGATAAACCTGAAGTACAGCACAAGAGCAACTAGAATGGCTTTTTGACAAAACAAGATTATGCCAGGAAACAATGTCGCCTCTGTTCACGTGTTTATTTCTGTACACGCGGCACATTCCTGGCAGACAGACATCTCAGCGTCATATGATATCTTTACTTGTCTGTTTGTTAACACTTGCCATTTCCATAAACAGGACATCTACAGTCTCCATATAACAAAGCTCGCTGAAGTGACAAGGTTACAGGGATACTATGGACCTCTCACCACCAGAGACGTCGACGGTCAATTCCTTATGGTCAAATTGGATTTAAAGGGTTTGTCCCATCATAGACAATGAGGGCATATCACTAGGATATTCCCCTATTGAATGATAGATGCGGGTCCCACCGCTGGGATGGGCACCTATATCAAGAACGGATCAGGGAAAGTTTAGGCACATGCGCAGCCGCCCTCCATTCACTTCTATGGGACCACCGAAAATAGCCGAGCGCTGGCTCGGCTATTTCCGTCAGCTTCATGGAAATTAATGGGAGCGGTGGCCGTGCATGCGCGGTGCGATCCCATTCATTTCTATGGGAGCAGCAGGGAGCTGCACCTGGTGGTACCCTCCAGGCACAGCGCTCCATGCTCCATTCTCTATATAGGTGCGGGTCCGCACCTATCAGACAATGGGGGCATATCCTAGCGATATGCCCCCATTGTCTATGATGGGAATAACCCTTTAATATTTTACTTATTTTCCTCCCAATAGGACAGGATTTAGCAACCATAACCCTGAAGGGGTAGTCTTGCAGTCAGCAAGACAAGTGGACATATGGACAAGTAAGGCTTCTTTCACTCTGCTGTTAGCAGTTCCGGCAGGCTGTTGCGGCAGAGAACAGCCTTCAGATGTTACCGAAATGCCTACCGGCTCCATTGACTATAATGGGGTGAGGCAGAGATCCGGCCACTTCCAGATAGTCAATGGTGGCCAGTGGACATTCAGGTAACATCCAGCAATGCCGGATCCAGAGAGCTTTGGCAGGCTGTTCTCTGCTAGAACAGCCTGTTGGAACTACTAATGGCAGTGTGAAACTGGCCCTAGAGACACATTGCTATAAACAAGGTGTCTGCCACTGCTATTCAGGGCAACATAATCCTGTATTTATATAGTTTACTTAAAGGGGTTTTCCGGTATTCTCATTCAAGATGTTGTCCATTTTATATTTTTTTTTATTTATTGGTTTATAGATTAGGAAACAATACATTTTTCGAATATACACTTACAGTGATCCCTCACGATAGTTTATAGCTTCGTGGGGCGGATAAGAGGCATATAGGGGGTCTTATCTGAGGTCTGATTGGGGGTCTTTCACATTGAGGTCTGATCTGAGGTCCAATTGGAGGTCTGATCTGAGGTTTTATTGGGGTCTTATTAACATTGGGGATCTTATTGGGGCTGTCAGCTGAGGACGGATTAACATTGGGGGTCTGATTGCTGGTCTGACCTGATGTCTATTGAAAAATATTTTTTTTCTTATTGTCCTCCTCTAAAACCTAGGTGCGTCTTATGGGCTGGTGCGTCTTATAGGGCGAAAAATACAGTATATGTAAGGACATGTCTTATCTGTCTTAGTTATCTGCTTATTTTTCTTAAATCTTCATTTTCTCTTATCTCGGATGACATTTTGGGGCTTTGGAACAGATTACTCAAGTTACAATGGTTTCAACATACAATGGTCGTCCTGGAACCAAATTAATATTGTAACTTGAGGGACCACCTTTCTTATATCAGATAGTGGGCCCCTGTCTAGAAAAAAACAAGATGCAACCCACAAATTATTCCATGGTAATGATTCTAATGGACTAACTGAATGAACTAAACATGGTGTCAGCCCATTGCTGCTCAAGAACTCTTTCGCTTAACAAATTGATTTGTACAAATTGAGTTGCTTATTTCTACTCTCAATCAAACAAGAGGGGGAGGCATTGGATGGTGCAGGAAACAGAGAGGCTCCACCCACAGTGCACCATAACCATATTTGCATAAAAAAACTAAAGCATTTATCAGGATTAGAGAACCAAATTTTCATAGGAAAAGTATGATTATGTTTAGGGGCACCTACCCTAAGTGCAGGTATCCTTACTTTGAAACCTAGGTCACTCCCTGTAAAACGGTTTGTCCCACAAAACACTTTATACATTTTTCAAGCCAGGACCTGGATCTGTATACCTTTGTATTTGCATGTAATTAAAAAATTTGTATGGCCACTGAGATTCAATAAAATGTATCTGTATTACACCACTTGCTGTTTGTTCTTTTCATTATTTGTTGTCCACCTCACTGAGGTGGTCGCACACGCTCATTTTAAACCTTCAACTGCCACCAGCCATATCTACTGTTAGAAGCTGTGACAGTTACAGGGAAAGAGCTACAGCAAAAAGAACACACCCCATGAGCTGCCAGCCTGAAGATAATCTAGCAGAGCAATTGGAGCAATGAATGGGGAGATCTTCGGATCCATGTGAGGTACAGGACTGGTTCTAGCTTCGTGAGAAAGAGACAGTCATCTCTCATGGCATAACCCCTTTAAAGGGGTTGTCTCATCTTGCCTAATGGGGGCATATCGCTAGGATATGCCCCCATTGTCTTATAGGTGCGGGTCCCACCGCTGGGACCCGCACCTATATCGAGAACGGGGCCCCGAAAGCGAACGGGGGCGCACTGCGCATGCGCAGCCGCCTCCATTCATTTTCAATGTGGCCGGCGAAGATAGCCGAGCGCTGGCTCGGCTATTTCCGTCGGCTCCATAGAAATGAATAGGAGCGGTGGCCGCGCAAGCGCGGTGCGCTCCCATTCATTTCTATGGGGAGCCGGCTTGGTGGTGGCCGGACCGGAGTCCTCCAGCCACCACCTTGCGGGGCCCCGTTCTCGATATAGGTGCGGGTCCCAACGGTGGGACCCGCACCTATAAGACAATGGGGGCATATCCTAGCGATATGCCCCCATTAGTCAAGATGAGACAACCCCTTTAAGACCTGCTAATCCCACATTTCCAATTCTGATTAGATTTTGTTAATTGCTTAATGTTGCCTCAGTGGTGGATACCTTTTAATGGCTAACTGAAAAGATGATGACACAATTACAAGCTTTTAAGACTACTTAGGCATCTTCGTCAGGTGTTTTTTGAGACAGTATCTGAAGATTCACATATTTTTACACCAAAATGCATAGGAATAATTAGGTAGATGAGACAAGTGAAGCAGAAGCAGATCAATGAGTGGAGGAGGAAACAGTTGAGGCAGTAATTTGTTATAGAAATTATAAATAAGGATATAGAAAAGGAGAGTGAAAGTTTTATTGTCCTCTAAGAGATATCCAGTCCATAAATGTGAAGAACCCATGAGGTCTGAGGGCCACATTCCTTCAGAGATGTAGAAGGACATAAATCCATGAGACACATTCATTCCTGTATCAAGGGTTATCATGAACTTGTATTACCAGATTCTCCTGTCCTTCTGAGATTTGAAATTCCCTTTTAATATCAATACTTTAATGTCTGTGATGTTGTGGTCATGACTGCAGGCAAATCTTTCCTTTCTTCTTTTATTGTGTGGCAATGAGAGTTCAATCTTCAGTTCTAATCCTTTGACCAGTTTCACCAACAGAGACCCCCAGTAGGACATTTGGTACATACACTCAAATAGACCACATTTGGCGTGGCGCAGGTGAAGGTACCTGGGATCTTGTTGTTCTGATGTGTATGGGGGATCTGTACCTTGTCAGTGGTCATTATGTATGGACAGGTCTTTCATTTGGTCTTTTTGCAGGAGAATGTTCCTGTTGTTCTTCTTGTTTGTTCCCTCCTCAGCTCATGTTGATCTGCTTTACATCACTTGTCTCATCTACCTCATTGTTCCCTTGGTGGAAAAAAATTTGAAGCTTCAGATTGCCTGACAAAGAAGCCTAAGTTGTCCCGAAAGCTCGCAATTGTGTCATCTTTTCAGTTAGCCATTAAAAGGTATCAACCACTACAGGATACCAGGGAGCGTTATTCGCAGGTGTGGAATCCTTGGCTGAATTGCTCCAACTCTCCTAATCTACAATATTACTTGTCTCTATAATCAGAAATCTAAACTATGGGGGACCACTTAATATATCCCTATCCCCTCTCTTCCCCTTCTTACTCCTGACTGGGGGAGTCCCAAAGACTGTTTTCTCTCAGGTATAGTTCAGACAGACTCAGACAATTCATGTTTATTGACAGAAATATTTATTTTTTATTGTTATATAAATGTTCTGTTTATACAATAGATTTCCATATTCACAGTACTCTATAAGCCAGGGGTGCACAACCTGCGGCCCGGGGGCCACATGCGGCCCTCGATACCATTCTTTGGAGCCCCCAACCATCTGGTGACAGACATGTATGTCTATATCTTGTGGCTGCTCACATGTATCTTTTATGTATTCTCCCATTAGATGGGAGTCCTGGAAGTGTAACTAGACATCTATGATATATACTGTATGTTTAATATGCCATAAATACAATATTTCAGTTGGTAATACCCCTTTAAGTTTTATTTTCGGCCCTTGGAATTGGTTCAGGCTGACAATGCGGCCCCCAACCAGAAAAGGTTGTGCACCCCTGCTATAAGCGAATATACCCATAGGAGAAACTCGTTTGTCTAATGTATACATTTTCGTGCTACCTTTGTAACTTCTCCATGCTTGCAATCAAATCAATAAATACTTTTTTGGAATTAAAAGGTATCAACCACTGAGGGATCTCAATTTTTATTTTTTTCTTATTTTGAGGAATTGATGAATCTCAGTTTTTATTTTTTTGAATTTATGATAAAAATATTTTTTACTTTAATTTTGCGCAGTAATGGCCATCTAGTAGTCCAGTCAATGTCCCTAGTTTATTCACCGACCTGGACTGAGTACATACAGTATCGTGGTGTTTGAAAGTGTGAACAGTAACAAACATTCGATCACCCACAGATGAAGAAATATCATATCCTAATGTGTACGTGAAGAGCAGTTATGTAATATCAATGTCACACTCAAATAAGAAAGCGACACATGCAGACTAAACGGAGATGACAGAAAGGTCACAATGCATTTTTCTCCATCCCACTTTTTATACGGTGACCCCGCGGAGGGGGCCAGAGCTGGACTATTCAGAAGGAATAAGCTGCTCTCTGTCTACTAAAGGCTGGGATCACATTATCAGCGGTCAGATCTCAGGATGAACTCATCCCATGTCATGTTGCAGTCTTGTAGCTGAAATGATCTTTCTGTCTGCTAATCCAATGTGCACAGACCAGAGAGAGAGACAATCAGCACCTCTGCTTGCTGACCCAATGGACTGCCGAGAGAACAGAAGATGTGTCACTGCTCATATCCTCATCTGTCTAGTGAATGGGAGCAGGCAAGCGTGCAGAAGAATGAAACCATCTGACAGCACTTTTCCAGAAAGTTCAATGTTGGGGTGCTGGGGAGGAGCACCAGATCCACCGCTCTGTATATAAGGCCATTAGGTTTGTTGGGTGCCTCAAACACTGAACAGTTCTCCCTGCAGCTACCACTAGAAGCCTGAGGAACATGGATGTGACTATCCAACACCCCTGGTTCCGCCGCCAATTTTACTCCTTCTTTGGACCAAACAGGATCTTTGAACAGAGTTTTGGGGATCACCTCCAGGAGGCTGATCTGTTTCCAACGCTGTTGTCCCCTTTTTACTTCAAATATCCTTTCCTCAGACTTCCATCTTGGATAGAAAGTGGCATGTCGGAGGTAAGTGACTACTCGTTTGCTCCATCTGGTTTAGATGATCAGTTCCATGCAGTCTGATATCTAGGGTGGTGGTCTCCCATCTGTGGCTCTCTAGCTGTAGTAAAACTACAACTCCTAGTATGCCCTGAAAACCGAAGATTGGTAGTTTTGCAGATCTAGGATCTGGTGCTGCTTTTTTTTGTGGTGACAACCAAGTCAAATTCCATTGTGGAGAATAGTAATTTCAGGGGACAATCAATTGATGGGTGATATCAGGGCGTATTTTTCTCCCTTGGCTGGGCGGTCAAGAACTGCATGTTGTGTTACCGTGAAGTGCTGTGGTTCTGCATCTAGAATGTATGTTCCTCATTAAAACCATAGCCATTCGTGGTAAAAATACATGTGTTTTTTTTTTTTTTTTTGCACACTTCTCAGTTGGTCAGCAAGAACCCTACCTCAGCTATACCATGTGAATAGCCCCTAATAACCCTTGCAAAATAGCAATATATCTTGTAATGAAGGAACATGGCGGACATACAGCCTATAAATACTTACCTTTCTGCTTTTTGCTATGTGACGGTGGGGGAATTATGTGGTCATCCATATATAGATCCCTATGGAAATAGGATACGTCTATGGACTGTTTGTAAACAAGCAGCGACCTCCCCCTGCCCCGCCCCCAGCCGAAAAACACTCTCAGGTCTATGCTCTGGTAGATGAACCTTCCTTATCCACATCCATATTCTAGCTTTTCACCTGCTGCTTTTAGACTTACCATACTTACTGTAAGTACGCCCTAGATAAAGGAACACTAGGTGCAAAGTGACCCTTCTGAGTATCATTTACCGGTGTATGCAGTGGCGTACACAGAGAAGTAGGGGTTCCATAGCAAGGACCAAACCAGACCCCCCACACAGGACCGAAGGGTTCCCACCTAAATCCTTTTCAATGACCCTTGGGCCATTTTTCCACTTTCTCATTTGCTAAAAGTTGTTCCTTTAGAGGGTAGAGTCCTGACCAAGTTTTCACCTCCAGTAGAAGAGGAGATAATCCCAACTAAGGCTGGGCCCCTTCTTGCCCTGGGCCCTATAGAAGTCGCATGGTGTGCCGCTATGGTAGTTATACCCCTGGGTGTGTGGTAGTATTATCTTTAAGGGAGTATTATTTGGAAAATGCATAGTATTTGGGCACGCTGTGGCATTTTGCATGGACAGTATATGTCAGCATTAATTTGTACCTGTTATGGCGGTGTGCCTAAGAAATGACAATTTGGGGAAGTCCTACTCTCCTTGTTGCCCAGGGTCTCATTTCTATAAATACTGGATGTGCTGCACCTTAGGGTCTATTCACACGTCCGTAAGTGTTTTCCGGCCCATATGATAGAAATGCCTATTCTTGTCCGCGAGAATAGGACATGCTCTATCTTTTTTGAGGGACCACAGAACAGAACTACGGATGCGGACAGCACAAATGTGTGAATGGACCCTTATTCACACACACATTTTAGGCACGTTCACGCCATGGACTTATGGTGCCACAGCAAAGAAAAAAAAACAAGTCAAGAACATGCCATTCTGTGTGGAATCCACATCCAGAGTTCCCATTGACATGGACCTGAATAAAAAACCACATCAAAACTGCATAAAAATTGCATGAAAACCACATCAGAATAAAAGCCGCATCTGAAAAAAAACTAAAGCAGATTCCGCTTCAGGTTTTTTTCGGTTCAGAAGAAACTCTGTGTGAACATACTCATCAATATCCATTTAGGACTTTGAACTAGTTTCTGGTGGCTTCACATCTGCCCTATTCACACACTGTTAAACCATTTTATATAAAAAAAACAAAACCTCAGGATCACTGAGATAATAAATGGAGGCTTGTTCTGTCCCAGTGTGGGCGCACAAGTACATTCTAATCCTGCGGTAATAAATCAGTTGTCACATAGAAGACCCTTTATTAATATGCACGTATCCCATTACAGCACATTGGCGAGCACACATAACCTCAGACTAGAAGTCAACCGCACACCCGAAAATATACCGTAAATTAGTTTTCCTGATGAAGCAAAGAAACATAATCTTACAGGTTAATGTATTATGCAGTAATGTTTGCTTTCAGGTCTGTGTATTTCCTCTTCATGGCAGGAGGTGTGATTGGGATCATAAGGGGACTGCTAGTGTGTACTAAGGGGGTCATTTATCAAACTGGTGTAAAGTAGAACTGGCTTAGCTGGGGCAGTGTATTGTTCTATACTGTGATATCCGGTTCTGCTGGGGCAGTGTATTGTTCTGTACTGTGATATCCGGTTCTGCTGGGGCAGTGTATTGTTCTGTACTGTGATATCCCGTTCTGCTGGGGTGGTATTTTGTTCTGGTTCCGCCTACTTTTGTTGTCCCGCCTACTTCTGTGTCAAAGGTCACTATTATGTTGTCCCGCCTACTTCTGTGTCAAAGGTCACTATTATTTTTTTTCTAGGGCCACTTTAAGTTCCCAGTATGCTCCTGAAATTGACCCTAAGATTTCCTCACAGCAACATCCTAGTAATTCATAATGAGAAGAATTATCTGAGCAGTCCATTTACAAAGAACTGCTATTGCCCATAACAGGTTCCTCACCGCTGACATAGACATTTACGGGGTCATTTGTCAAACTGGTGTAAAGTAGACCTGGCTTAGTTGCCCATGGCAACAATCAGATTCCTCCTTTCATTTTCCAAAGCAGCTGTCCAAAATTAAAGGTGTAATCTGACTAGTTTCTATGGGCAACTAAGCCATGGGATGATGTTAAATCTCTATTCTGCCAGTCACATAATCAGTACCAAGCGAAGCCATCGGTCACCACACGGCCGCCGTGCAAACAATAAACCTCTGATAACTGCTGAACAATAGCCTTTAAGTCACAATCTAAGGGTCCATCCTACCACTGACTGACAAATGCTGAGGACCAAGGTGGGGGGGGGGGGCATGTGTCCCACTGTATCCCACCAAGCCACTTTGCCTTGTGCAGGTTTTTTAGATGTAGGGCTGGAGCAGCAAACTGAAACCAAATAACTATCTCCCAGCAAGAGTGCAGGGAGATGATTACCCCCATTAAAGAGCATCTGTCAGCAGATTTGTACCTATGACACTGTCTGACCTGTTGCATGTGCACTTGGCAGCTGAAGACATCTGTGTTGGTCCTATGTTCATATGTTCCCACATTGCTGAGAAAAATTATATTTTAATATATGCAAATGAACCTCTAGGAGCAATAGGGGGCGTTGCTGTTGCACCTAGAAGTTCAGCTGTCTCTGCAATTGTGCGTCCTCTGCACTTGGATTGACAGGTTCAAACAGTGAAAGTTTCATCACACCTAGTCCTGTCAATCAAAGTGCAGAAAATGTGTAATGGCAACGCCCCCGTTGCTCCTAGAGGCTCATTTGCATATAATAAAACATTATTTTTCTCAGCAATGCAGGCATATATAAACATGGGACCAACACAGATGTCTTCAGCTGACAAGTGCACATGTAACAGGTCAGCCAGTGTCATAGATACAAAACTGCTGACAGATGCCCTTTAACAGGTATATAATTATACTGACGCTATGTTTATGAGTCATGTAAGATATATATCTTCCTCCAGCTTTGTTCATTAGATACTCTGGCTGACATTGACTACTACTCTATTAAAGTAGTAGTCATCCAGCACTCGTATACATTTTACATTTTTTTAAATTTATTTGATGTACTTATATAGCGCTAATATATTCCACAGTGCTTTACAGACATTAGCATCAAGTGGATATATATCTAAGTAGAATAAAAAAAAACTTCTAGCTTTATTTAAAAGGGATGTCCAGGCTTTTTCTATTGATAACCTATCCTCAGGATAAGTCATCAATATCAGATTGGCGGGGCTCTGCTGTCCCATAGACATTACAGCAGCGCACAAGAAGAGAAAAGGGAGATGGCACGTGCACACTACACGCGGCGTCTCCTCATGCAGCTGATCGGCGGGGGTGCCCCTGCTGATCCAATATTGATGACCTATCCTGATCCATAACGGCAGCATCTCCACAAAAACATATTAATTCTTCAAAAAGTCATTCCACTATGGTCTGAAAAGGAATCAGGTGCTGCTCTCAGTTATTATTTTTTACTATCCTGAGGATAGGTCATCAAGAGAAAAAGCCCAGACAACTTCTTTAATACATGGAAAAATAAGTTATACGAATATTATTTAATAAATGGAAAAATAACTTAAAATCCATAATCCACTTATACGGTGCTAGTTTTAAAAGGCTTTTGACACCAGAATTATAAGCAGACTATAAGCGCCTTCAAGTGGCATCTGCCCTGACAATGGGCTAAGAAAGGACACATCCCTTCATGGCGTAGTCGCAGCTTTAAACTGCAGCGCTGTCTCCCCTTGAAAACAATGAGAGGCAGACACCATGCGGCCGCTATATAATTTTAGTGTGATCTCCTTGTGGACAACACCTTAGGGTGGTTTCATACTATGTGATTTTAGGATGGCTATTTTTGCAAAAACAAAAAACTATGACCAGATGTTACATGCTGAATAACACAAAATGATAAAACACTCTACAACTGTTTTTCTTTTTACTTTTTTGTTTTATACTGGTGTTTTAAGATAGTTTTCTAGTGTTTATGGCTCTGGTTGTGTTATTTTTTTTTTCAAATGTTTTTTACATATATTTCACTATAGAAAAAAAAAAGGTCTTAAAAATGTGTGACTGAAAAGTGGCAGAATTTCAGGGTGTTTTTTAGAAGCCACAAAAATCCCAAAGGAGCATCGCCTAGATAAATGCACTATAGTGATCATATTCTAGATGTCATGGCGTCTACTTTTATTTAACATTCCCTTGTCTTCCACAGCTCAGGCTGGAAAAGGACAAGTTCTCCGTTAACCTTGATGTGAAACATTTCTCCCCAGAAGATCTAAAAGTGAAAGTAATGGGAGATTACATTGAAATCCAAGGAAAACATGAGGAGCGTCAGGTAATGACTAGTAACTTGGCACAGAAAGCCCTTCTTCAGGAGCTTAGAATAGTTGAGATCCCTAATTAGAACCTTCTCTATTAGGCTTTGTTCACACTTTTGTTTTGGGATTCCAGTGGAAGGTCTGTCAAGCTTTCTGGTTTCTTTGATGGCAATAATATCACTATTCCTGCTATGAAATGTAGCGGGACCCTGACAGCTCTGATTTAAGAGTCTAGATTGGTTTTCATTTGGATCCATTAAAAAATGCATCCTACAGAGCAGTCAGGGCTTTGTCATAAACAGAAGCCATGATGCTGGTGTGGACAGAGCCTAATGCCGCTTTCAGTCTAATATTGATGATCTATACTGTGGATAGGTTATATATATTCTGCTCCCGGAAAACTCCTTTAAAATCTAACCCTTTTGCTGCTACTGAATTCCACTGAAGATTTTCTGCATGAATAACCATAATTCCACTATGAGGACATATCCTTATTCTAGAAAATGTTATTTCAGCACCATTAATGTTGGTTATTCTCTCACTTCCCAGGATGAACATGGCTATGTTGCCAGAGACTTCCAGCGCAGATATAAAATCCCATTGGATGTTGATCCCCTCTCCATCACCTCAACTTTGTCCCCAGATGGAGTCCTGACTGTGACTGGACCAAGGAAGCTGGCTGACGTTCCTGAACGCTCCATCCCCATCACCCGTGAAGAGAAGGCGGCCATCGGTGCTGCCCCCAAGAAGTAGAACCTCTCAGCATTTTCTGCTCGAGAAGATACCTTTCCACCCTGCCAGAGAGAGTGCGCGCGTACTACACTGCTACATGTATTTATTTGTGCTGTCCTGTGACCAAATCAAATTACTAATGCAAATAAAAGCAAGAAGAAGCATCTGCGAGTGTTTCACTATGAATGCCATGTATATGTATGACTTATAATTCATTTTATAGATGGGAATGGAAGCAGAAAGCTTTGTGTTTTTTAATATCTTTTTTCCATACTACCCCCCCAGACAACTGCGGCTCGCAAAAGATGGATAGACATGCAGCCGCTTACATCATCACTAAGTGCAGAATGTATCATGATGGGTCCTTTTGAAGTCAGTTTTGCTTTGAGTCTATGTTGGTGGAACTTATGCCAAATTTATCAAATGGCGTACGTACTTTGATAAATTTGGTGCATCTTTAAACCTATCACTGCTGTCTAGAAATGGTTGCATAGTCACGAAGTTTAGGGAACAGTGCAGCCCTGTACTCCATCTGCCCCACTGTTCTTGCCTACTTGTAGGATCCATCTTAAATGGTGGCCCACAACTTGGCAACGGTCCCTGACTTGACTAAGTGCAGGGGCCTAAACCTAATGGGGTAAAAGAGTAGTCAGAAAGAGGGAAAAAACCAGGACCGGATCAGAATCCAAAAGCTAATTCAAAATCAGGCTAGAGTCCAAACCAGAGAGATACATCAGAACCAACATAAGATACAAACACAGAGTCAAATACCAGACGGGGTCAGTGTGCGACTTTTGTACTGGTGTACAACAATGATACATACCCTCTGAAGAGTTGTGCTTTCTGGTCTCTGTAGCTAAGACAAGATTTATTATGCAGACTGGGGTATGCCTAAAAATTTCTCTTGGGCTGGTCAAGAAGCAAACAAGGAAGAGTGTACCATTTAAATCCTTGTGTACATGTTTAGAAGGCCAGAAAGGTATTAAAAAAACAAACAAACAAACAAAAGAAGTGATATTCTCTTCATTCAGCCCCTACAGCTCCCATTCCAATGCCTACCAGGCAGGGGCATAGCTAAAGGATCATGGGTCCTGGTGCAAGAGTTCAGCTTGGGCCCCCCAGGGGCAGGGGAGCACATTGACTTCATGCTGCCCCAGGCAAAAATTGAAATGGCACCCCCATGCCAAATTTTTGACCTTACCCCTTCCGTCCAGCCAGAGGTGTAACTTGATCAGCATGCACTTTCTATAATACCAGTGTCTTGTTATGTGGCACTTCTGGGTTTCCTGGTCATATGTCGACACACAGGAAATGCTCATGGTTGGCATTTCTTGCTTTTTCTAGTCTGTCAGAACTGGAAGAGAAAGATCAGCGGGGACCAATAAGTGTTGGAACATCAGTGGTGATTGGTAAGGTGAGTAGCATTTCTTTTATTGTTATTTTTTTAACCCATTCCATGTCCCTTTTCTAAATAATAATTATCCTGCTGGACAAACCCATTAAAAACCCAAATATAGAGACATCTAACATGAGTTATCCCAACAAGAGGATATGATAGTAGACTTAGCATCCACACATGATGTAAGCTGATCATCACTAAGGACAGAAGACACATTCATACACGGAGCAGTATTTTAAAATTCCATTTTCTGCACCAAAATGACAAAGTATTGCCAAGACTGAGGCTGACATTACTTTAAAGGGGTTGTCTCACTTCAGCAAATGGCATTTATAATGTAGACAAAGTTAGACAAGGCACTTACTAATGTATTGTGATTGTCCATATTGCCTCCTTTGCTGGCAGGATTCATTTTTCCATCACACTATACACTGCTCGTTTTCAAAGTTTACGACCACCCTGCAATCCAGCAGTGGTGGTCGTGCTTGTGCACTATAGGAAAAAGCACCAGCCTCTCTGCTGGCTGGGAACATGGGAGCGCACATAGGTTGGTGCTTTTACCTATAGTGTGCAAGCATGACCACCACGACTGGATTGCAGAGTGGTCGTAACCTCATAAAATGAGCAGTGTATAATGTGATGGAAAAATTAATCCAGCCAGTGAAGGACGCAATATGGATAATCACAATATATCAGTAAGTGCCTTGTATTAACTTTCTCTACATAATAAATGCAGTTTGCTGAAGTGAGACAACCCCTTTAAATGTAATGTGTCCTATTATTGTGGACTGACAAAAATCTGGTGATGATGTTAGGAGCCGCCATAGTCGATCATATAGCAGGATTTCCGTTGAGGTCGTGATTGTGGTGGGTTTAGTTCAGGTTGATGTCCAGGAAAAACATGAGGCTCTCTCTTGAAAACTAAAAAAAAAAAAAAGATAAATAAAACTACAATTTACTCAAGCCTGCATATACAATTACTATATATACTGTCCTGTATCTTTATGTACTGTCCTGTATGAATATGTACTGTCCTGTATGGATATGTACTGTCCTGTATGTATACGTACTGTCCTGTATGAATAGTTACTGTCCTGTATGTATATGTACTGTCCTGTATGTATATGTACTGTCCTGTATGTATATGTGCTGTCCTTTATGTATATGTACTGTCCTATATGAATAGGTACTGTCCTGTATCTTTATGTACTGTTCTGTATGAATATGTACTGTCCTGTATGTATACGTACTGTCCTGTATGTATATGTACTGTCCTGTATGTATATGTACTGTCCTGTATGTATACGTACTGTCCTGTATGTATATGTACTGTCCTGTATGTATACGTACTGTCCTGTATGAATAGTTACTGTCCTGTATGAATACGTACTGTCCTGTATGTATATGTACTGTCCTGTATGAATAGGTACTGTCCTTTATGTATATGTACTGTCCTGTATGTATACGTACTGTCCTGTATGTATATGTACTGTCCTGTATGAATAGGTACTGTCCTGTATGTATACGTACTGTCCTGTATGAATATGTACTGTCCTGTATGAATAGGTACTCTCCTTTATGTATATGTACTGTCCTGTATGTATACGTACTGTCCTGTATGTATATGTACTGTCCTGTATGAATATGTACTGTCCTTTATGCAGGGGCGTAGCTAAAGGCTCATGGGCCCTGGTGCAAGAGTTCAGCTTGGGCCCCCCTTCCCTTAGTGCTGTGTATGTCTTCCTATGTGGCACAAGGGTCTTTGGGCCCCCTCAGGCTCCTGGGCCCGGTAGCGACTGCTTCCTCTGCACCACCTATAGCTACGCCCCTGCTTTATGTATACGTACTGTCCTGTATGTATATGTACTCTCCAGTATGTATAAGTACTGTCCTGTATGTATATGTACTGTCCTTTATGTATACGTACTGTCCTTTATGTATATGTACTGTCCTTTATGTATACGTACTGTCCTGTATGTATATGTACTGTCCTGTATGTATACGTACTGTCCTGTATGTATATGTACTGTCCTTTATGTATACGTACTGTCCGGTATGTATATGTACTGTCCTGTATGTATATGTACTGTCCTGTATGTATATGTACTTATGCTGCAGGTCAAACTGTAGAAAAAGTTCTAAAATTTAAAAAAAACAAAGGTCACCCAGCTGTAAAATCTCACTGTACTCCTGTGGTGATGTTCTAGAAGTTACTGCTGGTCATGGTCATGTACACCCACCTCTGCTGCCCATCACTGACTTCAGGGATCTCATTCCTAAGGCCCCATTCACACGACTGTATGAATGGGGCCGTATCTATTCCGCAATATTGCATGAGCGGACAAGTATAGGCATTTTGAATGGGGCGCCCGGCGTGTGTTCTGCAGCACTGCAGAACACACGCCGGGCGGAAGCCATAGTATTGCGGACCCGCATAATACGGCCACCTGAATGGGCCCTAACATGTACAGTGGGGAAAAATAGTATTTAGTCAGCCACCAATTGTGCAAGTTCTCCCACTTAAAAAGATGAGAGAGGCCTGTAATTGACATCATAGGTAGACCTCAACTATGAGAGACAAAATGAGAAAACAAATCCAGAAAATTACATTGTCTGATTTTTAAAGAATTTATTTGCAAATTATTGTGGAATATAAGTATTTGGTCACCAACAAAACAGCAAGATTTCTGGCTCTCACAGACCTGTAACTTCTTCTTCTCTGTCCTCAACTCATTACCTGTAGTAATGGCACCTCTTTGAACTTGTTATCAGTATAAAAGATCTCACCCCGTGGGGTCAAAATGATCACAAGAACTGTAAGCAAAAATCCTAGTGAATGACCTGCAGAAAGCTGGGACCAACTTAACAAAGGCTACCGTCAGTAACACACTACGCCGCCAGGGACTCAGATCCTGCAGTGCCAGACGTGTCCCCCTGCTTAAGCCAGTACATATCTGGGCCTGTCTGAAGTTTTCTAGAGAGCATTTGGATTTTCCAGAAGAGTATTGGGAGAATGTCATATGGTCAGACTGTTTGTTAGAAACACAACTTGTCGTGTTTGGAGGAGAGTGAATGCTGAGTTGCATCCAAAGAACACCATACCTACTGTGAAGCATGGGGGTGGCAACATCATACTTTGGGGCTGTTTCTCTGCAAAGAGACCAGGACAACTGATCCGTGTACATGAAAGAATGAATGGGGCCACGTATTGTGAGATTTTGAGTGCAAACCTCCCCATGAGCAAGGGCATTGAAGATGAAATGTGGCTGCATGACAATGATCCCAAGTACACCGCCAGGGCAACGAAGGAGTGGCATCATAAGAAGCATTTCAAGGTCCTGGAGTGGCCTAGCCAGTCTCCAGATCTCAAACCCATAGAAAACCTTTGGACGGAGTTGAAAGTCTGTGTTGCCCAGCAACAGTCCCAAAACATCACTGCTCTAGAGGAGATCTGCATGGAGGAATGGGCCTACATACCAGCAACAGTGTGTGCCAACCTTGTGAAGACTTACAGAAAACGTCTGACCTCTGTCATTGCCAACAAAGGATATATAACAAAGTATTGAGATGAACTTTTATTATTGACCAAATACTTATTTTCCACCATAATTTGCAAATACATTCTATAAAAATCAGACAATGTGATTTTCTGGATTTGTTTTCTCATTTTGTCTCTCATAGTTGAGGTCTACCTATGATGTCAATTACAGGCCTCTCTCACCTTTTTAAGTGGGAGAACTTGCACAATTGGTGGCTGACTAAATACTTTTTTTCCCCACTGTAAGTGTCAGTGCTGAGACCAGTGACTGGCTGCAGCAGTCATTGGATGTATGGCACGTCATCGCTGAACAAAAACGAAACAAAGACTGGTGAGCAGCAGCATAGCACCGGCGCTGGAGGGGTGGGAATTTACAGCTGGGTGACTTTTGTGTTTTTTTCCTAACTTTAAAACAATTAGACCACACCTTTAATGATTGTCAGGAATTATGACAATGTACGTATGTGTCAGTGTAATGGGGCACAAGACAGAGGCGGTACAATCTCTGCTGACTCTGCTTACTTAGCAGTTTTTCAAGAGACCATGGCAGCTTATCATGACAGACTATCAGGTCCTGTGGATGCAACACCACATTACTGTGCCACATGACGTCACTATGGACATCACATCCCATGTTCTGATCAGAAGCTTAGTGATGAGCCTTATAGACTATAAAAGACTATAAATATATAGTATTTTTTAAGTTCAGTAAAACCCCTTTAAAGGGGACCTGTCATCAACTTTATGCTGACCGTACTGAGGGCAGTATAAAGTAGTGACAGAAATGCTGATTTCAGCAGTGTGTCACTCATGAGCTAAAAGTAAGTGGTTGCCAAGAACCAGCTTTATAATCATTACAGCCCAGGCCTTGAAAAGAGTCAAATCTACCTGAGAAGAGTCATGGTTATTCATCTCCTGCTCCCTCCGCCCATCTGCTGATGATTGACAGTTCTCTCCTGGAGAGAAAGGGAGAAAACTAGGTAGAAGACTGTCAGTCATCAGCAGGTGGGCGGGGAGAGCAGGAATTCATGAATAATCATGACTCTTCTCAGGTGGCCATGACTCTTTTCCAGGCCCAGTCTGCAATGATTTTGATGTTAGTTCTCGGCAAATACTTTCTTTTAACTTATAAATGACAGACGGCTGAAATCAACTCACCTGTCTCTACTTTATTCTGCTGTTAGTATAGGCAGCATAAAGGTGATGATAGGCTCCCTTTAAAGGCTATGTAAATCTTCAAGGTTCATTTTTTTATGATTGCATTTTTTTCAATTGGTCTTTATTAAAAATGTTCAGCCCTAGACATGACAGAAGTTGACAGATTGCAAACAGACTGATTTTTAACCCCTGAAACGACTGAATATTATCAAGAAAGACCAATTGAAAAAATGAATTTTAGCCCAAAATGAGTGAAATGCAATCATAAAAAAATAGATAGATAAAATCATGAAACCAAAGATGCCATTCCTAATACGGTATCTGACAGGGATTCAGTAGAGGGGAGGAGGTATCTGCTGAGAGAGAGGTACCTAGTAAAGGTACTCCGTCTCCATAGGATGGCAATGTCACTTATGTCACTTATGTCTTCTATGAAGATTTGGAGAACGGTAGGTACAAATGAACACTTTTAACCTTTTGGTATGGGTATGTGATTATGTAATCCTGTGCAGAGGGTGAGCCCTGGTTCTGAGTTATTACAGTGATGGTGTGATGTGTCCGTTCTGTACCTTGCCTATCCGCAGAGCCCTTGTTCCTGAGATATTCAGCACCGTATGACGTCTCATAGTAGTGGGCGTACTGAAAAAAAGAAGCCAATTTTGCTTAGTAGTCATTATTCTGGAGCAAAAATATAGCTAAAAAGTCAATATGACAGATATGACCAGTCACTGTCATATCCTATTATTCACTGAGGAGTAGAGATGAGCGAGCATGCTCGAGTGCCATTTTTGCATATTTGCGTACGCATTTTAAAATTCTTACGCTATTCATACGCATATTTTAATCTATACGCAAATGTGTACGAATAGCGTACGAATAGCGTACAAATTCAATTTGTACGCTATTCGTACGCATTTGCATATAGATTAAAATATGCGTATGAATAGCGTACGAATTTTAAAATGCGTACGCAAATACGCAAAAATGGCACTCGAGCATGCTCAGCCGAGCATGCTCGCTCATCTCTACTGAGGAGGCCTGTCATGTCCTATTTCCAGCCAAGCTACATCTGAATGCCGGGGTCTCATATGGGGTCACATCGCCTACACCACGGGATCAGTTAGCCCATGATGCACTATGGGGGCAACAGTGCCTATATACAGTGCCTTGCGAAAGTATTCGGCCCCCTGGAACTTTTCAACCTTTTGCCACATTTCAGGCTTCAAACAAAAAGATATAACATTTTAAATTTTTGGTGAAGAATCAACAACAAGTGGGTCACAATTGTGAAGTGGAACGAAATTTATTGGATCATTTAAACTTTTTTTGTAATAATAAACCTGAAAAGTGGGGCGTGAAAAATTATTCGGCCCCTTGCATTAATACTTTGTTGCGCCACCTTGCTGCGATTACAGCTGCGGTCTCTTGGGGTATGTCTCTATCAGTTTTGCACATCTAGAGACTGAAATTCTTGCCCATTCTTCCTTGCAAAACAGCTGGAGCTCTTTGAGGTTGGATGGAGAGCGTTTGTGAACAGCAGTTTTCAGCTCTTTCCACATATTCTCAATTGGATTCAGGTCTGGACTTTGACTCGGCCATTCTAAAACCTGGATACATTTATTTTTGAACCATTCCATTGTAGATTTTGCTTTATGTTTGGGATCATTGTCTTGTTGGAAGATAAATCTCCGTCCTAGTCTCAGGTCTTTTGCAGACTCCAACAGGTTTTCATCCAGAATGGTCCTGTATTTGGCTCCATCCATCTTCCCATCAATTTTAACCATCTTCCCTGTCCCTGCTGATGAAAAGCAGGCCCAAACCATGATGCTGCCACCGCCATGTCTGACAGTGGGGATGGTGTGTTCAGGGGGATGAGCTGTGTTGCTTTTATGCCAAACATATGGTTTTGCATTGTTTCCAAAAAGTTGGATTTTGGTTCCATCTGACCAGAGCACCTTCTTCCACATGTTTGGTGTGTCTCCCAGGTGGCTTGTGGCAAACTGTAAACAAGACTTTTTATGGATATCTTTGAGAAATGGCTTTCTTCCTGCCACTCTTCCATAAAGGCCAGATTTGTGAAGTGTTGGACTGATTGTTGTCCTATGGACAGACTCTCCCACCTCAGCTGTAGATCTCTGTAATTCATCCAGAGTGATCATGGGCCTCTTGGCTGCATCTCTGATCAGTCTTCTCCTTGTTTGAGATGAAAGTTTAGAGGGACGGCCGGGTCTTGATAGATTTGCAGTGGTCTGATACTCCTTCCATTTCAATATGATCGCTTGCACAGTGCTCCTTGGGATGTTTAAAGCTTGGGAAATCTTTTGGTATCCAAATTCGGCTTTAACCCCTTAGCGCCCAGTGCCTTAATAGTACGGCGCTGGGCGGGCATTTCAAGATGGCGCCCACTCCTGTATGGAGCGGGCGTGATGGCCGCGGGTGACCTGCACACCCTACTAGCAGCCACCCACGGCTAACATCCGCGACCGATATTAATGCCAGTCGCGGACATTTAACCCCTCGGGTGCCGCGGTCAAGCCTGACGCTTCCGGTGTTGTACCGGTTCCCCCTTGTGGCGATTGGAGGAGCCGGAGCGTGCCTGCAGCAGCCCCTGTCATAGTCAATGACAGGAGGCTGCTGCATAGGCTTTCCTATGGAGCCCTTGCCTGTAATAGGAAAACATTGAAATCCTCATAGACTCCAATGTAAGTGCATTGGAGTCTATGATATAAGCAATCAGATGATTGCTAGTTATAGTTCCCTATGCGAACTATAAAAAAGTGTAAAAAAAATAAAGTTTAAAAAAAAAAAAAAAAAAATTTTTAAAGTTCAAATCACCCCCCTTTCTTGAAAATAAAAATAAAAGTATTAAAAAAATAAAAAAAATACACATCATGGGTATCGCCATGTGCGAAAACGCCCATATTATAAAAATTCAAAAAAATATTTCCCATACAGAAAAAAGCGAAACGGAAAAAAACGTCAAAATGGACGATTTGCCATTTTTTGTTGCTTTTTTTTAATCAATAAAAAGTTCAGATCGCCCCGTAAAAAATGAGCCCCCATACAGCTCCGTACACAAAAATACCAAAAAGTTATAGGGGTCAAGAACTGGGGGAAAAAAAAATGTCCAACTTTATAATTGTTTTATCACTATCAAAATGCAAGAAAAACTATACATATTATGTATCGCCAGATTCGTACTGACCAGTAGAATGAAAGTAACTGGTCAGTTTTAAAGCACATAGAACGCCGTAAATAAAAAACCCGTAGAACCGTGGCGAAAAATTGCATTTTTTTTTTTGCAATTTCACCCGATTTGGAATTTTTTTCCCGCTTCCCACTACACCATATGCAATGGTAGCATTGGAAAGTACAACTTGCCCCGCAAAAAAACAAGCTCTCATACAGCTATGTAAACAGAAAAATAAAAAAAGTTATGGCTGTATGAAGGCAGGGAGCACAAAACGTAAACGCAAAACCGAAAAAACCTCCGGGGCTCAAAGGGTTAAACTTCTCCACAACAGTATCACGGACCTGCCTGGTGTGTTCCTTGGTCTTCATGATGCAGAACCCTGAGACTATCACAGAGCAGGTGCATTTATACGGAGACTTGATTACACACAGATGGATTCTATTTCTCTTCATCAGTCATTTAGGACAACATTGGATCATTCAGAGATCCTCAATGATCTTCTGGAGTGAGTTTTCTGAACTGAAAGTAAATGGGCCGAATAATTTTGCACGCCCAACTTTTCAGTTTTATTATTACAAAAAAGTTTACATGATCCAATAAATTTTGTCCCACTTCACAATTGTGACCCACTTGTTGTTGATTCTTCACCAAAAATTTCAAATGTTTTATCTTTTTGTTTGAAGCCTGAAATGTGGCAAAAGGTTGAAAAGTTTCAGGGGGCCGAATACTTTCGCAAGGCACTGTAAGAACGGTGTATAAGCAGCATTTTACCACTTCAAATAGTTGCCAGGATGCAAGTCTCAGGTCGGTCACGTTCCACTACTTCTTTCTGCCCTGTAGTATGGTGACCATAGAAGTCATAGGAAGCAGTTATGGTGCTCCTGACTTCAGTACTTAGATCCAGGCAGGAGTTACTAAAGTGGTCTTCCGAGAGTTCAACACTGATGGTCTATCCTCAGGATAGGTCATCGATATCTGATCGGTAGGTGGTCTAACTCCCAGTACCTCCATTGGTCAGCAGTTTTTAGAGGCCACTGTGCTCCATGAGTGCTGCGGCCTCCTCACAGCAAACCAAGCATAGGCCATGTGACTAATGCACGTGACGTCACTGGCCCAGGAAGAAGCCATGGTATTCACAGGAGGCTCTACAATGAACCAATCAGTGGGAGGTCCCCACTGATCAGATAATAATGATCTTTCCCGAGGACAGGTCTTTAATATTGGACTCTCAAAAAAAAACTTTAAACCAAGCAGTGCTATGGTACATTTGCTAAATGGTGGAACTCATCATGGGAAGATCTAAGGCCAACAATACTCCCCTCACTAGAGAGGTGCCCCTTGCCACTTCACAGGTTAATAACCCCAGAGACCACTTGTAATCGTGCCCACAGAATCATTAAAAAGTGGCATATTGGCTCCATATTGTCCTCAGTACCTGAGAAGCCATTGGTTTCCTTTCCTCCAGTTTACACAGGTCATAACGTTCCTGATTCCAGTTTCCAATGAGAGTCTTGTTGCAGTAGGAGTCCTCTTTGGTTGTGCACCTCCATCCATACTGCTTGAACTTTGTCTCTGGTCTAATATCTAGCCACACTTCACCATGTCCATCTGCCTTCAGATCAGAACCAAAATGTGACATTCTGCAGAAGGAAGTCAATTGAGTTATAAGTTCTGTCATGTAAAACATGTCTATGGTCTGAAAGAAACTTTATTAAAAATGGAGGATCCCCTTGTACTGAGCCTTTAGAGGCTCCTTCATACTCCCCAATTTGTAGTTTTTTTTCATTTGCCATATATAAACTGTCCCTATATTTGTACTAGTTGCACTCTCTTTGACACAGTTGACCACTTTAAGGCAGGGGCTGCAGAGCGACTTTGGCCATGACAAACGTTGAGCGACCACACGTTGCACTTTAGAGCAACCTGAATGACCGGTAATGAAAAATGATGAGATAGTGACCTGAAAGTCACAAGAAATCCAGCTTGTGCTTCTCCACTCCATTTCTAACATATACTCAAAACCACTTTTGGGGTCCCCAACTACTGGGAGAGATGGCTGCTGTATCCAGGTAAAGAATTGGGTGGCCACTACCATTCCCATCCTCTGCTCCTTGGGGGTTTGCCACACAAGCACCTCCCCATGCATCGACTATATAGGCATTGCTCCTGTACAGACGCCTGTCAGCGCTGATTGTAAAGCAGAACTGGGAGAAGCTTACATGTCCGGCAGCAGTGGCTGAGCATGCGGCGACTTTCTTAGGTGCACTTTTCACAACTTACAGTAAAATGCTCCAAATCTCTAAAAGACTGCAGCCCTGATTCAGTGCAAATTATTCATGTAAATGTGCACCATTCACGTGCAAGGTACCACATCACATCAGATATCACATATGCTAGAATTTCTGGTACGGTCACATGGATCCGCAAAAATAAGTGTGGCACCATAGAAATAAATGGGTCACTGTGCTATCAGCAAAAAATTCACCCAGGTGAAAAATAAAGTCATGTGCGTGAGGCCTATATACATTATACGGTATGCACCATTTTTAGACATTTGGTGTACTTTGGGTAATTTTTTTCCAATTGTGGAAAAGGGTGGGTGTCTCGCCACTAGTGAACTGCACGCTATATGCATTGGAACTGTGTTTTCTGACACTTGTTTTTTTTACCTTTTTGATTTTTATTGATTTTTGTTACAATCATGGAAAAAACACTACTTTGGCTTAAATACATTGCAGAAAATGAACTTGAGTATGAGTTCAGCTTTCCAGTTAGACACACCAATATTTTAGTTTTCTGTATATAAATGGCACTGGGTAAAGTATTCATAATTCTAAATAGCATGTGATCCCTTAATATACCTACATACATATAGCAATATATAAATACTCATAACTCCCTGGCTGCACAGGGTTAATACATACCCGGGCTTCCCTGTGGATCCAGTTTGTTGATGTTCGTTGCTTAGTCACAGCCCGTGACGTCACTCGCATGCGACCGCAGAACCAGGAAGTAGGCTCCAGGAGCGAGTCACGTGGTCTTAGACCTGAGCCGGTGCATGGCTTTCTGCTGGCTGGTTGTACCCCTATGAAGGAGAATTGCTCTGGCGTAACAGGACAGGACTGTCCGTTCCTGGAGAACCTAAAGACGTGATGGGTGAGAGACATTACTGTGTGAGCAGGTCTCCTTGACACTGGGTGTGCAAGAAAGGTTCCGTGCTCAATATTGGGGGGAAGGGAAGGTCCCGGACTCATTATTTGCCTTCCCAGTGATCTTTGCATGTCTGGCTGCTAAAACAGTGGCGACCATACGTGTCCTTCCCGGGGAGGGTAGTATTACAGAATGCTCATTCACTTCATGTGATGTATGGCTGCATTAAGTCCTCCAGAGCAGACGCTGCATATGGCAGGGGTATCATGGAGCTCATTGGACCCATGTGATTATACCCTTATCTGTAGTAACCCCAAAATAACTCTAGACATAATGCAAATAGCCAGGGGAACTGATAATGTTTAGGAATTACGGCACTGAAGTCTGCAGAATTCTTAATGCAGCTCTAGAGTATAGTACAGTCTGTAACTCAGAATCAGTAGAAGGTAAATGTTGCATTTCTTGTTCAGATCAAGATCCAGAGAAGAAGACGATTACTCTTCTGTTGGTTGGAGAAGGAAATTTTTCATTCTCTGCCTCCCTGTGTGACGCCGGCAGTCATCGCATTACTGCCACCTGCTATGAGTCAGAAGAGGTTGTGTGCACCCAGGACCTGGCATGGAGCAACGTCCAGCACCTTAGAAGTCAAGGTAAAGTAAGTAACCCTGCAGTGCATTGTATGGGTCAGTAGTAGTGACTGGCAGGGCTGTATGAGAACCCCATTGTTTGGGGCTGTGTACCTCTCAAATTCCCCTCTGCCCCCGACATTTAACCCCTACGGTGCTGTGATCAACGCTGATCGCGGCACCTGTGAGTGAAGGCAGAGGGATGCAGCTCTCTCTGCCTTACAATCGGAGACCCCGCAGTGACATTGCGGGCCTCCGACCAGTTGCCATGCTGAAGCGATCCAGGCCTGCCATGGCGTTCTCCATATTGAGCTGTGCACAAGACATGGCTCAGAATGCAGAGTGTAGAAATCCTATTCACCCTAATAGAGATCTATTAGGGTGAATAGTAGAGGGGATCAAAAGATTCCTAGCACCCTATGGGGACTAATAGTAAAAAAAATAAAATAAAAAAAAACTCCTGATAAAAAAATTCCTGTATGGTGAATACTGTAATGGAACAAAACTGAAAAAGACGTGATTCGCCATTTTTTGTCATCCTGTCTGCCGAAAATATTAAAGGGAACCTGTCATCTCCAAAACACCCTGTGAACTAGAGTAAGCGGTGTATAGTGTAAGTGACGTTGAGTCCAGTTATGTAATTTTTATCTTTAACTCACTTCCATTCTGACGCTGTGCTCCCACAAACCAGCAGTAAAATGCACTCACTGGACTCCAGTGCTCACTTACATAATGGAGAGGACTCAAAGAAGAGTCCACTGAGTGCATTTTACTGCAGGTTTGTGGGAGCACAGCGTCGGAATGGAAGTAAGTATGAAGATAAAACTTACATATTCAGATTCAGCGTCACTTACACTATACACCGCTTACTCTAGTTCAGGGGGTGTTTCGGAGATGACAGGTTCCCTTTAAATAACAGTGATCAAAAAGATGTACATACCACAAAGATGGTACTAATAAAAAATGCAGTTTGTTATGCAAAAATCAAGCCCTCACACAGCTCTGTAGACCGAAATATAAAAAAAGTTATGTCTGTCCGAATATGGCAATGCAAAGAAAATAAAAAAAAAAATATTGTAAAATAAAAAAAAAACTATACAAGTTTAGTATCAATGCATTCGTATTGAGCCACAGAATAAGGATGTCAGGTCATTTTTAGTGCACAGTGAACACTGTGATGTCAAAACCCCAAAAACCTTGGTGGAATTCTGCCTGGAATTCTGTTTTTTTTTTTTCAACTTTGCCACACACAGAATTTTTTTCCCGTTTTCCAATACACGACATGGTAAATTAAATGGTGGCAATAAAAAAATGCATCTTGTCCCACAAAAATTAAGCCCTCCTGTAGCTATGTGAACGAAAAAAAAAATAAAAAAAATGATGGCTATTGAAACGTGGGAAGGAAAAATCCAAAATGCAAAAATGGAAACTGGCCTTGTCTTTAAGGGGTTAACATCCTAAATGATATTCCTGTTTTTCATGTGGTGTTTTTCCTGCCATCTACTGTAGGGGCGGTGGTTCACTTTGGCGTGGATGCCACAAAGCTCCATGAATACGTCTTTCTCTCCAACCAACCTTACGACAGAATCGTCTTCAACTTCCCGCACTGCGGCAGGAAGGCGGGGGTGAAGAAGAACAGAGATTTGCTGTGTCAGTTTTTTCACAGGTAAGGGTGGTCTCATTGGCTGCTGCAGAGTGAAAGTAGTAGTAATGGTGGCTATTCCGGCGGATGATCCGTGACTGGGCCGAGTGCACAGAGCGGAGGTCAGTGATAGTAGTTCTGTAGGTGCTCTAGGGCGGGGGCTGCCTTCCGTGATGCCGATATACACTAGTAGGCTTATTATTTTTGGGACAACCCTTCCCCTTCAGTCATGGACGTGTTCTTAGGTAGCAATCGCCGGAGATTGATACCAGTCTGTTTTATTACTGAAATTATCAACTGAATACCAATAGCTTGAAGGTAACCCATCATTTATCCCCAGAACATTGTTGTATATTAACCCCTGAACTGCCAGGCCTTTTTGGGTCTTAAAGGGAATGTGTCATCAGATAATGGCCTGTTTAACTCCTTCTACCCCGGGCCAGTTTTCGCCCTCCTGCCCAGGCAATTTTTTGTGGTAATAACTCTGGAAAACTTTTACTTATTTAAGCCATTCTGAGATTATTTTCTCATGACACATTGTACTTCATGACAGTGGTAAATAGGAGTGGATATATTTCACCTTTATTTATTTAAAAAAAAAATCCAAAATTTAGCAAAAATTAGGAAAAATTCACAATTTTCAAAATTTCTATAGTGATGCCTCGTAAAATAGTTATTTCGTTACATTCCCCATATGTCTATTTTATGTCGGCATTATTTTGAAAATCGTCATTTAAAATTTTTTTTTTTGAGATGTTAGATGGATTAGAATTTTAGATGCAACTTTTAAGAAAATTTCCAAAACCCAATTCTTTAAGGCCCAATTCAGTAATGAAGTCACTTTGTGGGTCTGACATTATAGAAACCACCCATAAATGACCCCACTGTAGAAACTACACCCTTCAGCTTATTCTAATATGAGTTTACAAACTTTGTTAACCCTTTTAGGTGTTCCACAATAATTAGAGGACATTTTCAGAATTTCACTTTTTTTTGCAGATTTTGAATTTTAATCCATTTTTTTCCTGTAAAGCAGTAAGGGTACAGTGCTCATTACGAGCACATTCGCTCATCTCTATTAACCCCTTGAGGACAGAGCCCATTTTGGCCTTAATGTCTGGGCCAAATTTTTGAATTCTGACATGTGTCACTTTATGTGGTAATAACTTTGGAACGCTTTTACTTATCCAGGCCATTATGAAATTGTTTTCTCGTCACATATTGTGCTTCACGACAGTAGTAGATTTTTGGCAAAATATTTCATTTTTATTTATAAAAAATACCAAATTTACCAAAAATTTGGAAAAATTAGCAAATTTCCAAATTTCAATTTCTCTACTTTCAAAATAAATAGTAATACCTCCAAAAAGAGTTATTATTTTACATTCCCCATATGTCTACTTTATGTTGGCATCATTTTGTAAATGTTATTTTACTTTTTTAGGATGTTAGAGGGCTTAGAAGTTTAGAAGTCATTTTTAAAATTTTCACCAAATTTTCCAAAACCATTTTTTTAAGCTCCAATTCAGATATAAAGTGATTTTGAGGGGCTTACATAATGAAACCCCCCATAATTGACCCCATTTTAGAAACTACACCCCTCAAATTATAAAAAAACTGCTGTTACAAACTTTGTTAACCCTTGAGGTGTTCCACTAGAATTAAAGGAAAATGGAGGTGAAATTTCAAAATTTCTCTTTTTTCGTAGATTATTCATGTTAATATTTTTTTTCTTGCAATACAGCAAGGGTTAACAGCAAACTAAACCTCAATATACATTGCTCTGATTCTGCAGTTTACAGAAATACCCCATATGTGGTGGTAAACGTCTCTATGGGTTTGTGGCAGTGGTCAGAAGGAAAGGAGCGCCATAGGGATTTTGGAGGCAAATTTTGCTAGAATAGTTTTTAGGCACCATTTTGTAATTGAGAGACCCTGACGTACCCCTACAGTGGAAACCCTCATAAAGTGACCCCATTTTGGAAACTACACCCTTCAACGAATATATTAAGGAGGTACTGGCCACTTTGACCCTCTAAGCGTTTTACGGAATTTGGAAACACTTGGCTGTGAAAATGGGAAGTTTTGTTTCTTCCAATAAAATGTTGCTTTAGCCCCAATTTTTTTTATTTGCATAAGGGGTAACAGGAGAAAAGCCCCCTATAATTTGTTCCCCATTTTCTCCTGAATACGGCAACACCCCATATGTGGTGGTAACCTGATGTGGGGGCAGATGGCAGGACTCAAAACAGAAGGAGCGCCATATGGATTTTACAACACAGATTTTGATGGAATTGTTTGCGGGAGCCATTGATTTTTATTTTTTTGAGCTATTGTCTTATGTGGGGGCTCATTTTTTGCAGGATGAGGTGAGGTTTTCATTGGTACCATTTTGGGGTAAATACGCCATTTTGATCGCCTGCTATTACACTTTTTGTGAGGAAAGAAGGGAAAAAATGGCTATTTTGGCATAGTTTTTTTTTTTAATTTTTTTATAGAATTACCCTGGGGGCCATCTCATGTAATATTTTTATAGAGCAGGTTGTTACGGACGCGACGATACCCAATATGTCCAACTTTTTTTATTGTTGGAAGGTTTTACACATTAGATGCATTTTTGAACAGAATAAAATCTTTTTTTGTGTTGCCATTTTCAGAGAGCCATATTTTTTTCAGCTTTCAGGCGATTGTCTCAGGTAGGGTACCGTTTTTGCGGGACAAGATGGTGGTTTGATTGATACCATATTGGGGTAAATACGCCTTTTTGATCGCCTGCTATTACACTTTTTGTGAGGGAAGAGGGAAAAAAATGGCTATTTTGGCATAGTTTTAAAAACAAAGATTTTATAGCATTCGCCTGGGGGGCCATCTCATGTAATATTTTTATAGAGCAGGTTGTTACGGACGCGACGATACCCAATATGTCCAACTTTTTTATTGTTGGAAAGTTTTACACATTAGATGCATTTTTGAACAAATTAAAATCTTTTTTTTGTGTTGCCATTTTCAGAGAGCCATATTTTTTTTCAGTTTTCAGGCGATTTTCTCAGGTAGGGTACCGTTTTTGCGGGACAAGATGGCCGTTTGATTGGTACCATTTTGGGGTAAATACGCCTTTTTGATCGCCTGCTATTACACTTTTTGTGAGGGAAGAGGGGAAAAAAATGGCTATTTTGGCATAGTTGCTTTTAAAAAATGTTTATAGCATTCGCCTGGGGGGCCATCTCATGTAATATTTTTATAGAGCGGGTTGTTACGGACGTGGCGATACCTAACATGTTTATATACAGTGTTTTCTTTATTTTTAATGAATTAAAATGGGGAAAAAAAATTGATTTTTTTAACTTTTTTTTTATTTTTTTTTACCACTTTTTTTACACTTTTTTTTTACACTTTTTTCACTAAGACCCACTTGGTTCTTGAAGAACCAGTGGGTCTGAGGGCTGTATAATACACTGCAGTACACTGTATAGTGTACTGCAGTGCATTTTCATTCATTGTAAGACTGATCAAGCTCCTGCCTTTAGCAGGAGCTTGAACAGGCTTACCTCTACCATGGCAAGCCAGACGAAAGTGTCTGGTTGCCATGGTAACCATCGGGACGCTGCCACAGCAGAGCAGCGTCCCGATGGGAGGGAGCTCTCTCCCTCTCACTGGCCACACCATCGGAGCGCTGCTGCAGCTGCTGAGCGCCCTCCCTGTTAACCCTTCCATGCCGTGGTCCTTATGGACCGCGGCATGGAAGGGGTTAAACGGCCGACATCGCTGCCAGCAGCGATGCCGGCCGTTTGAAGCAGAGTGTCAGCTGTATGCTGACACTCTGCTTCCACTGCTCGGCCATCCTGAAAATTGGGGGGGGGCACCTGGGGGGCAAATTAAAAATCATAATATGGGAAAGGAGGGGGGGGGAAGGATCGGGGGCACCCGGGGGATAATTACCTTCATCAGCAGGATCTGATCCCCCGCAGTCTCGGACTGCGGGGAATCAGATCCTTACAGCCAGCCCCTGCATCGCCGTGATTGGCTAGTCTGCACAGACTAGCCAATCACAGCGATCGCCTTTATGGGGGGGGCACGGCTCCCCCCGAGGGCTTTACTGTGGATGGCTGGCTGTGTTTAACAGCTGCCATCACAGCATGTAAACCCCCCTGCACTGCGCAGGGGGGGATTACATTCAGGACGTACCGGTACGCCCTGTTGCGCGAACTACCTCGTGCTCAGGATGTACCGGTACGTCCTATGTCGCCAAGGGGTTAACAACCAAACAAAACTCAATATTTATTATCCTGATTCTGCAGTTTACAGAATCACTCCATATGTGGTCTTAAAGTGCTGCATGGGCACCCGGCAGAGCTCAGAAGGGAAGGAGCAATATATGGATTTTGGAGGGCAGATTTCAGTCATTGACATCCAGGCATGCACAGCTCTGTTGTCCACCCGATCATCATGACGTACTAGTATGTCAATTTGCAGGAAGTCACTTCCCGCTAGAACGTCATATGTCGGCAAGGGGTTAAATCAAGTTTTCATGGTAAATATATATTCACTTAAATAAGAAGGAGCTGTGGCATTGAAGTGAATTGGACGGAGGAGCTGTAATTACACCTGCGCACTGCTGCAATGTCGATGGCAAGAACACAGCGATCAAATGAGTGTTGCATTCTCTTCAGACAGCTGATCAGCGGGGGTGTCGGTAGTTGGGGGGGCCCCCTCCGATCTGATATTGATGACCTATCCTGAGGATCTAACAAATCGCTTTCAACATTTGTCTCATTATCATCACAAGCAGGATTACAATGAATAGTTATATATATACACATATAATACATATATGGAATCCACTATTCACAGTAGGTGAATTTAGGTCCCCTAACTCAAATTCATGTGTGTAGATACTCTAATTCTGCCATTTTTATTATTTTCGCTTTTTAAATGTGCTGTTCACCATGCTGCATAAGTAACTTTTGCTACCTTTATTCTGTAGGTGAGCACAAATATGCACAGGTTTATTTTGTATTACTTCATTTTTTTATTTTTAAAAATCAATGATTTTTCTGTCGCCATGGTGGTCCCCTGCGAGGGTTGCCTTTTGCAGGCTGGGTTGGCGTTATCATTGGTACTATATTGGTGACTACATATGATCTTTTGATTGCTTATTATTTTATTTTTTTGGCAGGGTAAATAAAAAAAAAAATCTCCAGCAATTCTGGCATCTTTTTTATTTTATTTTTTTCAGCATCCATTATGCTGGTTGAATAATGTGACAATTATATAGTTCTGTCTCAGTCGTGTGTACATTGGATGTGACAGCACGTACTAAATACATTTTCTCTCATGCTTCTTGTATCACAGTTGTGCGGATGTTCTTTCTCCAAAAGGGGAGATCCATGTGACCTTATGCCAAGGGCAAGGTGGCACTCCTGCAGATCAGCCTAAGAGGGAATGGCATAACAGCTGGCAAGTGGCAGCCATGGCAGCTGCAGCGGGGTTCATCCTGACTTCGGTGGTCCCGTTTGATTCTGATCAGCACTGCAGTTACCAGAGCACGGGGTACAGGTAAGGGGACGATCTGCTGCGTCTTTATTTAACCTGTCCGGTAAATTCTGCTTCCCCATCTGAGAGCAGGATAGAGGAAGAGAAGCTGAGCGCTGTGATATACAGGATTATATGGTGTGGAGCAGAGTCGTAAATAGCAGGACTCCCAGGAAAGAAAAGGAGTCCTGATTACCCCGTCCCCACACATGATACAGGGATAGCGGTCAGTCATCTTGTGTGGGCGAGTAGTCAGAACTCTTTGTTTCTCTTAGGAGTCCTGTCAGAATTTATAGGCTCATGTGCATGACTCTATCCAGTTTTTGCAGTCCACAAATTGCGCTTTCGCAAAACACTGATACTGGCTGAGAGCCTGGCGCCATTTTTTTTTTTTTCTTGTCTGCAGAACAGGAACATATTCTGCTTTTTGCAGGGCTGTGCTGTCTGCATCTTTTGCGGCCCAACTGAGATGAATGGTTCAGCATCTGATGCGCAAAAAAAGCAAATTAGATGCAGGCAGAAACTACGGCCGTGTGCATGAGCCCTTACAGTGCTTTTTACTGCTCCTGCTCCAGTCATATAAACCTACAGACTACAACGCTCATCTTCTCTCCCTGCTCTCAGATAGGCCAGAGTCCCTCTATTAGCATGACCTTCTTTACCAGGTGTACAAACTTACGGTTTTCGGCAAATAAAGGTGCCTCTTTAAATTAAATATAGATTGAAAAATAAGATAAATTAGAATATCATTGAAACTTAATTTATTTCAGTACTTCAATTCAAAAAGATTCATTACACACAGAACGCTCTATTCCAAGAGTTTATTTCTTTTAATGTTGATGATTATGGCTCACAGCTAATGAAGACCCAAAAGTCATTATCTCAGAAAATTAGAATATAGGACCAATTAAAAAAATGATTTTTAAACACAGAAATGTTGGCCAAATGAAAAGTATGTCCAGTAAATGCCCTCAATACTTGGTTGGGGCTCCTTTTGCATGAATGACTGAATCAATGCGTCGTGGCATGGAGGCGATCAGCCTGTGGCACTGCAGAGGCGTTATGGAAGCCCAGGTTGCTTTGATAGCAGCCTTCAGCTCATCTGCATTGTTGGGTCTGGTGTCTCTCATCTTCCTCTTGGCAATACATAGATTCTCTATGGGGTTAAGGTCAGGCGGGTTTGCTGGCCAATCAAGCACACTGATACTGTGGTTATTAAACCAGGTATTGGTACTTTTGGCAGTGTGGACAGGTGCCAAGTCTTGCTGGAAAATAAAAATTCCATCTCCAAAAAGCTTGTCGGCAGAGGGAAGCGTGAAGTGCTCTAAAATTTCCTGGTAGACGGCTGCACTGACTTTGGTCTTGATAAAACACAGTAGATCTACACCAGCAGATGACATGGATCTCCAAACCATCACTGACTGTGGAAACTTCACACTAGACCTCAAGCAGCTTGGACTGAGTGCCTCTCCACTCTTCCTCCAGACTCTGGGACCTTGATTTCCAAGTGAAATGCACAACTGGCCTGAACTGTAATATACAAGTAATGGGCCTGGAGGCCTAGTACAGGCTCAGGCACATTACTATGTGTGAACTCCTTCCCCAATCTCTGCTGGTGGAAGGCGTTCTTTACGAGAGTGCGCGCTTCCGGGTTAGCCCTCTCAGACGTATCTGAGGGGTTAAGGCTAGGGCTACACGACGACACCTGTCTCAGCCAGTATCGCTGAGTGTTGGATTTCTTGCAACTGCTGCTGCAATCCCATTAATTTCTATGGGATCCCCGCTACTCAGCGATCCTGGCCGCAACTGATGTCACCATGTAACCCTAGCCTAAATGTTCGCGATCAGCAGTTCCACCAACTGTGGACATTAGCCGCACCCAGCAGCTATGGCACTCACTCCACTCCGTAATGGGTGCCATCTTTAAATTCCCAACATCCGCCATATATGTATGTATTATTTTATCAGTGCCAATTGTTTTTTTTGTATCTTCTCAGAAAACCCTTTAAAGAGGTTCTCCAGAAATGAAGACTTTTTCTGTACTGCCTCGATAAAGAGAAGATTTATACTTACCTGCTCCCCTCTGATCCGGTCCTCTGCGCTGTCTCCTGCATGTCCATGTTCTGGTCTCTGTGGTGAATGGACTGGTTGCATGCTCTGCTGCAGCCAATAACTGGCATCAGTGGTGATGTGCCACTTGTGACCATGCCCATGTACCACCGGATGTAAACAGTCTGGGGACTGGACATGGACATGCAGGAGCCAGCACGTAGGACCGGAGTGGTGGGAAGAAAGTAAATACTTATGGAGGCAGACTGCAGGCATTAGACAAAAAGGACCCCTTTAAGGCTAAACATGGCAGGTCTTCAAGGAATTCACATGCTTTACTTTTGTTTGTTTTGTAGGAGCCAGCAGAAATCCTTCCATGTGGTTGGAGCTTTGACTCATGTGTTCACCAGAAGTCTACCATTGGAGAATACAGTGGCATTGCAGTTAATCGATGCACTAACTTCTGTCCAGGACCCAAAATGCACTGAAGCTGCAGTAGACAGGTGAGGAGAGAGAGTTTAGGCTCTGTGCACACTACATCTGTCATCCCAGCAGACACGTCCTATATCCATAGGGCTTCATTCATCTGACAGAGGCTACAGAGCATAAGTGACATAAAGACAAGTGAAAAGATATGATATGATGCTGGCCAGTGATTGGCTGCAGTGGTCGTGTGTCGTCAATAGGCCACAACATGTTAGAAGTCACAAATGTGCATTGCTGTCCTCCACCGATTTCCCTGCCAGTGCCCCATCCCACTGCTCTGCGCTTCCTGGTCAGCCAATGACTGGCCTTAGAAGAGTTATGCTATGATAAAAGGGGTTGGCCTATCTCATATTTACATTTTTTTAGGCACCCAAAGCATCAGATTGCCATTTCTATTTAGTAATAGAATGCCACCTGCAGGCCTGCATTGGTATATACCAGTAATAGGCCTGGAAGCCTTGTACGGGCTTACGTCTATTACTACTAAGGAACGCCTTCCCTGATCAGCAAGGGGAAGATGGTCTGGCCCAGGATTCTAAGCTATCAGATACTGTGGTCACATTAGACCATGGCACCTGAGGAGTTAAATGTCTGCGATCAGCATTTCCAATGATCCCAGACATTAGCCCCGGGTGTCTGTGGCACCTGCGCAGCTTCAGAGTGGGCTCTAGTTTTAAAGACTCGACCTCCGAGGTACATGTATGGTGGAGGTTGAGAAGGGGTCAATAGATGAAATCTGAGCTCTATTTGGTTGCTGTGGGCAGCAGGATCAGAGTTCCTGACATTGTTCATATTTGAGATCCTAAAAATGTATTTTTACGTTTTGTGTCTTTCAGGGGTTTCCTGTGGAACACACCATGTCACCCCATCAGTGTAATATATAAAGAACTGATAAAACCTTGTGAAGAGAATCTGCCCCTAAACGTCATAGAAGACACGTTTTCCCTTACTTGTCAGGACAACGCTTGCTTAGGTGGCCCTCCATATTCAGCAGCTCCCTCCAGCCTTTACTTTGTGATGCTTGGTAAAGACAAGGGAGCGTCGGAAATTTTGGATGACTTCCACAAGAAGGATATTCGGCAGGCACCTTACTTGGGCAGTGTCCATAGCAATCCTAGCACTGGGCTGTGTCATCTAAGACCCTCACTTACATGCTTTATTAATGACATCACTCGCAGAGCCATCCTAAGACCCAATGACCTCACCATTGTGAGTGGGCTCGTTTTTAGGAAGTGCTTAATATCCCCCAGGACGATGCCAGTTTATCATGAGGTCCTCATGATGTTAGCTTATCGAGGTCATACCCTGGGAGACAGACTCCAGCTGTTGATGGACACTGTCAAGGACGCCATAGACAGCATTGCGGCATCAGTCATCCTCAATTCCACGGAAACTGAGGACAATGAGAAAATGGGAAATCGTTTGTCAAGATTCGTCGTAACGTTTCATCAGAACAATGAAGATTACACCATCACCATATCCTCTGCTGACCATGATCAGATAATAGGGACAATTAGGATGGTTCCTCCCGGAGATCAGTACGAAGATCTTGGGTTTCTTACAGTAGCTCTGAATGTAGATTTAGTGGCCATGAGTCTTCTGGGTATTGAAGACTGGCGGATGCTGTGGACGGAAGATGAAAGGTTCATAGAACAATTTCGTCATCAGGACTTGAAGCCTTTTCAGAGCTTTTCTTTGTATCCCCCATACTACATTCATGATGTTAGTTTTTGGGTTGAGGGTAACTCCGTATTTGATCATGTGGAGTTTCACACCATAGCACTGCGAATGTCCAAGGGAAACATTGTTGATGTTCAGCTGCTGGACCGGTATGAAAATGTGGAAACTGGGAAAACTGGTCTGTGTTACCGGCTGAAATATCAGTCTTGTGATCGAGCCCTGGGCTACAGCTCAGCACTGGCAATGCAGCTACTGCTAAGGGAGGAGCTGCAGAGGTGTCTCCAAGTCATTATCCGGTAGCATAGGAGTCTACAAGTCATTGTCTGGTAGCAGAGGAGTCTACAAGTCATTGTCTGGTAGCGGAGGAGTCTACAAGTCATTGTCTGGTAGCGGAGGAGTCTACAAGTCATTGTCTGGTAGCGGAGGAGTCTACAAGTCATTGTCTGGTAGCGGAGGAGTCTACAAGTCATTGTCTGGTAGCGGAGGAGTCTACAAGTCATTGTCTGGTAGCGGAGGAGTCTACAAGTCATTGTCTGGTAGCGGAGGAGTCTACAAGTCATTGTCTGGTAGCAGAGGAGTCTACAAGTCATTGTCTGGTAGCAGAGGAGTCTACAAGTCATTGTCTGGTAGCAGAGGAGTCTACAAGTCATTGTCTGGTAGCAGAGGAGTCTACAAGTCATTGTCTGGTAGCAGAGGAGTCTACAAGTCATTGTCTGGTAGCAGAGGAGTCTACAAGTCATTGTCTGGTAGCAGAGGAGTCTACAAGTCATTGTCTGGTAGCAGAGGAGTCTACAAGTCATTGTCTGGTAGCAGAGGAGTCTACAAGTCATTGTCTGGTAGCAGAGGAGTCTACAAGTCATTGTCTGGTAGCAGAGGAGTCTACAAGTCATTGTTCTGGTAGCAGAGGAGTCTACAAGTCATTGTCTGGTAGCAGAGGAGTCTACAAGTCATTGTCTGGTAGCAGAGGAGTCTACAAGTCATTGTCTGGTAGCAGAGGAGTCTACAAGTCATTGTCTGGTAGCAGAGGAGTCTACAAGTCATTGTCTGGTAGCAGAGGAGTCTACAAGTCATTGTCTGGTAGCAGAGGAGTCTACAAGTCATTGTCTGGTAGCAGAGGAGTCTACAAGTCATTGTCTGGTAGCAGAGGAGTCTACAAGTCATTGTCTGGTAGCAGAGGAGTCTACAAGTCATTGTCTGGTATGGTAGCAGAGGAGTCTACAAGTCATTGTCTGGTAGCAGAGGAGTCTACAAGTCATTGTCTGGTAGCAGAGGAGTCTACAAGTCATTGTCTGGTAGCAGAGGAGTCTACAAGTCATTGTCTGGTAGCGGAGGAGTCTACAAGTCATTGTCTGGCAGCGGAGGAGTCTACAAGTCATTGTCTGGCAGCGGAGGAGTCTACAAGTCATTGTCTGGCAGCGGAGGAGTCTAGGGGTCATTGTCCGGCAGCGGAGGAGTCTAGGGGTCATTGTCCGGCAGCGGAGGAGTCTAGGGGTCATTGTCCGGCAGCGGAGGAGTCTAGGGGTCATTGTCCGGTAGCGGAGGAGTCTAGGGGTCATTGTCCGGTAGCGGAGGAGTCTAGGGGTCATTGTCCGGTAGCGGAGGAGTCTAGGGGTCATTGTCCGGTAGCGGAGGTGTATCCAACTCACTGTCGGGTATCATTTACCAATTCTGTGTTTTAGTAAATTTTATTGATGTATAAGGTGGGTAGTCACACGTGGCAGATTCATTGCAGAAATTGCTGTGATTGGAAAACCCTTTCCATCCAGCTGAATGGGGTTGATTCTGCAGCAGGTGTATGGATTTCTGCTGGACCTATTCATAAGAACTGGATAGTCATGGCTATTTCTGCAGTAATCTGCCACATGCGAATATGTCCTAATGATGGAAAAATGTGCCAAAAATGAACAGTATGGGTTATAATAAAACCCCCCTTTTTCTTATGAACCTTCTTTCTTTTACTCATTTACATCACTCATATGTCTCACATCAGTCCTTGTCCCTGTTGACGCCCGCATCTTAAATTCCAAATTGTACGTTTTTTTTTTTTTTGCATTGTGGGTAGAAACCCGAGTACACAAAGGAAACCCACACAAATACATGGAGAATACACAAACTCCATGTAGATGTTGCCCAGATTCAAACCCAGAATCCAACGCTGTCAGGCCTCATTCACATTCATGATGTTAGTTTTTGGGTTGAGGGTAACTCCGTATTTGATCATGTGGAGTTTCACACCATAGCACTGCGAATGTCCAAGGGAAACATTGTTGATGTTCAGCTGCTGGACCGGTATGAAAATGTGGAAACTGGGAAAACTGGTCTGTGTTACCGGCTGAAATATCAGTCTTGTGATCGAGCCCTGGGCTACAGCTCAGCACTGGCAATGCAGCTACTGCTAAGGGAGGAGCTGCAGAGGTGTCTCCAAGTCATTATCCGGTAGCATAGGAGTCTACAAGTCATTGTCTGGTAGGAGAGGAGTCTACAAGTCATTGTCTGGTAGCAGAGGAGTCTACAAGTCATTGTCTGGTAGCGGAGGAGTCTACAAGTCATTGTCTGGTAGCAGAGGAGTCTACAAGTCATTGTCTGGTAGCGGAGGAGTCTACAAGTCATTGTCTGGTAGCAGAGGAGTCTACAAGTCATTGTCTGGTAGCGGAGGAGTCTACAAGTCATTGTCTGGTAGCAGAGGAGTCTACAAGTCATTGTCTGGTAGCAGAGGAGTCTACAAGTCATTGTCTGGTAGCAGAGGAGTCTACAAGTCATTGTCTGGTAGCAGAGGAGTCTACAAGTCATTGTCTGGTAGCAGAGGAGTCTACAAGTCATTGTCTGGTAGCAGAGGAGTCTACAAGTCATTGTCTGGTAGCAGAGGAGTCTACAAGTCATTGTCTGGTAGCAGAGGAGTCTACAAGTCATTGTCTGGTAGCAGAGGAGTCTACAAGTCATTGTCTGGTAGCAGAGGAGTCTACAAGTCATTGTCTGGTAGCAGAGGAGTCTACAAGTCATTGTCTGGTAGCAGAGGAGTCTACAAGTCATTGTCTGGTAGCAGAGGAGTCTACAAGTCATTGTCTGGTAGCAGAGGAGTCTACAAGTCATTGTCTGGTAGCAGAGGAGTCTACAAGTCATTGTCTGGTAGCAGAGGAGTCTACAAGTCATTGTCTGGTAGCAGAGGAGTCTACAAGTCATTGTCTGGTAGCAGAGGAGTCTACAAGTCATTGTCTGGTAGCAGAGGTTAAGTCATGTCTGGTAGCAGAGGATTACAAGTCATTGTCTGGTAGCAGAGGAGTCTACAAGTCATTGTCTGGTAGCAGAGGAGTCTACAAGTCATTGTCTGGTAGCAGAGGAGTCTACAAGTCATTGTCTGGTAGCAGAGGAGTCTACAAGTCATTGTCTGGTAGCAGAGGAGTCTACAAGTCATTGTCTGGTAGCAGAGGAGTCTACAAGTCATTGTCTGGTAGCAGAGGAGTCTACAAGTCATTGTCTGGCAGCAGAGGAGTCTACAAGTCATTGTCTGGCAGCAGAGGAGTCTACAGGTCATTGTCTGGCAGCGGAGGAGTCTAGGGGTCATTGTCCGGCAGCGGAGGAGTCTAGGGGTCATTGTCCGGTAGCGGAGGAGTCTAGGGGTCATTGTCCGGTAGCGGAGGAGTCTAGGGGTCATTGTCCGGTAGCGGAGGGTCTAGGGTCATTGTCCGGTAGCGGAGGTGTATCCAACTCACTGTCGGGTATCATTTACCAATTCTGTGTTTTAGTAAATTTTATTGATGTATAAGGGGGTAGTCACACGTGGCAGATTCATTGCAGAAATTGCTGTGATTGGAAAACCCTTTCCATCCAGCTGAATGGGGTTGATTCTGCAGCAGGTGTATGGATTTCTGCTGGACCTATTCATAAGAACTGGATAGTCATGGCTATTTCTGCAGTTATCTGCCACATGCGAATATGTCCTAATGATGGAAAAATGTGCCAAAAATGAACAGTATGGGTTATAATAAAACCCCCCTTTTTCTTATGAACCTTCTTTCTTTTACTCATTTACATCACTCATATGTCTCACATCAGTCCTTGTCCCTGTTGACGCCCGCATCTTAAATTCCAAATTGTACGTTTTTTTTTTTTTGCATTGTGGGTAGAAACCCGAGTACACAAAGGAAACCCACACAAATACATGGAGAATACACAAACTCCATGTAGATGTTGCCCAGATTCAAACCCAGAATCCAACGCTGTCAGGCCTCATTCACACGTCTGCGATGACGTCTGTGACAAGTGGTCACTGGTTCATCAGTGAAGGATCCATGTTTGGCCCATGTGTCTATTTTTTTGCCCTCCCTGTGTCCTCTATCTCCAGGTAGTGTACACTGCTCGGCTGAAAATTAATTTCCAGAGCATTTCCCACCAGAGTTCTGTGAAAAACCACTGATATAACAGAGATGTCATCCGTGTTAAGAAATGTGAACGAGGCCTAAGTGCTGCTGCTGGTCAGTCCAACATTTCCAGGAGGAATGTGAGAGGAATTATATAACCATGAGATCTAATATCTCCAGAACTGTAATTTCAGTGCAAGTTTTACTATGATATTGTCCGCTTTCAGTCGAGCGTATTTGCAATGCGTCTAGAGTCTGGATTTAATGTACCGGAATCTGCTGCTAGTGTTAATGAATGGAGCTATTTACATGTGCGATTAATTTCCGTCAGGGTTTGAAATCTGCAGTTTTGTGCACATTTGTTTCCAAATCTGCACATTACAGTCTGTGCAGGGCATAAATAATGAAGGAAGGAAGAAATACGCATATAAATCCTGATGACAATACTGATGGTATATCATCAGGATCCTGAGCCAGAATACTGACAGATTTCAACACGCTCGTCTGAAAGTGGCCATAAGGAATGTTAGTAGAATCTGTCCTCAAGAAATTCCCTGTTAAGCCAGGCACAGTGTCTTGTAGGGTGAGCTATATGCAATGATCCCTCTCACTTACTAATCTGTTGCTTTATTCTGGAGAAAAAGTACTGCAAGTAAATCCATATGCAAACAAGCAGTTAAAGGGGATTTCAGAGACTGGAAACCCCTATTGATATTGCCAGAGAGGAGCAGAGATAAAAAGAAAACAAAAGTCCCATCTGTTGCTGGCAATGCGTTCTGGCTTCAAGCTTCCTTCCTGTCTTCACAACCTTCACCTCTGCTGGCCAATCAGTGGCTTCAGTGGTGATGTATTAGCCTGGCATGTGACCGCTGTGGCCATTGATTGGCCAGTGAAGGTGACCAGGAGTGGCTTGGCAACCTAAAGTAGGCCTCGGGGAAAAAAAAAATTAAAAATGGCCATGTCTTATAGGTGGGTCCAAATTGACAGAGGGTGGGGGCAACACAAGTAGGCAGGGTCTTCAGTACCAATAGTGCTGCACAAGCTACCTCACCAAAAAGCTGCCCTTCTGTGGCTGCCAGTGAGGTGAGATGTGACTGTCGGCACCCATCATCCTACCTTTAACCTACAGGAGAATACAGCACTACATACCTATTACATCCGGTAATGGTTCCTCTGATTGTAGTTGTTCTCATTCCTGATCTTCTCCATACAGCCCAGATCACCAGGATGACTTCTTTCAACCACTTCTCGTCTCTGCAGAGTTTGCAACACAGACATCTTAGGGCTCGTTCACATCAGCGTTATGCTTTCCGTTTGTGTTTTCCGTTATAACATGGTTATAACGGAGAATAACGGAAACCATAAGACGGAAGTCAAAACGGAAGCCTTTAGAGGCATTCCGTTTTGATCCGTCATAATAGAAGCCTATGAGAATCATAACGGATCCATTTGGTTCCCGTTATGCAAGACGGAAAACAAAGTCCTGTCGACAGGACTTTTTTTTCCGTTCTGCATAACGGAACTCAGACGGATCCGTTATGATTCTCATAGGCTTCTATTATGACGGATCAAAACGGAATGCCTCTAAAGGCTTCCGTTTTGACTTCCGTCTTATGGTTTCCGTTATAACCATGTTATAATGGAAAACACAAACGGAAAGCATAACGCTGATGTGAACGAGCCCTTAGATCCTTAATTTTCTGTCATCTGTCTTTCTGCTACCACCTGAATACTGTGCCCCATAATGTCCTCAGTAGTATGCTCTCTGTAGTAGCTGCGCAAAAAAACCCTGAGTGCTTTTACGTGGCTCCATCTGCAGTACAGGCCACAGGCCTCTTGCAGCCTGAGATACCGCCATCCTGTGCCATTTGTACGCTGCCTCATAGGCTTTTATGAATGACCACCTGTAAAGCCATAACTACCTCCCTGGGGTGACATGAATACGCCAAATCAAACCAACCAAGAAAAAACATGTCTACTGTCCACATAAAATTCAATCATGTAAAATTACATACATAAAAACCTCCACATTACAGCAAATGGAATCACATAGACTGTGGGGAGACACCTGGTGGACAAACGAGTAATGGCGCCGAAGTATCATAAGGTTCTCAACTATGTAGCTGTAAACATTTCCTATAAGGTGCCAAATGTATAATCTATTATTGGTATCCTACAAGGTCGCAGGTAGCAATATAACAACCATAAGGACTGTCCAGGTAAAAAAAAAAAATACCAAAGACCAAAAGTACACATAATACCTTAGACCAAAGGATACTAAGAGCGGACCCGATGAGTTTTACAAAAAATGACTTTGTCCGGACATCCCCAGCAATTCATCGTCACACTACATCACATATAATAGTAAGTGGATCTATTAGAAAGTACAACTTGTCCTACAGAAAACAAGCCTTCATACGGCTATATGGACGAAAAATAAAAAAGTTATGGCCCCAGGAAGGAAGGGAGAAAAAAATGAAAAGGGGAAAAACAGAAAATTGCTGCATCAAGCAAGGGTAAAAAAATTAAAATGCTCTTTTTAAAAAAAAAAAAAAAAAAAATTGCTTTGCATCGTCATATTCTGACACCCATAACTTTTTTATTTTTGGGAGGCGAGGTGACCAAAAACAACAATTCCAGCATTTTTTTTTACAGTGCATATCCAGGTTAAATAATGGGATATGTTTTTTTTCCATAGTTTTGGTTTATCAATATTTTTAAACACTTTATTGAACTTTTTTTTTTTTACACTCTTTTTAGTCCCCTTAGGAGACCTGAACCTGCAATCCAACTCTGCACTCCTGTATTACTGTGCACACTCTTTCTGCACACTAATACTCCTGGATCTGTTAGTGGCCAGGACATGGCAGGACTGGGTCCCTTCAGGAGGCCCCCCAGCTGCCATGTCAAGTACTCGGTACCCTGTGATTGTATTTGCAGGGTACTGATCGGAGGTCAGAGGGAGCTCCCACCCTCTAACCGCTCACATGTTGCGGTCGCTATTGACTGTGGAATCTGGCGGGTTAAACTGCCAGGATTGGAGTTATCTTTGATCCCAGCAGTGGGGGTTGGGTGCTCCTGAGCAATCACCATGATGTATTATTACTACATAAAGTATTAAGTACCAGCGCTGTGTGATGTAATAGTATGTCACAAAGCATTAATAGGGTAAAAGAGTCTGGCTGCTTCTTTCCTCACCCCCATTAGGGTGTCCATGTATGTGCAGTGTTCCCCTTTCTGGCCCTCTGCCTCCCAGCCAGGTGGTCAATATGCCAGCTCATTGAAATCAATGGCACGGCATAGGCATACACGTGGAGCAGTGCTGCTTGTAGGAAGCAGATTACATATGTGCAGGGCTATAAATAGGGACTCTCTGGTTCAAGCCACTGGATGTGTATAGTTATACTTTGGGAAGAGTTAGAGGCGTAGCCTAGTACCCCTCTATGATGGCACAGGACAACCCAGAACTGCAGAGAAGCTATGGGCGCCATACGATTGTTCCTTACCACACGTACACTCATCCGTATTTTAAACTCCAGGCTCTTTTTGGGGTCTCCATTGGCAATTACTGTATTTCAGATGATGCTAAATTTAGCGAAAGCCCAATGGAGTCCACTATCTGTCAGTAGGGTCCAAGGGGTGCAGTTGGGATCTGTCATATGAGAAATAACGCACCAATGGCACCAGCTTCTGGTGTGAACTGAGACTTATGGACAGGAATGTGTTTTCTGTGAGATTTTTTCTTTTGCTGGTGGAAGATTCAGGCGGCTAGAGCTGCCTTTCAAAGCGTCAATCAAGATATTGGTACAGATACTGCGCAGAGAAAACGTGAGCTTGTATCTTGGCTTGTACCGGAGCTCTACATACACGGATATAATGCGGAGCTTGTGCCGGACCTAACATACACGGATATAAAAGGCTGCATCCAGTCTACCTGTCACCTGCGCTGTAACACGTCATGCCTCTGACATACGCATGCGCAATTGGAAACTAAAGCGCCAGAAGGAAACATGGCGTCGGACTGTATCTCAATGATTACCCGCACGCGGAAGTGAGTTGTGTTGCCCTCAGTAGCCATGGCGTCCAAGGGGGCTCGACAGCGGTGGAAAGGAACCGGTGGAGAGAGGGAGGAAAATAGCGGAAAACTTAAAGAAGAGGCGAAGGGGACGGAGCACAGAGCCGAGTGAGGGCTGCCTCTAATATACTCCTCATGTGTGCCCCGGACAGAGTGTGCATGTGGTGATATTATAGTAATGTATGTGTGTACATGTGATATTATAGCAGTGTATGTGTGTACGTGTGGTGATATTATAGCAGTGTATGTGTGTACGTGTGCAGGGGCGGTCTTGGGCACCACACATCCTATGCATTCGCATAGGGCCCCCGACGTCCAAGGGGGCCCCCACGCTCCGCTCTTGTGCTGGTGTCCAAGACCGCCCGCCCAGCTGTCACGTACTGCATTTGTCCGAATGCGTACTCATTTTATAAATTAGTACACTAATGCGTGCTAATTTATAAAATGCATACACATTAGTGTACATACTAAAATATGCATATGAATTAGCGTGCAGATTTGAAAAAGCGCACGCAAATTCCACCCGAGCATGCTCTAGTCCCAGTCTTTGATGTGTGGGGGGGGCGTGCCATTGGGGGGGTGTCATCAGAGGGTGTGTCATCAGGGGCGTGGCGCATCATTGGGGGGTGGGGGCCCCCGGACATAACTTCGCTTAGGGCCCCAGAAATGCCAAGACCGCCCCTGTACGTGTGGTGATATTATAGCAGTGTATGTGTGTACGTGTGGTGATATTATAGCAGTGTACGTGTGTACGTATGGTGATATTATAGTAATGTATGTGTGTACATGTGATATTATAGCAGTGTATGTACGTATGGTGATATTATAGTAATGTATGTGTGTACATGTACTGATATAGTAATGTATGTGTGTACATGAGATATTATAGTAATGTATGTGTACATGTGATATAGCAGTGTATGTGTGTACATGTGATATTATAGCAGTGTATGTGTGTACGTATGGTGATATTATAGTAATGTATGTGTGTACATGTGATATAGCAGTGTATGTGTGTACATGTGGTGATATAGTAATGTATGTGTGTACATGTGATATTATAGTAATGTATGTGTGTACATGTGATATTATAGTAATGTATGTGTGTACATGTACTGATATTATAGTAATGTATGTGTGTACATGTACTGATATTATAGTAATGTATGTGTGTACATGTACTGATATAGTAATGTATGTGTGTACATGAGATTATAGTAATGTATGTGTACATGTGATATAGCAGTGTATGTGTGTACATGTGATATTATAGCAGTGTATGTGTGTACGTATGGTGATATTATAGTAATGTATGTGTGTACATGTGATATAGCAGTGTATGTGTGTACATGAGATATTATAGTAATGTATGTGTGTACATGTGATATAGCAGTGTATGTGTGTACATGTGATATTATAGTAATGTATGTGTGTACATGTGGTGATATTATAGTAATGTATGTGTGTACATGTGGTGATATAGTAATGTATGTGTGTACATGTACTGATATTATAGTAATGTATCTGTGTACAGGTACTGATATTATAGTAATGTATGTGTGTACATGTGGTATTATAGTAATGTATCTGTGTACATGTACTGATATTATAGTAATGTATCTGTGTACATGTACTGATATTATAGTAATGTATCTGTGTACATGTGATATTATAGCAGTGTATGTGTGTACGTATGGTGATATTATAGTAATGTATGTGTGTACATGTGATATAGCAGTGTATGTGTGTACATGAGATATTATAGTAATGTATGTGTGTACATGTACTGATATTATAGTAATGTATGTGTGTACATGTACTGATATTATAGTAATGTATGTGTGTACATGTACTGATATTATAGTAATGTATGTGTGTACATGTACTGATATTATAGTAATGTATCTGTGTACATGTACTGATATTATAGTAATGTATCTGTGTACATGTACTGATATTATAGTAATGTATGTGTGTACATGTACTGATATTATAGTAATGTATGTGTGTACATGTACTGATATTATAGTAATGTATGTGTGTACATGTGGTATTATAGTAATGTATCTGTGTACATGTACTGATATTATAGTAATGTATCTGTGTACATGTGGTGATATTATAGTAATGTATGTGTGTACGTGTACTGATATTATAGTAGTGTTTGTGTGTACATGTACTGATATTATAGTAGTGTTTGTGTGTACGTGTGATAATATTAGAGCAGTGTTTGTGTGTACATTTAGAGTGGGGCAGAACTCTGTATTCTGGACCCTGGTATACTGGTTCTGTGGTGCGTGCCCATTCCTGAATATCAGCTATATAATCTAATGTATGACCCTGATGGGCCGGTGCAGTAGCAATTGCTTTATGTTATATGGATGAGATGTGTACTGCTCTGCAGATATAGGCGCTGAGATGCCTGATTGTCGCAGTCGCTTTTGGCATGAGGACCTATAGGTGTATACAGTCTAAGGGCTCATGCATACGGCCGTGGAATGCAAACAGTGGGTCTGCAATATACAAGCACCGGCGGTGTGCACTCCGTATCACGGATGTGGACCCATTAACTTGATACAGAGCGGAGGCACGGATTGGAAGCACTATGGAGTGGTTTCATGGGATTTCGGTCCGTGCCTCCGCACCGCAAAAAATGGATCATGTTCTATTTTTTTGGGGTGTGGATCGTGGAGCCATTGAAGGGCTGTTTGCAGTCTGCAGCACAGGACACACACCCTAAGAGTACTGGTGCGGGTTTACAAACAGAATTTTTTGGGGGATTTTCGGGCCGATTTCTCTGTGTTTTTGCACCAAGTCCTCATCTGTTACTGCGTATTTTGTGGCTGATTTACCCCCCCCCCCCCCGTTCGATCTCATCCTTTCCTGGCTTAGTTACCCATAGCAACCAATCAGATTCCACCTTTCATTTTCCAAAGTAGCTGTAAGGTGGAATCTGATTGGTTGCTATGGGCTGTTGAGTTAGGTATTCGGTTATTAGGTCACATCTCAGCCGTCCGGTTCAGTTAACACCAGTTTTTTGTGTAAACTGAGCCCCAGAAAGTCCACAGTTCCGCTAAACTTTTACTTTTTGTATTGTGCTTGGAAAAGCGGGATTGGATTACCAAGAGGGGCCTGACCTGAAGGTTAAAGAAGAACTCCCGCAAAATTTTTATTCTCTGACCTGTTAGAAAGGTGCATGATATAATCTATAGTGAATGTCATGTTCTTATCAGAGGCTGAAATTGAGAGTTTCCCCTCTCTTCTTATTGTAGCTGTGTCATGTGACCAACTCCCTGACCTCCAACTGACCCAGGACAGGAAGCCAGTCACTTCTCTATTCATTCCTATGAGACTGAAAGTGAGGCTCCCATAGGAATGCATAGAAAATTAGACTTCCTGTCCACACATAAGTCTCTGTGTGAGTTGGTGGGTCTAATTCCTAGTCACATGACAAAGATAAGAAACTTCAGGGAGCTATAACTCAAGAATTCAGCTACTGGTAATAAAATGACATTCACTACAGATTACATCATGTACTTCTAGCAGGACATGGAATAAAAATTTTTGCGGGAGTTCTTCTTTAAAGACAGATGTATTAAAGGGGTTGTCCAGCCTTTACTAAGTGATGGCCTGTCCTCAGGGTACCAGTGATGGCTAACCTCCGCCACTCCAACTGTGGTGAAACTACGACTCCCAGCATGCTCCATTCATTTCTGTGGAGTTCGGAGAACAGCCAAGCAAGTGTGCATCTTGGGAGTTGTAGTTTTACCACAGCTGAAGTGCTGGAGGTTAGCCATCACAGGGGTAGGCCATCACTAGCAGATTGGCAGGGGTCTGACACCCGCACCCCTGCTTGTCAGCTGTTCATGTGTAGCTACGTCGACTGTGTAGCGGATGAGACTTGTTACTACAGTGTTGCTTGCTTTGGAGTCCGCACTGTAATAATGAGCACCTTCAATACACAGTCAATGGCGCTGTGTAGTCCCTGCGCTGACTTCAGGTGAGGGTGCTGGGTGTCAGACCTCTGCCAATCAGCTGGTGATAGTGTCCTGAGGATAGGCTGTCACCTAGTTAAAGCTGGACACCCTCTTTAATGCTAAAGTAAAAAAGGGTGCTCATAGTAAGAACCCCTGTAGTAGTGAAAGGGGAGAGCTAAGCATGCCTAGCCTTCTCTCCGTTCACAGCAACCACAAGTCGGGGTTAGGGGGGGACCCAGTACTCAAGATAGGTGCAGGTCCCCCAGGTGAGAATAACACCTTAAACGCTGTGTGTGACTGAAGCCTGAATAACAGCTTATGATTGCCTTTGGGTGCAATGTTCAAAGCATACTATTTGTTATCTTCTTGTTGTTCTGGCCCTCTATATTGGGAAGTGCAGTAAAAGAACAACCGTCGGCTCCCACTGGGTGAATGTGGGCCTGGGGTGAGGCCAAACGTCTTTATATTCCATGATGTGAACAGAGACTAGTTTATATCCTGATGTCTGATTTCCACTTGGTTAGTAATGGTCACATCTGGTGTTCTTATTCCAGATCTACATGTAGCAAGGCCGCACAGGTGTGGGCACCCGAAGGAGCCACTGCATTTAAATGCCTGATATCTGCCAGATTCTGTGCTGCCCTGCTGAGCAACATCTCCGACTGTGATGAAACCTTCAACTACTGGGAGCCTGTAAGTAACAGATGAAGCTCACATTGTAAATTGTATGATGACTCTTTGTTGAGATCTGGTACTTACCTCCATCGCTAGGTCACTCTTAGTTAAGCCCTTTGGTAGATTTTGTATTCTGCAGTCTACTACAGTTCAACATGGTTGTAACCCAGCTTTCCCAGGAACCTGAAAACCTAGTCTGTTATCTATGGTAGCATTTAGGAATGGGGAGTGGGATTTATCTATGTAGATTTAGTATTCTGCAGTCTATTACAGTGCCACATGGTGGCAACCCAGCTTTCACAGAACCCCAAAAGGCAGATCTGCCTAAACTGTTTAGGAATGAGGAGAAGGATTTATTTAGGTAGACTTTGCATTCTCTTTTACAGCCCCACAAAATGTGTTACCTAGCTTTGCCAGGAGCCTGAATGACAAATCGGCCTAGCTATCACACTATCTGGGATTGAGGAGAAGGATTTATTTATGTAGACTTAGTAATTAGCAGTCACTATTACAGGTTCACATAATTTGTTCCCCAGCTTTCCTGGTACCCTGAATGAAATCTGTCTAGATGTACTACAGTATGGAGGATTTATCACTGGGATTCTTACTCAGTTAGAAAATCCAAGTAGATATTCTACAATACTGGGAATTTAGGAATAGGCAGGCTGTTCTGGCATTCTGCTGTCTAGGAAAACTGGGTAGTAGAGATGAGCGAGCAGTGCTCGTTACGAGCACTGTAGCGCTCGGCTCCTCTGCGCAATGTCCGCAGGCATTCCGGATCCGTCCTCAGCTGCATGTAAGTCAATGAGGACGGATCCGTTTAGTATGACACTCATACCAAACGGATCCGTCCTTCTCACCCGACTGAAAGTCAGTGGGGACGGATCCGTTTGGTATGAGTGTCATACTAAACAGATCCGTCCCCATTGACTTACATGCAGCTGAGGACGGATCCGGAATGCCTGCGGGCATTCTTTCGCAGACGAGCCGAGCGCTACAGTGCTCGTAACGAGCACGCTCGCTCATCTCTACTGGGTAGCATTCTGTGTGGGTCGGTGATGGGGGCATACTAGATATATAAAATAAGTTCCTGCCCTGTGAATCTATCCTGTGGTGCCAGGGCAACATAATCTGTTGTCACCAAGGCAGCTGTACAGCTTGGTGACCCAACTGCATCAAGTTGGTCTATATAACTAGACAAATTTGGAATTTAGCAATCTGGGAAAGTTGGGTAACAACCTCTGCAGATATGTAATGGAGGCCACACTGGGTACTGTACATACTGTGTACATTATATCCATCAAAAGGGTTATGCAAAGAATAAAACAAACCACCCCCCTCCCCAATGCCCGGTCCCTTCATTTACATTATACACCCGTTTCTCTCCTGACCGCCACTGCCTCCCTAGCATCGCGGGTGACGCCAGGGAGGCTTATCCCCATCACTGCCTACTATTGGCTGCTCCCCCATATCCGGACATTTTGATCTGCGGCATGAGGAGATGCAGTGGCGATCGTGCGGCGTTCAGGAGCATCGCGGGTGCTGGGGAGTGTGGTAGGTATAAGTTATATGAGGGGCCAGGGCATTGGGGTCATGTTTTATACTCAGGACACCGTGAGTATGCGCTATATATGTAGTTTGGGCTTAACATGCCTTCACATGCTACTCAGCTTTCCAAAGCTGCTAAAAAGGCAAATCTGCACAATGAGGCAGTAAAAGGCAGAATAATCTCTACATAACATGGTCTGCTCCTATGTATGTACCACATGGCTGGTACAGCTGGAACTATGGCTGGTGCTATTACCCAAATCTGTTTTGTACTATTGGTAACTAGGAGATTCTTTCTAACCAAATGGCCACGCTCACTTTGTAGACAAACTATGCAGCTTTAATCCAGCCCCCTTCTCCTACACTTCCTGGCTCTTGTGCGCTCACATCATAGGGGGGGAGAAGACATGGCTACAGTCTGAGAGAACAACACACTGCTTTTATGTTTATGGTCTGCTGTTGAGATCAGGGATGTACACAGATTCCATAGGGCCCCATAGCAAAGCTTAGTATGGGCCCCCCTGCCCACCCAGTTTCCCAGTACAATCACCTCCAGGCAACAAAAAACACAACGGTCCAGATTTCTGACAAATTTCCTTTTTTTTTTATTTTATTTTTTTTTTATTAAGTTGAAATTTTAATTTAAATAAAATATAAATAAGTCTCCTTCCATCTCAACCATTTTATCTGACTTCAGTGTCAGAAAAAGCAGAACAGGTGCGTTATAAATATGGCACTCATTCTGGACAACATATTTTTCAGTGTATTCATGGCACAAAAACTGGCATAAATACATTGATAAATCTACCTCCCTTTTATTAGAACGCTGGCTGCCTGCAGCCACCACTAGGGGGAGCTCCGTACATTTATACAGTTACTATTGACTGGAATGGAATACATGGATGCAGAGTTTTGTTGCTGGGAAAAGGAGGAGGAGTTCATTTCTAGGACCCCCTCACCCTGGGCCCTTTAGAAGGTGCATGGTCTGCCTCCATTGAAGGTACGCCACTGATTAACTTGTGAAACAAGAACAAATAAAGACACATAAGGAAATCAATATCTGATGGGTAGGGGCCCCACTAATCAGTTGTTTGAAGAGGCCGCAACACTCCAGTAAGCCCTGCAGCCTCCCCGCAGCATCACAAGCAGAGTTCCGTACATTGTATAACACCTATTCGCTGGAATAGCGAGCTGTGTATAATGAGCTATGCCTAGGCCATGTGACCGGTGAATGTGATGTCACTGGCCTAGAAAGAGGCTGCAGCACTCACAGGAACACCACAGCATCCTCTAATAGCTGACCTAGAGTCGGACCCCCACCAATCTGATCTTGATGGCCTATTTTCAATATTGTATTTTCAGAACACCCTGACTATTCAGTGAAATTCTGAAATGTGGGGATGGGCATCGGGCTGTCAGCTTTTTGCTGGGCCAATATCTTATTTTCTTCAAAATCTGTGCAAATTTATATTTACAATAAATAACATTTTTAATAAATACCACTTATTACCTATACCTATCACTTTTTTTTTCTAGACTCACTACCTCGTATATGGCAAAGGATTCCAGACGTGGGAATATTCTCCAGCCTATGCTGTGCGCTCCTATGCATACCTCTGGCTTCATGCTTTCCCTGCATGGTTCCATGCCAATGTCCTCCAGACTAACAAGGTAGGGCTTTCATTGCTTAGTTTTGGGGATAATTAATGCTTCGTTATGATTTTGTGTTTTATCAGCTTTACGTTTCCCTCTCTTTTGGCCTCCATTACCATTTGCTCATAATTAATAATAATTAGTTTCTATAAGAGAAAAAAAACTGTTGGTGACACATTTTCTTGTCGTCTTGTAGGTACTGGTCTTCTACTTCATACGGTGCTTTTTGGCGTTCTGTAGCTGTGTATGTGAACTTTATTTTTACAAGTAAGTATCCCATTGTGAGCTTAAAGGGGTTGTCGACTTATTAAAAAATGTCCCCCAGAGCAGCAATTATCATAAAATAAGAGAATGTGTACGCTCCAGGGGTGCACCTAGCCTTTCTGCTGCCTGAGGTGAAAACTGAAATGGCGCCCCCCTCTTCCCAATGCTAATTTCCTAACCTAACCCCTTCCCTTCATCCCTACTGTTAAACACATACTTGGAAAACATTACACACAGAACTACAAAACATACAGGGTAATACAGCGCCACATACTGTGCCCACTGTGCTTCCTAATACTATACTGCAGAGACAGATAATCCCCTTTTGCTGCCCTGCCTCACCTCGCCTCATTGCTGGTGCACTCCTGCCTCCCCCCACTTCCCACACCAATCCTCCTAGTTGCTGCAGTCTCGATGTCATCATCTGGGCTGCAGCAATGACGTGCTCGTATACACCACACACTGCTGCAGCCAGTCGGTGGCCTCAGCAGTTTTCCTTATACACATCTCAGCTGCAGAAGAACCTCTTTGTGAGAGCAGTATGGAGCTCATGTTCATTAGGCTGATGTGCATAGTCCTCTTCCTCTTCAGAGGGTCTGCAGCAGCTGAGATTTGTATTTTAAAGGGGTTGCTCTGAACCCGGACATACCCTTAATTTCACCCAGGCAGCCCGCCTGATGTTCACATCGGAGCATCCTATGCTCCGATCCCCTTCTTTTCCCTGCGCTAATTAGTGCAGGGCAAAGGCATTTAGCCCAGTTCCGGTGACGAACAAAGCTCACTGCCGGGCAGAGGCTTCCGCCCAGCAGTGAGCCTGGTGACGTCAGCAGCACTGATGGGCGGGCTTCAGTAAAACAGCTAGGGCAGCACTAAAGCTGGCCCATTACAGCCGGTGACTTCACCGAAGCTTCCGCCCGGCAGTCTGTTATGTAAACAGAAGAGCCCTTGCCCTGCGTGATCCAACTCAGGGCAAGGGAAGGGCATCAAGCTCTGAACCCGGACAACCCCTTTAAGCAAACAAACCATGACAGATTGCATCGGCAGAAATGTATGGGTCCCACGTAGCACTGTATGCCCCTCTATTATTGAGGTGGTGTGATGTGAGAAAGCACCAAGTACAATGAGGCCAATCTGAGACCATCCAAAGTTAAGATAGTGTATGATAGAACTGAACATTTGTCACCGAATATCTGGTCTTCTCAAAGAGGTGGTCTTTTAGGGGAGCTTTCGCTGCTTTACCAATGGGTTTTCCTACACTCAATATTTATCATCTATCCATACGATGTTCTGATAAGTGTCTGATCACGTGGGGTCCCCACAGTTATTAGAACAGGGGTACGGATTCACGCGAAACGCTTGTTCATCTGGTGAAATGATTGGAGGGTGGACAGCTCATGATCTTTCCGGGGCAGCAAATTGTGCGGTCTAAACAGCACTCTGCTGCCCAGGAGCAATGATTCTGTATGGGGACAAGCCATAGCAATACCGATCACTCATCCTCATACTGGGGAAGGGATCGCTGCATGTAAATCGCTGCTCCTCGGATAGTGTAAATGCAGCTTAAAGGGGTTCTCCAAGTTATTTTTTTATTGATGACTCGGGATAGGTCATCAACAAGCTTCATCGAATCGACCTTTGGATCATAGATCTGAAGTCGATTCGTTTAAATACTTACATTTTAATGCTGTATCCGTGGAGCCAAAGTTCTTCTTGTCTGAAGTTGTGCAAGACTTTGGTTAATTCCTACTGTGTTCATATCTGTGTATTGAAAAATTTTTTAAAATAGCAATCCAAACTGGGCTCTGGTAGTAGCTGGTACCTCGGTACCAAAGCCCAGTTCAGATTACTATTTTAAATTGTTTTTCAATACGCGGATATGCATACGGTAGAATTAACCGTCTATTCTGCAGCCACCTCCCCACATCTCTCTACTTACCTACACTTCCCCCTAGTTCCTCTTTAGGATTTTAATACGATGCATGTCAGGCTTGAGTAGCAGTCCCCATGGGCGTTTACTATTGCTATGAGGTGGGTGCCCCAAACCACCAAGCACTTGTTGGGTTATTTCATAGTTTTTAATCACACACGTCTTATGCTTCTTGTCTTTTTTCAGGGCGGTTTGCAAAAGATTTGGACTCCATGTTGGGCGGTTGATGTTGGCTTTCCTTGTCCTCAGCACAGGAATGTTTTGTTCAGCCGCTGGTAGGTGCCAATGATACGCTGGGTGGTTATCCTCTCCCAGTAGAGCACTGTGCACTTAAATGGGACACTTCTGTCAGCGAAGGGTATTCGTTTGGCATTTTCATATTTCTTCCTGGAGCCATAACTTTTTTTTTTATTTTTCTGTTCACATAATACTTGTAAGGGTTTGGGTTTTGCAGGACAAGTTGTACTTTTCTATTTTAATATGGCATACAATGTAGTGGGAAGGAGGAAAAAAAATTCCTTGGAAAATAAAAAGCAATTCCTCCACTGTTTGACAGGTTTTGTCCCTAGGGCATTCAATTTGTGGCTAAAATAACCTGTGCCCTTCTGGGTCAGTACAATTACAACGATACCACATATGTATAGGTTTTTTTTATATGTGTAAACGCCTAGAGGCAACTACTACGCCCTCTGCACTTTAGTTGTCAGGGTCAGGCACGATGATGTTTGCAGTGCCTGGTCCTATCAATCAGATTGCAGAGGATCAGCAGTTGCAGAGAGAGCAGAACCTCTAGGTGTAATGGTAACGCCCCCATTGCTCCTAGAGGCTCATTTGCATATATTTAAATTTCACAGCTTCCAGGTGCACATGTAACAGTTCAGCCAGTGTCATAGGTACAAAACTGCTGACAGATGCCTTTTAAAGAGCCAGGACAAGAAGTAGATTACATGGTGTGACGTCACAGAATTATTTTCAGAAAACTATCTACCCATCATCTTCACAATATTCACATAAGGCTAATACGTGAGAAAAAAATGTGATGAAAGTGTCCATTTACATGTTAATTTCTTGTAGCTACATTTCAGTTTCACCATTCTTTCGTGGCCGGATGCTAGGCAGAGGGCTTGTCTCATCAGACAACACAAAGTTCAGAATGTGTCCCACTCCCCATACCCCTGGCAAGCAGCTGCAGGGGAAATGTATTTTATCACCTGGCAGCCTTTGTAATCCATCATTATTAGAACTTGCTTCTACCACTGAATGCTATTGTTTGCCATTGATGGCTGCATCAGAGTTTAAAGGAGCCAGGAGGGCTGGAGAGCACCTACTGCCATCATGTATAGTGCATGGACACCCAGGACCATCACCTATCTTGGAAGCACCATTACCTATCTTGGCTGTTCATCTGGTGTTCGTGGAGGGAACATTGACCAGCCTTCAGTATGGGAACCAGCCCTACTGCCTTCAGTTAGGAGACCTTATTTTGTTGGTGTCCAAGCGGAAAGATCTTGGAATGACGTAACACAGAAGGATATTTGGCATCTGTATGACCATTACCATGGTAGCAAGCAAGGGCAGATGTTACCCAGTATCACTATGACCCTGCCAACATATACCCTGCTGCAGAACCCAAAACATAAGGTGCACCCCCTTGTTTGTGTGATCATGGACCAAGCTCGAGTAGCAGTTTGTACTTTTTGCGGACCGTATGTGGAACCATTCATTTCAATGGGTCTTCAAAAAAACTGAAGTTTATTCCGTGTGCATTCTGTTTCCATATGTCTGTTCCGCAAAAATATAGAACATGTCCTATTATTATCTGCATTACAGACAGGGATAGTACTGTTCTTTTAGGGGGCAGCTGTTCTGTTCCGCAAAATACGGAATGTACACGGACGTCATCCATATGTTTTGCGGATCACAAAATACATACGGTCATGTGCGTGAGGCCTAAGCGGGTTGGCCCATCTCAGACATTGATGACCCGCTCCTGTGTCTACTACAGGGCTGTCGTTGACTCGTATAGCTGCTTCTGTTCTCTTTGCTTTGTGATTGTCCTCATGTCTCATATGATCCTTTTTATCAGTGTGACTACGAGGAGCATAATTAAAGGGGTTGTCCAAGTTATGAAAAAAAAATATAGCACTGTAAATCTGATGGGCAGCAATATATAACTAAGTTTTAGGCCAAAAAAATCTCTATTTCCTCATTTCCCTGGTTCTCTTCTGGCCTTTGTTTACATGCAGTAATAACAATCTCTGCCCCTCCCCCCTTCTCTGCAAAGGCAGTGAATACAAGTGCTGAGTGACATGTCTGCCTGCTGGGATACTCAGTAGCATGTTGTATGTGTAGGGCTACAAGTCCCAGCTGTACAATGACACTGCTGATACACAGGAAATTCTCCCTGTTCTTGTACAATACAATTCCTCTATAGCTCGTTGCCCAGCATTTGTCTCCTCTCACTGCTGCAGCTACTATTTGTTGTAAAGCCTTGAGCCCTCAGTGTGTTCTGGCTGAAGGGGTTAACCCTTACAGTACCAGCGCCGTACATGTACGGCGCTGGGGCGATGCGGGCACATGGCGCCCACTCGCGGGTGCGGCGGGCGTCATGGCCGGCAAGTCTCTGCTGTTTCTAACAGCAGAGACTTGCCGCTACTTACCCGATCAGCGGCGTCTTCCTGGGCGATTAGATGCCGTGATCACACGTGATCACGGCATCTAGTTGCGTCTAAACCCGGAAGCGTTCGCCTCCGGGTGGTGTACAGACACCCCGTGTGGCCAATCGGGGTGTCTGTACACCGTATGAAAACTGTAATCCTCGCTGGTGAGGATTACAGTTTTCAAACTGCAATTCTTATTCTGGCCACTAGATGGCAGGTCAGGATAAGAAATGAGCAATTCATGGATTTAACTGCATCTAGTAAATCCATGAATTGCTCATAAAGAAAAAAAACAAAACACAATAGATCAGATGATATTTGAGCTTTAAAATAATCACAGAAAAATTTAAAAAAAAATGTTAAAAAATATATAAAAAATAAAAAAGATATAAAAGTTCAAATCACCCCCCTTTCCGTATAAGTAAAAAATAAATACCTAAATAACAATAAATATAGACATCATGGGTATCACCGTGACCGAAAACGCCCGTACTTTTAAAATATTAAAAAAAATTTCAATACGGCGAATTGTGTGGCGGAAAAAAGCGTCCAAATAGCGATTCGCAGTTTTTTGTCCCTTTTTTTTTCTAAAAAAAATTAAATAAAAAGTGATCAAAAAGTCATACACACCCTAGAATGGTATCAATAAAAACTTCAGACCGCCCCGCAAAAAATGAGCCCCCATACAGCTCTGTACACATAAATACCAAAAAGTTATAGGGGTCAAGATATGACAAGGAAAAAAAAAAAAAAAAAAGGGCAACTTTCTAATTATTTTATCACCATCTAAACGCAGGAAAAACTATACATATTAGGTATTGCCGGATTCGTACTGACCAGTAGAATGAAAATAACCGGTCAGTTTTAATGCACATCGAACGCTGTAAATAAGAAATCCGTAGAACTGTAGCGGAATAGCGGTTTTCTTGCAATTTCACCCCATTTGGAATTTTTTTTCCCGCTTCCCACTACACCATATGCAATATTAAATGGTGGCGTTGGAAAGTACAACTTGTCCCGCAAAAAACAAGCCCTCATACAGCTATGTAAACAGAAAAATAAAACAGTTATGGCTGTTTGAAGGCAGGGAGCGCAAAACGAAAATGCAGAACCGAAAAAACCTCCGGTCGTGAAAGGGTTAATGACTTGACGTCTGTTTCTTCCTGCAGCGTATCTCCCTAGCAGTTTCTGCATGTTCACCACGCTGATCGCCATGACGGGCTGGTACATGGAGAAGGTCTCTGTGGCTGTGCTGGGTGTTGCTGCCGGGGCCATTTGGGGCTGGCCTTTTAGTGCTGTACTCGGGTAAGACGCTCTGATATATATCTGCTCGCTGTGTACATCACTGCATCTTGCTTTCTTTGCAGGAGCTGACTCCTTTAATTCAACACCTACTTTTAGTGTATGCAAAGCCGAAACTTACACGTGCACATCCATATGGGTCTCCTTAATGGACTCACTACATAAGTTTACTTTGAAGTCTACATCAAAGCCTGTCTAACCAGACAATGGGCTTACAGATCTGAACTCGGCGGTGCATACATTACAGAGCTGCAGGGCTATATTCCCTTGAAGTCTTCCTCCACTTTGATCTCCCGCCTGGCCTGACATTGGGCATGGAGAGGCACTCCTGCACTCTGGGTGGTACAGGTGCCATGGTGACGCCAGCAGAGTATTGTGCACAGGTCCAATTCTAATTAATTGGGCTGTGCAAGTACTGTTACCATGGTAACTGTGCCATCCTGCCTGCAAATGTCACTGTGCCTGATGGCTCGAGATCTAAAGTACTTTGAAAGAGTTGTTTCATGAAGACAACCCCTGTCCTTATATCCTCTTAGGGCACATGGATGTCATATGACTGTCATTGTCACAAATGAATAACAAAAGACTCTGGCTTATTCGTGAAGTTCAACTAAGTATTTATTTGAAGATATATTCGGCATAACATATGTAACGTTTCGGCCGTATAGGCCTTCTTCAGACTAATACCGCAGAGGTAGCAGGAAAGATGAAGAGAAATGCTGGGTGGAGGTGTGTCATTGTCACAAAAATATATATTTTTGCGGTATTACAGTTCTCTGGGGTTTTACTTTGAGCACCGTTAAATGTGTATTCCCATCTCAGACAATTTGGGCATATGGCTAGGATATGTCCCCATTATCTGATAGGTGCTGGTCCCACCTCTGGGACCCGCATTTGTCTTGTAAACCCAGCCGGCAAAGTGAAGAATGGTGCACCGCACATTTGGGGCTGCCCTCCATTCATTTCTATGGGGTCCCCAAAAATAGCCAAGTGCTGGTTCAGCTATTTCTGTCGGCCCCACAGAAGTGAATGGAGGCAGTGGCAGTGCACTCCCATTTATTTCTATTGGGATTCCAAAAATAGCCGAGCACATCGCTCGGCTTTTTTCAGCGGGCCTATAGAAACGATTGGTGGTGGCCGGACCCGGTAATGCTGGCTTCTTTTTAGGTTTCGTTTTAGAGATAGGCGTGGGTAGGATATGTCCAATGAGGACATATCCTAGCGATGTGCCCCCCATTGTCTGAGACGCACTGTACATTAAAAACAAAAAACTTGTGATATGTCATAGTGAGATATCTAAGCCGTTGGTCGTGGAGGTCTATCACTAAAAGGAGTAGAAAGAAGCACTCTCTCTTCGCTGTAAGAGACGGGCTCATAGACTTTGTTTTGAACCATCTTCAGAATTTAGGAGAGTGTTCTCAATGTGAGTGCTTCTTTCCCTTGTTCTAGTGACAAGGGGGGGGTCTCCGTACTCGGCCCTCACTCACAAAACCATATCACATATCAAAAGTTTTTTTGAAAGTGCAAGGACACTTTATAGGGGCTGTCTGATGATATTGATTACCGGCACCTCGCACTCCCGGGGATCAGTTGTTCTTCAGTGGTTCTTCACAATGGACAGAGATGTGCAGCTATTGAAGTGAATGGGAGAAGCACTACAGTAACCAGCTCCATCTGCTACACAATGAACAGAGGTGTGTAGTCCCAGCACCAGTGACTAATAATCTTTATTTATATAGCGCCACCATATTCCACAGCGCTTTACAATGCAGAGGGTGTAAGTACAAATCAAAATGGACATCACAGGATAACAGGCTAATTTATAGATGAAACACTGGGAGTGACACAAAAAGTAAAACTGATTGTTTTCTGAAGTGGTCCAGCCATCTTTGTACTAAATAGAGTATTGCAGATGGAGCTGCTTGAGGTAATGCATTGAGTGTGGGGATTACTGTCAGAAGATGGCATTCAGTTCTGAAGAATGGATTGCCGGGGGGGGGGTAAATGGGGAAGGGTCAGTTTAGAGGACCATGGTAAGCCTGCCTGAAAAGACGTGTTTTTAAGGCACATTTAAAGCTAAGGAAATTGTCTCGTTCTCATGTGATTTCTTATCCCTATGAATGGCACACCGTCACATAGGTATTGCAGCAAAGATGTGGCAAAGGACCTGAACTTTTTGCTCAGTGAAATGCACGGCAGGCTATGGACACCTTTTGCACTGACTTATTTTTTTTGTTCATTTGCTTCCTAAATTAAAGAAACTTCCTAAATAGTCGTCATTACATGTTTTTCTACCATTTTGCTTCTGTAGAGCCTGTGCAATGTCTTCATTTAGCTGGCTGAGCTGCTGCTTTTCTGATCTGACAGCGCACTACTCTTGGCTGTGCCACCCTCTTTGCTCTTCCCATCTTTTCTTTGGCGTTACAGATAGCAGCAGGGAGGGGAAGGAAGATGTACACAGCAGATTGGAGTGTAAAGAGGGTGGAAAGCATATTAAAAAAATCACACCACAAGAACTGTATGGGTACAGGCACATATTGTATATTACGCTGAGGATTTGTCACATGGATTTTTGTGTTGCAAACCTGCAGAGTAAGACAGTAGAGAGAAATTCTATGAGACTTTCCAAATCTCATGTCCACGCTGTGGAATATTCCCGTACGTAAAAATAACCTTTTGTTTTAAACTTCACAGCACGTCAGCCACGGATCTGTTGCTTTCATGCAGTAGTTCCCCCATTGACTTCAATAGGGAGACTATTTTCTTCACCAAATCCACGTGAATACGTTTTCATGCTCAGTTGAAATGGATCCACATAAAAATCTACAAGTCCTAAATAAAAAAAAAAAAAAGAATACTCTCCTCTCATGGTGCTTCCCTGGCCCCCTTGTCTGGTTCTATACCGGTCTCTTTACAACCCAGCTTCCTGCAATAATATCTTGAGTACTCTTCTGTTTTTTTGGCATATTTGCCACTGCAGATTCTTGTCACTAGTGCATATATCTTTTTCCTCAGATACGTAGACTGTGTTTTAGTCTATATAGAGAGGAGAGAACTCATTGGCAGCCTGCTGGTAGCTAGTGAAGGCAGCAGTACCCTGGGCACACATATCTTATATCCAGAATGCATTACTGGAATGATGCGGGCTCATGAGAGAAGTCTGAAACTAGAAGCAGGTTGATGAATGAAGGAATGGAGAACTCTTGGTACCAGTAACATACCGTATGTTAAAATAATTTTTCCCACGTCAAAGGCGTCCATAGCCTTTAAACCAGTTTCTTATCATAAAATATCTGAATTCCTGCTTTGTTTTCAGGGTGCCCATCGCCTTTGATTTGCTGTTTCTGAAACACAAGTGGAAGAGTTTTATTAATTGGTGTCTAGTGGCGCTGATATTATTTCTGGTAAGTTTAGACACTGTGAGTATTGAATGTTACACCTACCAGTGGTTACCCAGTGGGTCAGCTTGTATATTGCAAAAGAGAGCCCTGGAATTTGTTAATGTGTCTGGATATGGACATACTTCAGGCCACATGTACATGTAGTGGAGATGCAGCAAAAAGAACCCCGGCCACAAATCTCCACCAATCACTTGGATTTTTTCTTGTGGAGTTGATTGCAGATTTCACCTGTGGAGAACAAGCTGATCTGCATGTAGCCCCCCCCCCCCCAAGTAGGGGTGTCCTTTCTTGGCACGTGGGAAAAAAAGTCCATAGTTGTATGAAAGGTGGTGCGGATTCTTATTGGGAATCAGTTGGAGCCAGGACACCTGTAGGTTTCTGTGTGGAATATGTGCCAAAATCCGTCATGTGAGCGTGCCTTTAGCTGGTACTGTATTACGCTGTGGATTTGCCACATACAAATCTGTGCAGCAAATGCACATGTAATAAGCCATGTATGTGTGTGGTTTTAAAGGGATTGTCTGAACTGCAACATTGGTGACCTATTGCTAGGATATGGCCCCAATGTCAGATAGGTGCAGGTCCTAGAGGTAAAACCTGCACTTATCTGTAGAATGGAGCGCCCATAGCTCGGGAGAATGCACCACGCATGCGTGGCTGCCTCCCATTCATTTCTATGGGAGTGCCAAAAATAGCTGAGCGGTGCGCTAGTCTGTTATTGGAAGTCCCATAGAAATGAGAGCACACTGCTCCTATAGAAATGAATGGACGGCGGTTATACATACCCAGTGAGCTCTCGTTCTCTTTGGAAGCTTCATTCTACAGATAGTTGCAGACCCCAGAGGTGGGACTGGCATGTATCCTAGCGATATGCCACCAATGTTTCTGGTGGGAGATGGCAAAACTGGGGAGCTTCCTGGGCAAGCAGTGTCCTGTCTAGGCTCTACCTATGTTCTCACTATTGGGCTTTGCCGGATCTGTCGCATTAAGGACACCACTGGCATCCAGGAGTCCCTAATGTATGGTTTTTATGTGCTGTGTGTTTGTCCTTTGTTTTAAAAATGACTGTTTTCTCTTATTTGTGTCACAGGTTCCATTGGTGGCCATTGATAGTTATTATTATGGGAAGCTTGTGATAGCCCCTCTGAATATAGTCCTGTATAACGTCTTCACACCTCATGGACCTGATCTGTACGGTATGCACTAAGCACTTGTCTGTATTATACTGGTAAAGCGCTGTCTTAAAATCCTCACTGCACCCATCCTGAATGTAGCGGGCCATTTTGGCAAATGCTGGGCTGGTGAGCACTGGACCTGTTGTTCACTGCATAGGAAAGTGTAGTCTGCTCTGCTTTCCTATATAGAGGAACACAATATACGTTTTCTTGTAATCTGAGTCAATGGAAGACGTATGACATGATGCACTTATACAGCGGCATAATCCTGACACATACCCTGATGGAAGCAAAACTGACATGTCTGTCTATCTCAGATCGATCTATCTATATCCATCCTTTTACTTTCTTATTTGGGACAAATGTTGTCCTTGAATTGTTCCAAATAGTAATTCTAAAAGGGATTGTCCACCTTTTATGGAGAGGATAGACTATCACTAGCTGATTGCCGGGGGGGTCTGACACCTTGTGCCCCCTCCGATCATCTGTTGAGCAGTAGCTCTGACACCAGCAGCGCTCAGCTCCGTCAGCATTATAGTGGACTGTGCTCATCACTGCAGCGCTGCTCCCTATGACTGCAGGTGCTGGACCCCTCTGATCAGCTAGTGATGACCGGTGCTGGGGATAGGCAATCTCTTAATAAAAGGTGGACAACCCCTTTGATGTAGACTTTCCCCTCCCTTGGGACATATAGCATATGTGCACTGCTGATAATATTACAGCTATTCATCACTGTTCCTTATTGATAATGGATGGGAGAGTTTTATTCCTGATTTATTGGCCTCCTTCCCACCATCATACCTATGACCCACTTTGTAACTCTCCGAGTACACAGCGTCTTTAATGTGGATCAGAAGTCGGTGTCTCTACATCCATGGGAATTACTGTTTTCCCTGTGGAGAGCGTCTAGTAGTCATAAGGAGTCTTATAGGCCATGTAATGTTCTTCTCAGACAAGGTATGCAAATTAGGAAAATAGGAAGCTGAGCCTCTGGTGCCACCTGCTGGAGGCTAATGGTTCTGTAAGTCAGTGTTTGACCCTCCTCAGTGCAGAGCTGCAGAGAGACCTGGCTTAGTGAGATACCTTTCCACGGCCTATAAGACTCCTTACTCCTACTAGGTGCTTTCTACAAGAAGAACTAGCATCCCCTGGATCCTCAATAAAGGCCCCTCACTACTTACCTGATGTACATTTCATCGGACCAAACGGTACATTTTTTTTTTTTTTTTTTTATCTCTGGAACTTCTAACTATCCTGAGAATGAAGGATCCGCAGCAATGATTGACTGCTCCGTACCCTTCTCAGTTTTTCCCTGCACAGCTCCCACTCACTCGGCTCTACTACCAGGGCTGTGGAGTCAGTAAGCCAAAGCCCCGCCTCCTAATCCCTCATACGTGGTGCATGTTTAAGCAATAATGTAAAACAAACTTTGCATAAATGAATAGTATCAATATATTTGTAATCTATGTTCTACTAGATATCTTTACTCTGAACTTTCAGTATCAGGCTTCTCTGGGTACAGCTCACTAAGGGCCTGATGTATGAAAACTGTCTAAGGCCCCATTCACATGACCGTATGTTCATTTCCGTATCTTATCTGCATTTTTGCGGATAAGATGCGGAACCATACGGACCCATTCATTTTTTCCATAGGAGAAAAAAAATGCGGAATGCACACCGTGTGCATTCCGCATCCGTATATTACGGAAGTTCTCCCGCAAAAAAAAGAAAACATGTCCTATACTTGGCCGCAAAACACGTCCGTAGCCCCATTAAAGTCAATGGGTCCGCAAAAATGCGGAACACTATGGAAGACATTCCGTATGTCTTCCTTTCCGTTTTTATACGGACACGGAATACATACGGTCGTGTGAATGGGGCCTAAGAGTTTAAAATTTCATTTCATTTTGGCAATGGCTTCTACACCTATAGTACGTTTTCATATGTGTGTTTCTGTATTTCTGAATTTGAGATGTTAGAAAACAGTTTTCCCCCTTATATTTTATGTATAGCATATAGAAGCCATCAGAGCAGCTAACCTCTCCAAACATGAGCTCAGAAGAAAGCATACAGAGAGAACATGCACTGGACAAGTGATTTATGCACAGTTTATTGAAAGTTTAGATATACTAAGAAGTACTTGTTTTAAAGGGGTTTTCTCAGCAGTTTGATTCACTGGCTGACAATATGCACTGACTCTGTCTCCTCAGGCTGTGGGCAGGTCTTCAGCAGTTATTAGCATATATTAACTTACTCTGACAGAGCAGGAGATTGCGATCTCTAACACAATTACAGGTAAAGCCATGCTTCTCAGTCCTCACAACACTCGTACCTTTTGCTTACTGCCGGTAATCATTCAGAGCTCAGTCCCACAATGAATTTAAAAAATGTCTTGTTTTAACTGTCCCTTTGTTGAAAGCTAATCTTTGTAACTAGTGAGAAAACCTCTTTAATCCTGTTTTCTCCAGCAGATCTGAGATGAGTGCAGCCATTCCTTCCCAGTGCCTTTTTCCTCTGATCTGTAGCAGAGGAGCTTCATTACTGAGCATCTACATAAAGGGCAGCACACATTCATCTCAACTAAAAGCCTCGATTCTTAGATCAGGAATAGAAAAGACATTTCATCATTTTCCCAAATTTTTATGAAAATATATTCAGCACATACTGCATTGAACTAGCTGTACCAATGTATTATATATTTGTGGAGTCGGTCCATTTTATACTGACTCCGACTCCACCAAAATAGACACCAACTCCAACTCCACAGCCCTGTCTACTACATTGGCGCCATGCTGCAGTTCCTTGCACAGTGGTGTCATCAGTCCAGGAGACTCAGGGCTGTACAGCCGCTCCTTAATGTACTGGAACGCTGAGGGTCCCAGATGTTGGCCCCTCATGTATGATGAAGTGGTAGCGATATGTCATCACTTTATAAGATGGGAATAACTCATTAAAGGGGTTGTTACACTACAAATCCCCACCCCCTTCGGTTACGATATTCATCGCTCAAGCCACTACTTCAGCCGTTCCTTGGAGGAAATACATTCAGAGCTCTGAAGCCCATCATAGAATTACTGTGACCATACAGCGCAGCGCTGACTTGTGATGGCTCCATCTTTGCTCATCTTTGGGGGAGCACTAGGTCCGTCAGGGGTGGAACTTTTGTCAGACGTTCCTTGTGTGCGGCACGTCTGCCAGAGCAAGGAGGCATGTACAGGTTAAATTTTTTGGAGGGTGGGGTGTCGCTATTTGCATTGTGTGGGGAATCACTATGTTACTCCCCTCTTAAACCCATCTACCACACACACACACACACACACACAGATTCTTAAAGGTTTTTTTTTTTTTTAATTAGTTTTTTGGGTAACAATCCTGCAGATGGTACAGCACAAGTTAGAGGTGATGATGATGGTGTCCTCCTCTTTATCCTGAACATCATCTTGGGTTCCCTGTTTGGTGCACCGCGTTGACCAATGATAAGGGTCTTGTCCAGGCTTGAGGGGTTCTCACTGTGCTTTTGCAGGATTGTTGTTTTTTTTTTTTTTTTTTTTTTTTTTTAGGAGAGGGAGGGGAATAGGTTTTTTTTTTTTTGAGAGGGGGTGAGGGTGTATTTTTTTTGTTTTTTTTGGGGAGGAGGGGAAAAGGGAGGATTTTTTTTGGGGGGAGGAGGGGAAAAGGGAGGATGGGTTTTTTTTTTGGGGGGGGAGGAGGGGAAAAGGGAGGATGTTTTTTTTTTTTTTTTTTTTTTTTTGGAAGGGGTAGGGGAATGGGGCGGGTAGGGTTTTTTTTTTTGTTTTTTTGGGGAGGAGGGAAAAAGGGGGGAATAGTTTTTGTTTTTTTAAGGTAAGGTATAGAGGGGTAGGGGTAATAGGCCTGCAGAGATGTCAAGCTGCAGGTTAGGGGTCTTTTTTTTTTTTTTTTGCTATATTGGGAGTCTGTTGTTGTTGACTCCAGATGGCTGCTGGGTTGTCCTCCATGTGGCAAGGTCATGGTATGGATGAGAAGATGGATTCTGGTCTTGTTCTTTCTGACCAGTCCACACTGACCGCATAACGCCACAGGAATCCAACCAATAGTGTGACAAGCAGAAAGCAGACTCCAGCGTAGATGACATAGCTGATGGGGCTCTGCAGGAATTTGAGGATGGTGTCTTTGGTGGAGGGGCCATGTTCAATCCTTTTCTCCTCCTCCTCTTCCTCTTTCACCTGAGAAGGTAGTTTCTCTGCCAGAGCCTGGAAGAATTCATCTTCTATATCGGTGCCTGCTTTGGACTTAGTCTGTGTCACTGAGAAAAAAGAACAGAAGAAAAATAGATGTAAATAAGGTGAAAAGGAGAATGTTATCTTCTATGTAAACCAGGAAAGAGTTCTTTACTGTAAGAGCAGTGCAGAGACAGGAGTGGCCTCTTATCTAGGATATGAATGGTCTAGAGAAAGAAATCTTGTAGAAGTCTTACCATCCAGATAGTAAAATCCGCGGAGGATGATGTCATCGTCCTCATCCGTGATCTCACAGGCATACGTCCCTTTATGGCTGACTCTGGTGGGCTTAATCAGCACAAACAGGTCTTCCCCGCTAAAGATGTCTTTGAAGTAGCTTAAGTCAGTCACCCTGAGCTGAAAGGTAAAACGTTGGTGACATCAGAGAAGACGTCGGTCATATGTGGAGTATTACCAGTGTGGGGGGTATAGATTGTATTTGTACTGTAATAGAACGGTTATAAATGACTTACATTTTTGGCGTACTTCCAGACGACTTTTAGAGGATACGGAAGGATAAATGACGCCTTGCAGGGGATGATGGTTTTCTCAAACTCTTCCACAATGACATCCTCAACTGAAAGGAAAGAGAAGGGACACGATGGTATAAGACAGCGAGCAATAAGCTAACAGCGATATATGAGAATTATAACGGGATGATAGAAATGATCTTACGGGGACAGGCCACAGGGAGCTTGCAGTCCTCCTCTGCACATCGGCTGCAGGAAAAGAGGCGGGCAGGTTTTTGAAGCCCTGGGAGGGGGTAGAGAGAAAGAGAAGAAGGGTCATATGTCTGAGAAGAATGAGGCCCCCCATGTATATAATGGAGGTCACACACATGGTCCTGTCTGATGACATTACTCACCGCATGGAGGTCTGCATTCTGCCACTGGATGACCTAATGGAAGGAATGGGATACGGTTAAGGATGAATGATGTCACAGATGAGATGATGGAGAATATACAGAATATGTCTGCTGTCTGTATCTGAGGATCTTCAGTCACTTACGTGCGACACGATCTGTCACACCTTTCACAAATTCAGCCATTAATTTTTCAAATTCTTCCACATAAGCTGGTGGGAAGTCTGGAGGAAAGAAGATCGAAATATTAGGAACTGGACATTTAATATTGATGACAAACAATGGAGAAATTCTTAAGATTTCAGGAACTTACATAATTTGTCGATCTTTTTGACGTCCTTCTCGAAGCTCTTCAGATACTTTTTGATGTTACGTATCTGGGAAAACGCTGCAATGAGAAGACACATGAGAGTTATGACGGGTCCCACAGACATTGTATCAGTGCTCTATGGTGGGAAAGGGGTTAATATTGGGGTGAAATTATTCATTTACTTCTAGGAGGAATAACAAAGGGATGGGGGGGGGGGGTGAGGTATAACATAGAATTTTATAAACAATGCTCCTGAATTGTTATTTTAGGGGGAATATAAGTATTTAGATGTCAGGAGAGGTTGTAGGGTCTTTAGCAGGAAAATATCTTAATCCTAAAAATGAAAAATGTAGGAGATGGAGGAGCAATAAGAAATAGAAGGAAATAATAGTTACCTATCGAGGTATTAGCCAGGGGGTCAAAACCCCTGTGGAGCCTCTGGAGACAGTCTTCAGCCTCCATTTTGCCCAGCGAGACGGCATGATGGCACATGCTGGCTCTGTCCGCTGGGGTGGTGAAGCACTTGAGGCAAGATGTTGCTACCTCTGCTCCACACAGAAGTAAGAAGATCTGCAGCAGCAGATAAGATTTATAGAAACGCATGACTTTAAGTCACCAAATCCCTTCAGCTTGCCAACCTGGGAGATGAGAGAAATGTGAGGAGAAGAACATTACTGGAGGGAATCAGGATCCATTGTCCCTGCTGGATCCTTCTGTCTATTGATGACATATAGAGATGATGGGTCCTAGGAGCCCCCAGGGACAGATTAAACTCTGTTATATACCAGGGAAGAAATAGTAGCAGGGTCAGGACAAGGGGATATGCAGAGAAGAGCCCTACCTAGGATATAATGTAAGTCGGTGAAGACTGGGACAAATATGTCCTGATCTGTCATAAGCAGAATGCACAGCAAACATCCCTCCATCTCTATAGCAGAGCCCCTCATATGAATGCACTTGACTGCAGGGCATGCTGTGATCTGTAGTTCCACAGGAGTAAATAACTGAGCCGGAGTCTGGACCCATTAATTACAGTGCAGACTCCATCTTTCTGTATCTTTCTACTATGATTTCTTGTGGAAGTCCACAGGATATGTTATATAATGGCCCATTCTTCACCCACTTACATCATATCCTAGGTACAGTAAGTATCTGCCTGGCCCTAATAAGTATAGAACCTTAAAATTCTAATTAAAATATATTTGTATAAAAATGATATGAAAACCTGAATTATTCCTGAAAAATCCCAACAAATAAAAAAATTATAGCCATTAAATGAATATGTGTGAAAAACGGCTAAATTGTGGCTGTTCTCGAACTGGTTAAAAACAAAGCCTGGAGAAAAGTGGGTACAGATATGAGGGGGAGGGGTAATTATTAGAGATGAGCGAGCATGCTCGAGTGCCATTTTCGCGGATTAGTGTACGCATTAGTGTACAGATTAAAATATGCGTATGATTAGCGTACCGATTTTAAAATGCGTGCGCAAATACGCAAAAATGGCACTCGAGCATGCTCGCTCATCTCTAGTAATTATTTATCATGGGCGGCTACAGACGTAGTAATGATGCAGTACTCACGTGTCACATCCAGCTGATGAGTGACTGCTCTGTGCTCAGCGCCTCCTTATATACCCCGATGACATAACAGTAGACATTCCATCATGCAGTATGACATCACAGTAGACATTCCAGGTACAGGCAGCCATCTTTCCCATCCAAAATAATCATCCACATGAATATGATTGAAAAGAATAGTATTGTTTGGGAAGTGGCGTCACATGGAATTAATAACCTGAATTAACTATATAGTAAAGCTATTAAGATATAGTCCAGGTGCAGGCTGCTGGGTGACATCTAGAGATCTGACCTTTCTCATTAAAAGGTAAAGATGACCTTTCACCGCTCCTGACATGTCTGTTTTTCTGGTTTTGTGTATTGATGGTGTACTCAGGATAGGTGGGAGTCTGACTCTCAGCACCCTCACTGATCAGCTATTTTAAGGTGCTGTGGTGCGGGTGTTAGAGCTGCGTTCTCTGCAGTGTTTACCTGAGCGCCATCTACATGGTAGCGGTGGTGCAGTGTAATTACAGCTATACCAGTGAAAGGGATGGACAGCTATAATTACACTGCACCACTGCTACCATGTAGACGACGCTCAGGTAAACACTGCAGAGAACGCAGCTCTTGTTCTAGTACCGCAGCCCCTCCAAATAAGCTGATCAGTGGTGGTGCTGAGAGTCAGACTTCTCCTATCTGATACTGATGACCTATCTTGAGTAAGTCAGCAATATCTCAAAACCAGAATACCTCTTTAAAGCAGGGGTCCAGAACCTGAAGTCTGTATGCGTCCTGCAATGCTATTCTGTGCGGCCCCAATCTTCTGGTCACAAGACATAATTCTCCGTGTCTACTGACCATGTCAGAGTAAAGAGGAGAGGTGTATTTTATGAGAGCCAAGACAGGTAGGTACCAATGGTGAACTGGTCAAAAATATATTTCCAGAATGGGGGTCTCCTTACTTTTGTGCGGCACTTTAGAAAGGAATGTATGAGGTGGAGAGGTGGCCGTGTATGTGTGCGGCTATCCTCATTGTAGTTTATAGCAGTAAAGAAACATTAGGCTAACCCAGCATTGTAAACCAGAGAGCCACATGAATACACGGCCTCTACATGGTAATGCTCCTTTGCAACTGGTCCAGTATGACCATGTGCTCTTTGGACAACCAAAGGTTGTTCTTCCCTGTGTTAGAGGGTTGTTCCTCCCTGTGGCTTTTTGGGTAGACCCTCCAGTGTGGATGGACCTGGGTAGGGAATCGAGCTTACCTGATCTTCAGGTTCCTATGCATCCCCTCCCCCACTGCAGCTCTCGTCTCCCTGCATCAACATCCAGTTTAACATGGGTCATGTGCATCTGCAGCCAGTAACTGGCTGCAGTGGTAACATGTCTCCAGTGTGGCATGTGACCGGTGTCATGACACATTGTGGACACTTTATCACTAGAGATGAGCCAATCAAAGTTGACGAAGTCGAATTCGATCCAAATTTCAGCAAAAATTCGATGCACCCCAAACCCAAATTTCCTTATGCTTTGTGGTAACGAATCTTTTTTTTTTTTTTTTTTTTTCCTAAAATGGCTGCTGCACGTTAGGACATGGGGCAAAGATCTCTGGGAATGAGGGATCACCCACAATGCCATGCATGCAGCCAATCAGCAGCTAGCCAGCCCTGTGATGTCACAGCCCTATAAATAGCTTCAGCCATCTTGAATTCTGCCATTTTCCAGTGTACTTAGTGCCGGGAGAGACGTCAGCAGTTGCTAGGGACAGTGCTAGGAAAGACTTAATTGTGCTAAAAAATCAATTTACAAGTTAAGGGAAAGATTATTCAAGATGTAGGGAAAGGATAGGGAGGCATCATCTACACTATAAAAGAACGGTGCAATAGGAGAGTGTACAGCCTGGGTAATAGGAGTGTTTACTATTACACCTTGCTGCATGAATTGGGGATCCAAATTGCTGTTATACTGCTGCTTTTAGGTTTGCACTATGATAGCTGAGTAATTCCAGCAAGCCTAGTTTGTTATTGGGATGCAAGTGCTGTGTGATAATCATTTACGGGGTGTATTAATAGGAAATATACGTACATCCTATTAGCCGTTCTGCGGTGCATTTAGATTGTTAGACATTTTTTTGGGGTGTAGTAATAGGAAAAAAAATACGTCTTAATTGCCGTTCTGTGGTGAAGTTACATTGTACTACAGCCATTTATGAGATGTATTAATAGTAAATATATATACTAGGGTTGTCATACCAAAATTTTGATTTGGTTTCAATACCATGAAAAAGTATTGCGATATTCAATAGCATGCAAAAGAAGATATTTTTTAATAATTCTGACTTTTTCAGATGCGGCAACACCGAATACGTTTACTTTTTTATTGTTTATATATTTTTATATTTAACCCTTTCACTCCCGGAGGTTTTTTCGGTCATGCATTTTCGTTTTGCGCTCCCTGCCTTCAAACAGCCATAACTCTTTTATTTTTCTGTTCACATAGCTGTATGAGGGCTTGTTTTTTGCGGGACAAGTTGTACTTTCCAACGCCACCATTTAATATTGCATATGGTGTAGTGGGAAGCGGGAAAAAAATTCCAAACCGGGTGAAATTGCAAAGAAAACGCTATTCCGCTACAGTTCTACGGGTTTCTTATTTACAGCGTTCGATGTGCATTAAAACTGATCCGTTACTTTCATTCTACTGGTCAGTACGAATCCGGCAATACCTAATATGTATAGTTTTTCCTGCGTTTTCATAGTGATAAAATAATTAGAAAATTGCCCTTTTTTTTTTTTCCTTGTCACATCTTGACCCCTATAACTTTTTGGTATTTATGTGTACAGAGCTGTATGGGGGCTCATTTTTTGCGGGACGATCTGAAGTTTTTATTGATACCATTCTGGGGCGTGTATGACTTTTTGATCACTTTTTATTTAATTTTTTTTAGAAAAAAAAAGCGACAAAAAACAGCAAATCGCCATTTGGACGCTTTTTTCCACCACACAATTCGCCGTATTGGAATTTTTTTTTTTTATATTTTAAAAGTACGGGCGTTTTCGGTCACGGTGATACCCATGATGTCTTTATTTATTGTTATTTAGGTATTTATTTTTTAATTATACGGAAAGGGGGGGTGATATGAACTTTTATATCTTTTTTATTTTTTATATATTTTTTTACATTTTTTTTTAATTTTTTTTTACTATTTGAAAACTCAAATATGGGCTTATATATTGTGGCTTTTTTTTTTTCTTTATGAGAAATCAGGGATTTTCTAGACTCAGAAATCCATGAATTGCTCATTTCTTATCCTGGCCTGCCATCTAGTGGCCAGAATAAGAATTGCACTTTGAAAACTGTAATCCTCACCAGCGAGGATTACAGTTTTCATACAGTGTACAGACACCCCGATTGGCCACACGTTCTAGACGCCCAGGAAGACGCCGCCGATGGCGGTAAGTAGCGGCAAGTCTCTGCTGTTAGAAACAGCAGAGACTTGCCAGCCATGACACCCACCGCACTTGCGAGCGGGCGCCACGTGCCCGCATCGCCCCAGCTTCGTACATGTACGGCGCTGGGAGTGTAAGGGTTAAAAGTAGGAAAGGGGGTGATTTAAACTTTTAATGTTTTGGGTTTTTTTTTTTTTTTTTTTTTTAAAGCTTTTTATTTATTAGCTATTAGCCACCTTAGCCGAGGGCGGTACGCCATGATTTCTAAAGGATACTAGGCTGCGCAGTACTGCAGCCTAGTATAGAAAACAGCAAATCCTAGTATCGTATTGATCGACGTGCAAAAGTATTGATTGGGTATTGAAAGTTCGATACCTGGTGCAACCTTGATATATACGTCCTATTTAGCCGTTCTGCGGTAAATTTACATAGATATCCTTTTTTGGGGGTGTATTAAAAAGAAAAAGAATATGACTTAATTGCTGTTCTGAGCTAAAATTACGTTGTGCTACAGCCACTTACGGGGTATATTAATAGTAAATATATGTACGTCCTATTAGCCGTTCTGCGGGAAATTTACATAGTTATACATTTTTTTTTTGTGGATATATTAATAGGAAATAAAAAAAACGTCTTAATTGCCGTTCTGCGGTGAAGGTACATTGTACTATAGCCATTTACGGGCGTATTAATAGTATATATATATATATGTATATTAGCCATTCTGCGGTGAATTTAGATTGTTATACATTTTTTGGGAGGTGCATTAATAGGAAAAAATATGTCTTAATTGCCGTTCTGCGGTGAAGTTACATTGTTCTACAGCCTTTTTTGGGGTATATTATTTTAATTTTAACTTAATTCTTTTATTATACATTATGTCAGACAGACAAGTGACAGGCCCTTCAAATGGAACGGGCAGTGGCCAAAATGTTTCTGTCGCAGGCAGAAGTAGTAGCGGAAGAAGGGGGGGGGGGGCAGCAGGATTTGCAGTGACAGGCCTGCAGTCCCAGTGTCATCTATCGGTTGTGTCTTGACCAGCAACCCAGCGGTGTTTTAGTATTTGACTCGAACTTCGACTTTATCGCAGGTGACATCAGACACCCCCAGCCAAGAGTCGGTGGGTTTCTCTGACATGACGCTTAGTTGGCATGGCCCGGGAGCCCCCAACTGTCCTCATCCTGCCTCTGTCATTTTCTGTTCCCTCAGCACGTAGGCTCGACTCCACTTTTCAGCAAGGACAAGCTACTAGAGAACAGTCAGCAGCTGCTGCCCAGCCAAGATCTGGAGGAGACATCCGCCGCTTCCTCCGGTAGGCGGGCAAGTAGTGATGAGAGTCGCGTGGATGCAGGTGTTGCAAGCGGTCAGGCTCCTGGCCCTGAGACCATTTAGGGGGACATAAGTGACATGCAGATAGTAGCAGATGATGATGATGTAGCCGATCGTACTTGGGAGCAGGGTGAAGAAGGGGCTTCATCACCATCATCAGGAGAAGAGGGTGTCAGCTTGCTCATGAGGCAGCGGCGGAGCCAGCAAGGTGATATTGTGGCCGTGAGTCAGCAGGGTGCCAGCAGTGGGAGGTCAGGAGCCAAACATGCCCGGGGTAGATCACTCGCTTCTCAGGAGCCTGCCTGAAAAGTAGTGGTGCAGGGGTTCACAGAGGCAGCGGTAGCAGGCAGTCAGTGCAGAGTGTTGGGGGGGGGGGGGGAAATGGCATACTTGGCGGTATGGCAGTTTTTTGTTAAGCTGCCGGACTAGGTGAACATGGCCATTTGCTGAATTTGTGGCCAGAAGGTGAAGCGTGGCCAGGGTGCCAATGTTGGCACCACTGCCCTGCGTCAACACATGCAGCGTCTCCATAAAGGGGCCTGGGAGATCCGTGGCTCCGATTTGGTGGTTCAGCCTGCTGCAGCAACTGCTGCATCACCCAGTGGCATGTACCCGATTTCATGCAGTCAAAGCTCCACCACCTCAGCCGAAAGGGAGCGGTCTGTCCTTCCCATCATCTGCTGGTTCTGATGCTCCAGGTCCTCGTTCTCCTACTCCTCATCAGTCATTTCGTCAGCAATTGATCACTGAAGCGATTACCAAGAGACAACAATATGTTTGCACTCATCCAACGGCGTAGAAGCTGAACGTGCTCCTGGCCAAGTTGCTGGTGCAGCATTCCCTCCTTTTTCGAGTGGTGGACCCTGCACCTTTCAGAGAACTGATAACATGTGCCGAGCCGAGGTGGAGAGTTCCAAGCTGTCATTTCTTTGCGAAAAAGGCAGTACCAGCACTGCGCACATATGTAGAACAGAAGGTGGGCCAGTCCTTGAGCCTCTTGGTGTCTGCCAAAGTGCAGTGCCGACTTGTGGAGCTGTAACTATGATCAAGGGCAATATATGTCCTTTACAACACACTGGGTAAATGTGGTTCCTGCCCACCCACACCAGCAACTTGGCCAGGTGACGCCACTTCTGCCTCCACGTTCTCACGCAGTTGGTCCTGCAACAATGTCCGCCTCTGCCTCCTCATCCTCCACCATGTCCTCCACTGCAGGGACAATTCATAGTGCTCCTCCAGCATACCACATGTGCAGGGCACGGCAATGTCACGCTGTTCTACACGGAGTCGAACAGGGGAGGAACTACTGTGCATCTTTTATCAAGAAATTGAATCCTGGCTTTCTCCTCGACAACTTAATATCGGAACCATGGTGACCGATAAGAACATATGTGTTGGCACTACGTCAAGGAGGGCAGAGCCATGCGCCCTGCATGGTGCACGTGTTCAATCTGGTTGAAAGCGGTTCCTGAAGTCTTCACCCCCATCTGCAAGACGTCCTGAAAATGGCCAGGAGATTTTGCATGTACTTCAGCCACTCGTACACCACAAAGCACAACCTTCTTGAGTTGCAGCGGCAGAACGGTGTGCCCCAACATAGGCTGATATGCAATGTTTCCACCCGTTGGAATTCTACCCTCCATATTTTGGACTGATTATATGAACAGAGAGAGACCATAAATGATTTCTTGATGCTACAGATGGACAGAGGTACTCCCCTGTGTAACTTCGATGTCAGCCAGTGGCAGCTCATGCGTCACACCTGCCATTTGCTCGGCCCTTTGAGGAGGCCACTTTATTTGTCAGTCGCCATGATTACGGGATGAACGTCATTCCACTGATTCTTGTCCTTGAACAGATGCTGGCAAATCTGGCTGGCCAGGGGACAGGAGACGTGGCAATTAAATCTCACGCCCACATGAGTCGTGTGGGGGCTGAACTAGAGGAGGACATTCGATCACAAGCAATGCGTAGAGAAATGGGTTGTTTTTCTACATAAGTGAAAGGAGAGGAGGAGCAGCCGGAGGAGCTACAGGCCAATGAGGACGACGAAGCAGATGACCCAGACACACCATGGCAGTATGCCGTGGCGATGGAGGCAGGGAGTCCCTCCGAGTCATTTGCGCAAATTGCCCAACGCATGCTTAGTTGCTTGCGTAGTGACAGCCAAATTGTCATCATTCGGCAGAGAGATGACTACTGGCTCTCCACCATGTCAGACCCTCGCTACTGGTCCAAAATGGGGGCTCACGTTCCACTGCCATATGGCTTGAGGGGGGGGGGTACGAGCAGTAACCGCTCCATCAGCAGCAGGTAGACATAGAGAAGAACCTGAACCAGCAGGTTGTAGCATACTTGAAATGCACTCTGCCATCCCACGAAGATCCCCTGGGCTACTGGGCAGCCAAACTCAGTTTGTGGCCGCAACCGGCCATTTGCTCTGGACAAACTTTCCTGCCTGGCTAGCAGTGTGGCATCAGAGCGGGTTTTTAGTGCAGTGGGGGCCATAGTCACCCCAAGGAGAACTCGCCTGTCCACCCAAAATGTGAAGAAATTGACCTCTGTGAAGATGAATCAGGTGTGGCTCAGCCAGGATTTCCACACACCAGTGCCTGATGCATCAGACTAGATCATCCATGGTGCCACATCTAAACTTTGTCAAACAAGACCTGTTTCTTCTGGCTACCTGCTTCAACTACTATTCTGATGCTGCCACCCACCTGATGCCACACACCTGCTGCCAGGTACTTCTACAGCCACCCACCATCTTCAGCTTGTACTGGTATTGCCCCCCACCTCACCACTATGTCACTGGTCCACTCTGCCATCTCCTCATGCTGCTGCCAAATCATCAATCTGTCACTGGGCCACTCTGTGGACTTCTCATGTTGTTCCCATCCTCCCCACTCCAAGACTGGGTCACTATTTTGCCAGGTTGACATCGCCATTTATTTGACCCTTCTTCTGCTCTGTCAGAAGGAAGGAAAAATGAGACTCACAATGGACCACTATGTCACTGGGCCACTCTGTGGTCTCCTCATGCTGCTGCCACCTCACCACTCTGTGGTCTCCTCATGCGGCTGCCACTTCACCACTCTGTGCTCTCCTCATGCTTTCGCCAGCTCACCACTATGTTGCTGGGCCACTCTGTGGTCGTCTCATGCTGCTGCCACCTCACCATTCTGTGGTCTCTATTGGTATATGTGACATTGGTATATCGTATATATGACATTCACACATGGTACGTTGATCTAATTAACAAGTCTCCTCATGCTGCTGCCAGCTCACCACTATGTCACTGGGCCACTCTGTGGTCTCATCATGCTGCTGCCACCTCACCACTCTCTGGACTTCTCATGCTGCTGCCACCTCACCACTCTGTGGTCTCCTCATGCTGTTGCCACCTCACCAATCTGTGGTTTCCTCATGCTGCTACCAGCTCACCACTATGTTACTGGACCACTTCTCATGCTGTCTTCCCCCCCCCCCCCACTCCATGACTGGGCCACAATTTTGCATTTTTGGCCTGAATGACATCACCATTTATTTGACCCTTCTTCTGATCTGTCAGAAGGAAGGAAAAATGAGACTCACAATAGGCAAGATCCATATTTTGCATCAGAATTGGCTTATGATTTGGTAGCCAAAAGCGGGAGTGGGTACAGAACACAGAAGACATTGTAAATATTCTATTCATGTGTAATCTCTGTTTTGGATCCACTCCCTGGGTTTTTTTTTTTTTTGGCTTTAGCAATACTGATGGATTACTGACCAAATGCTGACCGAGTGAAGACGGATGCTCAACAGACAGGATTCATTTTTTTGGGGGTTATTGTTCTGACGGATCAGAGGAAGGGCAAAATAATCAGTGACGTCAACACAGATTTACTGCTGACACCTTCTCCACTCTGTCGGGGAGCTCTACTTGTATAAGTGTTTAATAGAATAGGTTTTGTAGAAATCTATGTGGAATCAGTGAATTGGTGTAAAAGGAGTGTGCTTTTCATGCTATAGTCGGACCATGGGCCTCTGCACGGTTCTTTATACCTGGCGCTAACATTGATCTGTAAGGCTGAGTTCACACTTGAGTTATTTGGTCAGTTTTGGCCCCATAACTGCCCAAATAAGTGAAGTGTGCAGTGATTCTAAGAGCGACGCCTGTATTCTATGTGACATACTGATTCACAGTACTGTTTCACTACCACAGCAGACTCCCTATGGGTGTTACTGCAAGGCACAGTGTTCTATACCGCATTACTGGCTCTCTGCAGCCGAAAATAGTTGTTTGTTAATGAGATTTCCCACGAATAAATTTGGATCAAATCTTTTTAAATACACTCGAATCAAATTTTTATGAAATTCGCTCATCTCTAGTTATCACAGCAGCAGCTTTTTGACCGCATGGTGATGTGAGTAGACCCAAGGGGTACAGCAGTGTAAGGGGTGTGAAGAAGCCAGAACCCAGTGGCGAGGATTAGTTCAGTATGATTCCCTCCACAGGTCTGGCCACTTTGGGGGAGGATCTGCTCAAAAGGCCCCAAGGGTTGAATAACCCCTGCGGCATTAAATTCCCTGTTTTTGGTGTGTAAGTTCATGCACTTCTGCAGTGTTTTGCTCATATTGAAAATATATACCAGACATATGATAGATGCATATTCCACCTCCACATTCACAGCTAATCAACACTCGAGAGGAGGAGAGCAGACATGCAGTTCTGTCTATTGCTGAAGCACCCTACCATTTCACAACTTATTGACAGCTGCATCGCTACCTCTCCACTTTATCTACACCTTCCTAAAGTACTACACAGGGGTAAAGGGACACCGTTCTCCCAATATAATCAGGAAATGATAGGTACTCACGTGGTTCTCGCTCCTTGACATTGGAATTACTTTTTCACAGCCGCAGGACACAGACAAACATCTCTGTGTCCAGAAGGTTGGTGGACACCGGTAATGTAATTGCTGGTGACAAGTTGTGCACTCTTCAAGTGGAAAGAAGATTTCTACACCAACTTACAGGGGGATTCTTTACTGTAAGAGCAGTGAGTTATGGAGCTCTCTGCCAGAGGAGATGGTGATTGTGAACTCACCAAAACGGGACCTAGATGCATTTGTGGAGTGTAATGATTAGAGATCAGCAAACTTCACAAAGTTTGTTTCATATCTGATTCTGTAGATCCAGATTGGAGCTGTGAGGTCTGCTAGGTCTCCAACACCTTTCAAGCTCTTTAACGCCAAGATAGCATTACTCGTGTCAAAGTGACTGTGACATACAAGTGCATCTCAATAAATTAGAATATTATCAAAAACTTGTTTTTTTCAGTAATTCAGTTCAAAAAGTGAAACCAATATATTATATAGAGTCATTACAAACAGAGTGAACTTTTTCAAGTGTTTATTTCTGTTAATGTTGATGATTATGGCTTACAGCCAAGAAAAACCCAAAAGTCATTATCTCAGAAAATTAGAATATTTTATTAGACCAACCGTATTTTTTATAAAACACAGAAATGTTGGCCAAATGAAAAGTATGTACAGTAAATGCACTCAGTAAAATTTACTTTCATCTGAGAACAACACCTTTGACCACTGAGAACAGTCCAGTTCTTTTTCTCCTTGGCCCAGGTAAGACGCTTCTGGTGTTGTCTATTGGTCATGAGTGGCTTGACACATGGAATGCGACACTTGTAGCCCATGTCTTGGATACGTCAGTGTGTGGTAGCTCTTGAAGCACTGACTCCAGCAGCAGTTCACTCCTTGTGAATCTCCCCCAAATTTAGGAAAGGCCTTTTCTTAACAATCCTATAAAGGCTGCGGTTCTCCCTGTTGCTTGTGCACCTTTTTCTACCACCATTTTTCCTTCCACTCAACTTTCCATTAATATGCTTTGATCCAGCACTCTGTGAACAGCCAGCTTTTTTAGCAATGACCTTTTGTGGCTTACCCTCCTTGTGGAGTGTGTCAATGACAGCCTTCTGGACATCTGTCAAGTCAGCAGTCTTCCCCATGATTGTGTTGCCTACTAAACCAGACTAAGGGACCTTTTTAAAGGCTTAGGAAGCCTTTGCAGGTGTTTTGGGTTAATTATTCTAATTTTCTGAGATAATGACTTTTGGGTTTTCCTTGGCTGTAAGCCATAATCATCAACATTAACATAATAAACACTTGAAAAAGTTCACTCTGTTTGTAATGACTCTATCTAATATATGTGTTTCACTTTTTGAACCGAATTACTGAAAAAAACAACTTTTTGATGATATTCTAATTCATTGAGATGCACTTGTATATGACTGTGGGTAAACACATGGTAGCCAGTGGTAGCAGATGACAGTGACATGGATGTTTGTGTAGCACTAGTGTCCTGTTCTCACTGCTGTCCCACTATTCCCTGCAGGCATGGCTGCCACTCTACCCACCCTGCCAGCTGCTCCTGCTCCTCTGCTTGTGGCGGTCCTGTTGGCCATTCTATAGGCGCACTTACTTGCTCTCCCAGTATTAAAGGTCCAGTACTTGCACGTCATTCTTCTTCTACATAAAAAATACCAGCCAAATGTACCAAAATGATAAAAAGTATTTAATATAAAAATATATCTATAAAATACCACTGGATGCAAGGACAGGTGAAACAGAAGAGAGCGGCCTCCAAAGGTCACATCAGACACATAGGATGAGCAAAAAAGTGTATATATATATATATATATATATATATATATATATATATATATATATATGAAAAAAGTCTTTTCTGGACTATGTTCATAGAAAAAGTAATCTCCATGAGGATGTAAACAGCCATGCATGAGGCACCCCTGACAAAGGCACGCCGAAATGCGCGTTGGGGTCGTGTTCTCCGTTGATCGCACTGACACATGGGCGATTATTTTTTTTGATACTTCTACTTTTTTAACTGGACGTAGTCTGTATGCTTACTTCCTTGTCATGCATGGCTGTTTACTTGCTGATGGAGATTACTTTTTATATGAATATCTTTTTTTCATACACATACATATCTTTTTTGCTCATCCTATGTGTCTGATGTGACCTTTGGAGGTCGCTCTCTTCTGTTTCACCTGTTCTTGCATCCAGTGGTCATAAAATAAATATATATATATATATATATATATATATATATATATATATATATATATATATATATATTTATATATGTGAAATTAATAAAGACTTTTTATAATTTTGGCTTGTATTTTTTATGTAGGTGTTCTGCCCTGACTGTAGCCTGTTTACCATGTTGATCCTCAGCTGCCTGCCCTGACCTCGCACCGGTTTCACGTATACGCATGAACTCCATCTGTCCTGACCTCATCCTTTTTCTGATTAAAAATATTGCCTTATTCCCTGTTGCTTCACCACAGTGGCTCTTGTCCCCGTAGTTCAGCTGCCAACTACACCAGGGATACTCCAAGAGGTAGCAGCTTGGTGAGTCCCCTACGTAGAAGGCCAGATGCCTGTACAGGGATTGAAGGGTGAAAATAAGCTTGGAAATACAAAAGGACCAGCTGTCCAGATCCGGTTGGCAAATCCAGTGCATGGATTCTGCTCCAATGACGTGATGACTCTAAGGAACACAATATTGATCCAGCACCAAGATAAAATCAACTCCTTTTATTGAAAAATCACCTTAAAAATATAATGAGTAAGAGTTAGTAGTACCAGGCACTGCGGTACAGAAATTTTTTAATGTAACTTTTCTCCTAGTGCTGGAGAAATTTTTTGTTGCTTAGTTAAAAGGTGAAAACCACAGGATCACCAGGACATTGCTTTTAGAGGTTGCTCAAAGCCAAACCTGTAAGTTGCCGGCCCGCTATGGTATCATTGTTGCGTATGATTCCTTGCCATTATATGCGATTATACACCGTTTTATACCGGTAAATCGATGTCTCATCTCATTTTTACTTCACGTTTGATGTGTGTCAAAATCCTCTCTGCACCCATCCTGAATGTATCAGTGGTTCCCATGCACCCGGCTTATGACAGCAGCGGGTCATTTTGGCAAATGCTGGGCTGGTGAGCACTGGACCTGTTGTTCACTGCATAGGAAAGTGTAGTCTGCTCTGTTGTCCTATATAGAGGAAGACAATATAGGTTTTCTGGTAATCTGAGGCAATGGTAGACGTATGACACAGTACACTTATACAGCAGCATTCGTTGGTTGTATTTGTTACGTTATAATCCTGACATTCGTACACCTGGAAGGAGAAATGACAAGTGAACAAAGCCGGAAAACAATTGTCTATCTATCTATCTATCTATCTATCTATCTATCTATCTATCTCATATCTATCTATCTATCTATCTCATATCTATCTATCTATCTCATATCTATCTATCTATCTCATATCTATCTATCTATCTCTCATCTATCTCCATATGTATCCATCTTCTTATTTGGGACAAATGTTGTCCTTGAATTGTTCCAAATAGTAATTCTAAAAGGGATTGTCCACCTTTTATGGAGAGGATAGACAATCACTAGCTGATTGCTGGGGGTCTGACACCTTGTGCCCCCTCCGATCATCTGTTGAGCAGTAGCTCTGACACCAGCAGCGCTCAGCTCCGTCAGCATTATAGTGGACTGTGCTCATCACTGCAGCGCTGCTCCCTATGACTGCAGGTGCTGGACCCCTCTGATCAGCTAGTGATGACCGGTGCTGGGGATAGGCCATCTCTTAATAAAAGGTGGACAACCCCTTTGATGTAGACTTTCCTCACCCTTGTGACATATAGCATGTGTGCACTGCTGATAATATTACAGCTATTCATCACTGTTCTCTATTGATAATGGATGGGAGAGTTTCATTCCTGATTTATTGGCCTCCTTCCCACCATCATACCTATGACCCACATTGTAACTCTCCGAGTACACAGCGTCTTTAATGTGGATCAGAAGTCGGTGTCTCTACATCCATGGGAATTACTGTTTTCCCTGTGGAGAGCGCCTAGTAGTCATAAGGAGTCTTATAGGCCATGTAATGTTCTTCTCAGAAAAGGTATGCAAATTAGGAAAATAGGAAGCTGAGCCTCTGGTGCCACCTGCTGGAGGCTAACGGTTCTGTAAGTCAGTGTTTGACCCTCCTCAGTGCAGAGCTGCAGAGAGACCTGGCTTAGTGTGAGGTCTTTGCACGGCCTATAAGACTCCTTACCCCTACTAGGTGTTTCCACAAAGAGAACTAGCACCCCCTGGATTCTCAATAATGGTCCCTTACCTGATGTACATTTTACCGAACTAAAAGGTACATTTTTTTGTTTTCTGGAACTTGCAACTATCCTAAGAATGAAGGAGCTGCAGCAATGATTGACTGCTGTGCACCCTTCTGAGTTTCCCTGCACAGCGCAGCTCCCAGTCACTCGGCTCTACTACATTGGCACCATGCTGCAGTTCCTTGCACAGCGGTGTCATCAGTACAGGAGACGCAGGGCTTTGCAGCCGCTCCTTAAAGGGGTATTCCCATCTCACAAATGTAGTTTGTAAAGTTAGATATAGCCATACCAGTATTATTACTAATAGAATTTATTTATATAAAATGTACCATTTAGAAGATTTGTCTATTGGCAGCACATATACTAAAACATAATATACGATGTGGCTATAAAAGAATATTATAATTGCAATCTACAAGCGAATACGGAGTGCCTCTCCTAAGAAGTGAGCACCGCAGAACAAACTCACGTAGTGCCGACTTATGAATACAACCTGAACATATTGCTGTCATTCTGGTATTGTCTGAAAGCTTGGAATGTCTGCTTTCAAACAAGATCAGTTGCATGTTTCTAACTGCTACCATTCAGGAGGTAGCAGCATCTCAAGCAGCCCTCCCCCCTCCTGGTATCTACTTTTCCCACTGCTGGAGCTCCACTCTGGCAAAACAGTTAAACCCATTTACCACACACACACACACATTCTTCAAGTTTTTTTTTATTTTTTTTGGTAACAATCCTGCAGATGGTACAGCACAAGTTAGAGGTGATGATGATGGTGTCCTCCTCTTCATCCTGAACATCATCTTGGGTTCCCTTTTGGGTGCACCACGTTGACCAATGATAAGGGTCTTGTCCAGGCTTGAGGGGTTCTCACTGTGCTTTTGCAGGGTTGTTGTTTTTTTTTTTTTTTTTTTTGGTGGGGGGGGGGAAGGGAGATATATATATTTTTTTAAAGGGGTAGGGGAATGGGGGGAATAGGGTGTTTTTTTGTTTTTGTTTTTTGGGGGAAGAGGGGAAAAGGGGGGATAGGGTTTTTTGTTTTTTGGGGGAAGAGGGGAAAAGGGGGGATAGGGTTTTTTTGTTTTTGTTTTTTGGGGGAAGAGGGGAAAAGGGGGGATAGGGGTTTTTTTTGTTTTTTTAGGTAAGGTATAGAGGGTTAGGGGTAATAGGCCTGCAGAGATGTCAAGCTGCAGGTTAGGGGTAATTTTTTTTTTTTTTTTGCTATATTGGGAGTCTGTTGTTGTTGACTCCAGATGGCTGCTGGGTTGTCCTCCATGTGGCAAGGTCATGGTATGGATGAGAAGATGGATTCTGGTCTTGTTCTTTCTGACCAGTCCACACTGACCGCATAACGCCACAGGAATCCAACCAATAGTGTGACGAGCAGAAAGCAGACTCCAGCGTAGATGACATAGCTGATGGGGCTCTGCAGGAATTTGAGGATGGTGTCTTTAGTGGAGGGGCCATGTTCAATCCTTTTCTCCTCCTCCTCTTCCTCTTTCACCTGAGAAGGTAGTTTCTCTGCCAGAGCCTGGAAGAATTCATCTTCTATATCGGTGCCTGCTTTGGACTTAGTCTGTGTCACTGAGAAAAAAGAACAGAAGAAAAATAGATGTAAATAAGGTGATAAGGAGAATGTTATCTTCTATGTAAACCAGGAAAGAGTTCTTTACTGTAAGAGCAGTGCAGAGACAGGAGTGGCCTCTTATCTAGGATATGAATGGTCTAGAGAAAGAAATCTTGTAGAAGTCTTACCATCCAGATAGTAGAATCCGCGGAGGATGATGTCATCGTCCTCATCCGTGATCTCACAGGCATACGTCCCTTTATGGCTGACTCTGGTGGGCTTAATCAGCACAAACAGGTCTTCCCCGCTAAAGATGTCTTTGAAGTAGCTTAAGTCAGTCACCCTGAGCTGAAAGGTAAAACGTTGGTGACATCAGAGAAGACGTCGGTCATATGTGGAGTATTACCAGTGTGGGGGGGTATAGATTGTATTTGTACTGTAATAGAACGGTTATAAATGACTTACATTTTTGGCGTACTTCCAGACGACTTTTAGAGGATACGGAAGGATAAATGACGCCTTGCAGGGGATGATGGTTTTCTCAAACTCTTCCACAATGACATCCTCAACTGAAAGGAAAGAGAAGGGACACGATGGTATAAGACAGCGAGCCATAAGCTAACAGCGATCTATGAGAATTATAACGGGATGATAGAAGTGATCTTACGGGGACAGGCCACAGGGAGCTTGCAGTCCTCCTCTGCACATCGGCTGCAGGAAAAGAGGCGGGCAGGTTTTTGAAGCCCTGGGAGGGGGTAGAGAGAAAGAGAAGAAGGGTCATATGTCTGAGAAGAATGAGGCCCCCCATGTATATAATGGAGGTCACACACATGGTCCTGTCTGATGACATTACTCACCACATGGAGGTCTGCATTCTGCCACTGGATGACCTAATGGAAGGAATGGGATACGGTTAAGGATGAATGATGTCACAGACGAGATGATGGAGAATATACAGAATATGTCTGCTGTCTGTATCTGAGGATCTTCAGTCACTTACGTGCGACACGATCTTTTACACCTTTCACAAATTCAGCCATTAATTTTTCAAATTCTTCCACATAAGCTGGTGGGAAGTCTGGAGGAAAGAAGATCGAAATATTAGGAACTGGACATTTAATACTGATGACAAAAAATGGAGAAATTCTTGAGATTTCAGGAACTTACATAATTTGTCGATCTTTTTGACGTCCTTCTCGAAGCTCTTCAGATACTTTTTGATGTTACGTATCTGGGAAAACGCTGCAACGAGAAGACATGTGAAAGTTATGACGGGTCCCACAGACATTGTATCAGTGCTCTATGGTGGAAAAGGGGTTAATATTGGGGTGAAATTATTCATTTACTTCTAGGAGGAATAACAAAGGGGTGGGGGGGGTGAGGTATAACATAGAATTTTATAAACAATGCTCCTGAATTGTTATTTTAGGGGGAATATAAGTATTTAGATGTCAGGAGAGGTTGTAGGGTCTTTAGCAGGAAAATATCTTAATCCTAAAAATCACAAATGTAGGAGATGGAGGAGCAATAAGAAATAGAAGGAAATAATAGTTACCTATCGAGGTATTAGCCAGGGGGTCAAAACCCCTGTGGAGCCTCTGGAGACAGTCTTCAGCCTCCATCTTGCCCAGCGAGACGGCATGATGGCACATGCTGGCTCTGTCCGCTGGGGTGGTGAAGCACTTGAGGCAAGATGTTGCTACCTCTGCTCCACACAGAAGTAAGAAGATCTGCAGCAGCAGATAAGATTTATAGAAACGCATGACTTTACGTCACCAAATCCCTTCAGCTCGCGAACCTGGGAGATGAGAGAAATGTGAGGAGAAGAACATTACTGGAGGGAATCAGGATCCATTGTCCCTGCCGGATCCTTCTGTCTATTGATGACATATAGAGATGATGGGTCCTAGGAGCCCCCAGGGACAGATTACACTCTGTTATATACCAGGGAAGAAATAGTAGCAGGGTCAGGACAAGGGGACATGCAGAGAAGACCCCTACCTAGGATATAATGTAAGTAGGTGAAGACTGGGATAAATATGTCCTGATATCATGGTGTCATAAGCAGAATGCACAGCAAACATCCCTCCATCTCTATAGCTGAGCCCCTCATATGAATGCACTTGACTGCAGGGCATGCTGTGATCTGTAGTTCCACAGCAGTAAATCACTGAGCCGGAGTCTGGACCCATTAATTACAGTGCAGACTCCATCTTTCTGTATCTTTCTACTATGATTTCTTGTGGAAGTCCACAGGATATGTTATATAATGGCCCATTCTTCACCCACTTACATCATATCCTAGGTACAGTAAGTATCTGCTCCGCCCGGCCCTAATAAGTATAGAACCCTAAAATTCTAATTAAAATATATGTGTATAAAATGATATGAAAAGAAACCTGAATTATTTCTGAAAAAATCCCAACAAATAAAAATAAATTATAGCCATTAAATGAATGTGTGAAAAGCGGCTAAATTGTGTCTGGTCTTGAACTGGTTAAAAACAAAGCCTGGAGAAAAGTGGCTACAGATATGAGGGGGAGGGGTAATTATTTATCATGGGCGGTTACAGACGTAGTAATGATGCAGTACTCACGTGTCACATCCAGCTGATGAGTGACTGCTCTGTGCTCAGCGCCTCCTTATATACCCCGATGACATCACAATAGACATTCCATCATGCAGGATGACATCACAATAGACATTCCATCATGCAGGATGACATCACAGTAGACATTCCATCATGCAGGATGACATCACAGTAGACATTCCAGGTACAGGCAGCCATCTTTCCCATCCAAAATAATCATCCAAATGAATGTGATTGAAAAGAATAGTATTGTTTGGGAAGTGGAGTCACATGGAATTAATAACCTGAATTAACTATATAATAAAGCTATTAAGATATAGTCCAGGTGCAGGCTGCTGGGTGACATCTAGAGTTCTGAGCTTTCTCATTAAAAGGTAAAGAGGACCTTTCACCTCTCCTGACATGTCTGTTTTAATAGCTTCATGCTTCCCCCATGTAATAACAATTCTGGAGCATCTATTCTTATTTTATCTAGACGTTATGAATGAATTGCTAGCAGTCTGCAGTAAGGGTAGAGAAAGGTGGTAACAAGTTGGGGAGTGTCCCTGCACAGACTCACTTTATCCAATCAGTGCTGCAATTTTCAGACTGTGCAGGTACACACCCACCTCTGTACCCTTACTGCAGACTGCTAGCAATTCATTCAGGACTAATAAAGGAATGGCACAACATGGAGTCATAACAATAGATGCTCTAGAAGTTTCTTTAATATGATTGGAAGAAATTGCATGGCATCACATGGAATTAATGACCTGAATCAATGATTTGTAGATATAAGGTGGATTTAGACGTGTAGCTTATTGGCAATGAACGTTCCTGCGAATTCTTATTCCCGACAATCTGCCCGTGTAAAGGTGCAGCAGATCACCCGATGAACAGGCGAAACTGTCGTTCCTCCAAGCACCTAAATTCTTGTTTCTGGGCGGCAGATCGGGTGGAATAAACTGCACTGTTCTGCTGTATGGGGATGAGCGATCACAGTAACAATCCCTCATACTGTGGAGGTGATCGATGTATGTAAATGCAGAGCTTCACCTCTACTTACCGAGCAGCTGACTCTTGGAAAGGAGCTCTTCCTACCAGACAATTTGCTGCTCATTGGCCTGTGTAAATCCAGCTTTACAAGTCGCATCTGTGTAAGGCCCATCGTGCTGCTTCTTCCAGGCTCTCTATTATTAGTTCTTTTATTAAAATATGTCTTTTAAGGGATATTCTGGTTTTGTGTATTGATGGTGTACTCAGGATAGGTGGGAGTCTGACTCTCAGCACCCTCGATGATCAGCTATTTGAAGGGGCTGTGGCGCTGGTGTTAGAGCTGCGTTCTCTGCAGTGTTGTACATGGTAGCAGTGGTGCAGTGTAATTACAGCTATACCAGTGAAAGGGACGGACAGCTATAATTACACTGCACCACCGCCATGTAGACGGCGCTCAGGTAAACGCTGCAGAGAATGCAGCTCTTGCTCTAGTGCCGCAGCCCCTGCAAATAGCTGATCAGCGGGGATGCGGGAGTCAGACCTCTCCTATCTGATACTGATGACCTATCCTGAGAAAGTCATCCTTATCTCGAAACCAGAATACTCCTTTAAAGCAGGGGTCCAGAACCTGCAGTCCGTATGCGTCCCACAATGCTATTCTGTGCGGCCCCAATCTTCTGGTTCAGAGGTGTAACTTGAAGACTCTGGGCCCCAGAGTCAAAATGTCCCTCCCATGCACTTTCTATAATACCGGAGTCTTCTTATTAGACACAAATGTATTTGAGCCCCTTCAGGCTTCTGGGCTCAGTAGCTAATGGTGAACTGCTTGCCCTTCTCTCAGACCATCATATATTTCCAGAATGGGGGTCTCCTAACACTTGTGTGGCACTTTAGAAAGGAATGGATGAGGTGGCTGTGGATCTGTTCAGCTATCCTCATTGGAGTTTATTGCAGTAAAGAAACATTAGGCTAACCCAGCTGTGTAAAGTATGGAGCCCCATCCTTACACGGCCTCTACCTTTTTGGAGTACCAAAACAAGAGAAAAGACCCACTGTCTTCTTTTAGGTTAGAGTCTTGGAAATTCAGTTGGCTATGTAGCCGTGTACTTTAGATAAGCCATAAATGTCTCACATGGTAATGCCCCTTTGCACTTGGTCCAGTATGACAGTGTGCTCAAAGCGCACGACGTCATAGCAACCAAGCAGGAGGGTCGTCCCGGTTTTCACTGTCTGTGCTCTACGGATGTGTGCACGGGCCCTTAGAAGGGGATTCCTTACTGTAAGAGCAGTGAGTTTATGGAGCTCTCTGCCGGAGGAGGTGGTGATTATGAACTCGCCAAAAAGGGACCTAGATCCATTTCTGGAGTGTAATAATTAGAGATGAGCGAATTTGCTACCCCGCTGCCTACCCTGACTGTAGCCTGTTTACGTTGATCCTCAGCTGCCTGCCCTGACCTCGCATCGGTTTCACGTATACGCATGAACTCCATCTGTCCTGACCTCATCCTTTTTCTGATTAAAAATATTGCCTGTTGCTTCACCATGGTGGCTCTGGTCCCCGTAGTTCAGCTGCCAACTACAGCGGGACTACTCCAAGAGGTAGCGGCCTGGTGAGTCCCCTACAGCGAAGACCAGATCCCTGTACAGGGATTGAAGGGTGAAGGTAAGCTTGGAAATACAAAAAGATGTCCAGATCCGGTTGGCAAATCCAGTGCACGGATCCCGCTCCAATGACGTGATGAATCCAAGGAACAAAATATTGTTCCAGCGCCAGGATAAAATCAACTCCTTTTATTGGAAAATAACATTAAAACATTTGTTGGTAGTACCTGGCAGTGCAGTAGAGGAATATTTTTATGTGATTTTTCGATAAAAGAAGTTGCTTTTCTTCTGGTGCTGGATCAATATTTTGTTGCTTAGTAAAAGGGGTTATCCGAGTTATATTTATTGGATAGGGTAGGTCATCAATATCAGATCGGCAGGGGTCCGACACCCGGCACCCCCGCCGATCAGCTGTTTGAAGAGGAGGCGTGCGCCGTGCCAGTGCTGCCTCCTCTTCATTGTTTACCTGCCCGCCGTACCATACACAGCGGGAGCAGTGTAATTACACCTAACCGCACCATTCATTTCAATGGAACAAGCAGTCCCATACACTTGTATACGAACGAGCCCATAGAAATGAATGGGGTGGCTTGGGTGTAATTACACCTGCTCACCACTATCATGGGGCATGTGTGGATGACACTGTTATGGGGGACTTGTGGATGATACACTGTTGTGGTTGATCTGTGGACGAGACACAAATCGCATCTTACACTGGTCCCCTCCTGGCCTTATGTGTCACAGTATTAACTTATTAAGTTAGCCTGTGACACAGAACAATATGTCAGGCACACTACTGGCATCAGGATTAGATTAAAATTGAATTGTATAGCATTAGCTGCAGCAGTACTTACTCTCAAGCACAGCAATGGCTGCCAGCATGTCAGACTGTCAAAGGGCTGATTCACACGACCGCTGCTCCCCTGACCTGAACTGATTGTATTATAGTAATTTATGTCGGTTCATATCTGTTCGTGGATATTTACATGGAACTGTTATCCGGTCATTCATCAGGTGAAATAATTATGTATACAGTCATCTGCTGCACAGTAGCAATTGCTCATCCCCATACAGTGGAGGAGATAGCTGCATGTAAATGTAGCCCTCACCTCCGCAGATGATTATCGTGAGGGAACTGTTCCTTCCTGGTAATTACCTGCTCAGTTAGCACGTATAAAAGCGCTATTACTGACCCCAAAGTCTCTGTATTCTGTATTTTCTCTCTCTCTCTCTCTCTCTCTCTCTCTCTCTCTGATGTCCTCTCTCCTATGTATAAGCCCAGAGACTACCAGTATTTCCTTATTGATATGTACCCCCAGAAGATGCACAAGCAAAACACGTGTTGCGGCTGAGAGCTGGCAGGGGTGCACCTAGCCTTTCTGCTGCCTGAGGCGAAAACTGAAACTGAGCCCCCCCAATGCCAGTTTCTTAACCTAACCCCTTTGCCACAATGAAAGCGGAAAATTACGGAACACACGCCGGGTGGCATCCGTGGTATTGCGGATCCGTAAAAATGCGGTCGTGTGAATGGACCCTAATTGTGTGATGCTGTTTAGAACTTGGCACTTTTTAGATGTAGTCTTTTTCTGGGTAGCCGCCTCAGCGCTCTGTTATGGCTGCTCAATTTTTATGTATTTTATTTAACCCCTTGACGACCAGCGCCGTAATAGTACGACGCTGCGTGACGGGACCTAATGCCCAGCGCCTTACTATTACTGAGCGCTGATCGGGCGGGTGCAGGAGCTGCGCCCGCCCGATCAGAGGCGGGGGTCCGGCTGTGCCCAGGTGCCAGACCCCTGGGGAATGCGCCAGCATCGGTGAAAACACCAATGCCGGAGCATTAACCCTTCATGTGCCGCGGTCAGCGCTGACTGCGGCACATCAGGTGTGCCGCATGTTCAGGATGCCGAGCGGGGGCCATCGGGACCCTGCGCTGCTGTGACGGGGACCCGATGGCTTGGATGGCAGCCCGATGCCTTCCTTAGGCATCGTGGCTGCCATCCCTGTGAGCCTGTGCGATCCAGCCCCATGGATCGCACAGGAAGCAGGCTGTAAGTGTATTACTGTGAGTAATACACTTACAGCCAATGCATTACAATACAAAGTATTGTAATGCATTGTGAAGGCGATCAGAACCCCCCAAAAGTTAAAAAAAAGTGTAAAAAGGTGAAAAAAAGTTAAAAAATAAAGTTAAAAACAAATTATAATAAAAGTTTCAAGTAAAAAAAAAATGCCATTTCCCCCCCAAAAAGTAAAAAAAATTGTTAAAAAAAGAAAAAAAAAAGAAAAAGTAGGCATATTAGGCATCGCCGCGTCCGTATCGACCAGCTCTATAAAAATATCACATGATCCATCCCGCCAGGTGAACACAGTAAAAAATAAAAACAGTGCCGAAACAGCCATTTTTTGGTCACCTTCCCCCACAAAAAGTGTAATACTACGCGATCAAAAAGGCGTATTTACCCCAAAATGGTACTAAAAAAATCATCATCTCGTCCCGCAAAAATTGATACCGCACCTGAGACAATCGCCCAAAACATAAAAAGAATATGGCTCTTAGAAAATGGCAACACACAAAAAAGATTTTATTCTGTTCAAAAATAAATCTATTGTGTAAAACTTTCCTAAAATAAAGAAGTTAGACATATTGGGTATCGCCACGTCCGTAACAACCTGCTCTATAAAAATATTACATGAGATGGCCCCCCAGGTGAATGCTGCTGCTGCTGCAAAAAAAAAAAACTATGCCAATCATGGTACCAATCAAACCGTCATCTTGTCCCGCAAAAATTGATACCCTACCTAAGAGAATCGCCCAAAGAATTAAAAAAAAATATGGCTCTCTGAAAATGGCAGCACATAAACAAGATTTAATTCTGTTCTAAAATGCATCTAATGTGTAAAACTTAACAATAATAAAAATGTTAGACATATTGGGTATCCCCGCGTTTGTAACAACCTGCTCTATAAAAATATAACATGATTTGCCCCCTCAGGTGAATGCTGTAAAACATTTTTTTTAAAAACTATGCCAAAACAGCTATTTTTTTTCACCTTGACTCACAAAAAGTGTAATACCAAGCAATAAAAAAGTGTTATGTACCCCAAAATGGTACCAATAAAAATATCACCTCATCCTGCAAAAAATTAGCCCCCACATAAGACAATAACTCAAAAAAATAAAAATCAATGGCTCCCGCAAACCAATCCATCAAAATCTGTTCTGCAAAATCCATATGGCGCTCCTTCCGTTCTGAGTCCTGCCATGTGCCCCCACAGCAGTTTACCACAACATATGGGGTGTTACCGCATTCAGGAGAAAATGGGTAACAAATTATGGGGTGCTTTTTTCCTGTTACCCATTGTGAAAATGAAAAATTTGGGGCTAAAGCAACATTTTATTGGAAGAAATGAAACTTTTTATTTTCACAGCCAAGTATTTCCAAATTCCATAAATTCTGTAAAAGGGGTCAAAGTGGCCAGTACCCGCCTAATATATTCTTTGAAGGGTGTAGTTTCCAAAATGGGGTCATTTTATGAGGATTTCCACTGTAGGGGTACGTCAGGGTCTCTCAATTACAAAATGGTGCCTAAAAACCATTCCAGCAAAATCTGCCTCTAAAATCCGTATGGCGCTCCTTTCCTTCTGACCACTGCCACAAACCCATAGAGACGTTTACCACCACATATGGGGTATTTCTGTAAACTGCAGAATCAGAGCAATGTATATTGAGGTTTAGTTTGCTGTTAACCCTTGCTGTGTTGCAAGAAAAAAATTATTAACATGAATAATCTACCAAAAAAGTGAAATTTTGAAATTTCACCTCCATTTTCCTTTAATTCTTGTGGAACATCTGAAGGATTAACAAAGTTTGTAACAGCAGTTTTTTATAATTTGAGGCCTGTAGTTTCTAAAATGGGGTCATTTATGGGGGGTTTCATTATGTAAGCCCCTCAAAATCACTTTATATCTGAATTGGTGCTTAAAAAAATGGTTTTGGAAAATTTGGTGAAAATGTGAAAAATGGCTTCTAAACTTCTAAGCCTTCTAACGTCCTAAAAAAGTAAAATGACATTTATAAAATGATGCCAACATAAAGTAGACATGTGGGGAATGTAAAATAATAACTATTTTTGGAGGTATTACTATTTATTTTGAAAATTGAGAAATTGAAATTTGGAAATTTGCAAATTTTTCCAAATTTTTGGTAAATTTTGTCATTTTTTTTATAAATAAAAATGAAATATTTTGCCACAAATTTACTACTGTCGTGAAGCACAATATGTGACGAGAAAACAATCTCAGAATGGCCTGGATAAGTAAAAGCGTTCCAAAGTTATTACCACATAAAGTGACACCTGTCAGATTAGCAAAAAATGGCCTGGGCATGAAGGTGAAAACAGGCCCGGGGTTGAAGGGGTTAATATATAGTTTCTGAATAAGGTTTATTTATTATTGATGTACATTTATTTGGATTTTCCCATATTTTGTCGGTGTTGATGTTGTATAGTGGCTGTGACACGTCCACAATTCATTAGTGCCTCACACCTATCGTCCCTCATGATTGGCTGAGGCTGTCTGCAGGGCATTATGGGCAAGCCTGCCACCCATCTTTTCATCTCTCTTCTGATCTGTAAAATGATGGACTCCTTTTTGAATGATGTGTGCGGGATGAATAACAAAAGTTTTGTTTTTGATGAAAACTGAAGCGTTTGGTAAATTCGTAATGAGTTTGATTTGTGTAGAATCAATTTGTTTATCTCTAGTAATAACTTTACAAGTTATTACTAGATTTCTGGAAGAGGATTGTGGATTCAGCAAATAATTTTGACATACTATATTTTTCGCCCTATAAGAGGCACATGCCCATAAGACGCGCCTAGGTTTTAGAGGAGGAAAATAAGAAAAAATATACTTTTCATTAGACTCCTCAATCAGACCTCACCTCTGACCCCAATGTTAATAAGACTCCAATAACACCTCAGCTCAGACCCCCGATCAGACATCAGCTCAGAACCCAATGTGAATGACCCCCCCAATCAGACCTCAGATCAGAGCCCCAATGTGAAAGACCCCCAGACCTCAGATAACAACCCCTATCAGACCTCAGATCAGAGCCCCAATGTGAAAGACCTCCAGATCTCAGATCAGAGCCCCAATATGAATAACAACCCCCCCATTCAGACCTCAGATCAGACCCCAATGTGAAAGACCCCCAGACCTCAGATCAGAGCCCCAATATGAATAACAACCCCCCCATTCAGACCTCAGATCAGACCCCAATGTGAAAGACCCCCAGACCTCAGATCAGAGCCCCAGTATGAATAACAACCCCCCCCATTCAGACCTCAGATCAGACCCCAATGTGAAAGACCCCCAGACCTCAGATAACTCCATTCAGACCTCAGATCAGACCCCTCAATGTGAATGACCCCCAGTCCTTGCTCAGAGCAATTAAAAAATCCTCTTACCTCTCCTGCTTCGGACACTGCCACCTCCTCTTCCAGGATTCAGCTCCATCTCTTGTTCTTGCCGATCGCACTGCAGTGACTCAATGTGCACAGCGTGAGGTCACAGAGCGCTGACATCTTCACGCTGTGCGCAGCCACTGCACACCCAACGGCAGAGGACCAGGAAGCGGTGAATACAGATCCCGGGGAGCTCTGTGTTTACAGCTTAACGGTCCCCCCGTACTAATGAGCGATTCTGTAATGGAAACGCTCATTAGACGCAGTGACATTTTGCAAAATATGGTATTTGTAGTTGGGAAGGATTTTTTTTTCCCCCTAAGATGAATTAAAGTGCCTTCTTCCATATCGGGTTTTTCTTTGCCTTCCTCTGGATCAACATTCAGGAAAATAGGCTGAACTGGATGGATGTTTATCTTTTTCAGCCTTAGGGCTCATAAACACTAACTTTTTTTTTTTTTTTTTTTGCTATGTTCCGTTTTTTTTTGCAGCCTTTATGCAAAACCATTCACTTCAATGGGGCCGAAAAACCCCCATAAATGATTCCGTGTCCATATGGCAGTTCCGCAAAGAATACAACGTGTCCTATAATTGTCTGCATTATGGACACGGATAGGACTGTTCTATTAGAGGCTGGCCATTCTATTCTGCAAAATACTCAACGGTCGTGTGCATGAGCCCTTATAGACTTTATCGGAATGGAGCTTCTTACGTTACATTTTTTAAAAGTACATTCCTAGTAAAGCACTGGAAGAGTTTTCTAACCATTTTATATGATTGTATTATAGTATCGTAGTAATGTTAAAGAATCTGTTAAGCTGCTTGTGCTTCTCACGGTCAGCAGAGGTCTCCCTTGTACTGTGTGAATCCGGTCTTGAGCAACACAAGTATTTTATGAAGTCCTTCAGCTTTACATCTTTATTAGCAGAAAACACCATGGGGAGAACTTATCATCAGGGAAAATTTTTTTCATAATTTTTCAGTAGTCTGCGTTGCCAAAATGTGGGCCAAATTTATGAAATGTCGCACAGTGTCCCAGATTTACTAATCCTAAAGATGGTGTTAATATTGACCGGCTGTGTGGACCTGCACCAGATTTTTCACAGCTGGAGGATTAATGTGGTGCAGGGACAGACACTTCTCTGACTCTATACCAGCTACCGACAGATTTTTACACCAGAGTTGTGGCACTGTTTTTGTTCAGAATGGCGCTTATTTCTCACCCTGTTGTCGAGCATGTTGGGGGAAAAAAGTGTAGCCAAACTGGGCAACTTTTTAGATTTGTGGCACAAGCACGTTTGTACATATGGGTTTGATAAATTCTTTAATGCTTCTGTCTTGATATGTTATTACGCTTTACTGGAGTAAGACTGAGAGAATGTTTGGAATTTTTTGAAAAAGGCCACAGTGACCGCTAATTAACATAGTTAACCATGGCCACTTCCCCAATATCCAGTACTTTCCCCGTGCACCACTTCCTATATTCTGTGCTTAAACTCTGAACGGTCTCCCATCTACCATGCAGAAATGAATATACTTTCCAACACACTTTGGTGTTAGTGGTGTGAAATGTAAAATATTGTATGTTTTTTTTTGTTTCTAAAATCTAGAAAGTCACAAATCTTTATTTTTTGTGCATTTTTGAAGCCAGGATTCTGGAATTCAGGACTTAATAAACTTTTCCTTTTCCTGTTTTTTGTCCGGCCATCTCTCGCCTTGTTTGCCATGCTGCAGCCGCATCTCCCTCCCGTCCCCATTATAGTGAATGGGGCCGGGCTGGACTTGTGGACATGTGTGCTGCTGGACAAGCCTAACGCTAGTGTGAAAGAAGCCTAAGGACATTATCATGGCATTCACCTGGTTCTCACCCTTAACCCTTGTGTAGCGATCTGGAATTTGCTGCAGGGGAACCACCAAGCCACTACCTCCTGGTGTAGTCTCTGTATAATTGACAGCTGATCCACGGGAGGTTCATTCAAAATCGTAGGCAGGGACAGGCCGAGATCAGGGCAGGCAGAGTATGTGCGATATGGTAAGTGGTCCGAGGTCAGGTCAGGCAGCAGAGGGTCAGAATCTAGTAAATACACAAAGTATCAGTACATGGGCAAACAACAGAGACAGCACACATTTACAGGAAAATGCCTATTGCCCAGAGGAAGGTGCCTTAAATACCCCAGGGTTGCCAGCCATTGGCTGGGCAAGAGTAGGGTGCACATTCGCTGGCCCTTTAAGAGCTGGAGGGGGAGCAAGCTCCGTGCATGCAGGGAAGAAGGGGCCTTGCCGGAAAGCACGCCACTGCATGCACACAGACAAAGATCAAGCCCGGCTTAAGATAGGTCTCCAATATAAACTGCATGAAGGTTTCCCGTCACAAATAACTGATCTCTGACAATAATGGCTCAAATGGATGCCAGATGTGCATAACGATGCAGAGGGTCCGTTTATATCTTCATTTTTCTGTTCTTCTGACGGATCCAAGAACGGAAAAATAACAGTGATGTGAACTCGCCCTTACATTGACCTCTGTGCTGGAAAAGTTGTTTCCGATTTGCAGTCTGTAGCCAAAAATCCAGCAGGTTTGAATTTTTCGCAACGTTGCCTTCTCTTTGTGACCTTGCATCCAACCACAGTCACCATGTTTTACCTTCAAAGTCAGATGGAAGAGTATGATTTCAGGATTAGGGCTCATGCAAATGACCGTTGCCAGGCCAGTATTGTGGCCTGCAAACAGCGGGTCCGCAATATACGGGCCCGGCCATTTGTGCACCGCATCACAAATGCGGATCCATTCACTTTAATGCGGGGCTTGGGACCCCACGGGAGCACTACAGTTCTCTCCGTGCCTCCGCATCGCAAAAAAATAGAACTTGTTGAAAAATAGAACTTGTTCAAGTTGAACTGGTCTGGATCCATCTGAGGAATCCGCATGGATGTTGCCCGTGCATTGGGGGCCACAAATTGCAGTCCTCAATGCATGGAACGGCTGGGCAACGGCTGTCTGCATGAGCCCTTAGACTAGAGTTGTGATGGCTAAACTCCGGCACTCCAGCTGTGGTAAAACTATGACTCCCAAGATGTACACTTGCTTGGCTGTTCTCAGAACTCCTTAGAAATGGATAGAGCATGCTGGGAAATGTAGTTTCTCCACAGCTGAAGTGCCGGAGGTTAGCCATCACTGGACTAGAGTGTTTGTAGTCTGTTACCATGGAAATAGGACTATATAAGAGTTGTAGACACAAAACAGTCAATTTTTGATTAAAGGGGATCTGTCAGCAGTTTTGATCATGCAAAACTACTGACAGCACTATACCTTTTATGGAGCTTTTATTATCAAGAGTTCTGCTCTTGTAAAAATATTTGGTTTTGTATGACTTCACAGCACTTCATAGTGAAGCTCCACCTTTTGGACACTTGCAAAAGCAGAACCTAGCAGAATACAAGTTCCTATTCACACTACTCCTGATAATAAAAGCTTTACATAACATATCTTTGTCCTGCTCTTCCCAGCACTAACCTAGTTCTGTCAGCAATTTTGCAGGCTCAAAATTGCTTACGGATTCCCTTCAAGCTTTAATTAAACGAAGCAAAGCAATTTTTTTCCGACTTGTAACATGTAAATAGCAGGCTACAAGCTTTCACACATGACTCACAGTGAACTTTTTTTCTTTCCTCCTTTTTACAGACACCTTGCGTCAGCAGCTGAGTGATCTGGTCTCCAGTGACGCATTGTGTCCATCCAATTCAGCTGTGACACACGTAGGGAATAGCTCCTGATTACAGCCCTGTGCACAGATAGAGGCTGCTTCTGCTTTTTTCTTAATGAGCACACCGGGGGAGTCAGGGAGCGTGTTTATGCTGAGATGTAAAATCCTGTCCTCCGTACATGGCAAACAGTCATCGGAGAACGGCTTCCAGCCTGGCTTCTGTTACGTGTAGCTGCCCAGTTATTGAAATCTTAGCGGCATACTATAGTACATTATGTCCACTGGTTAAACATCCACGTTACAAATGTTGTGCAATGCAGTTTATTGGCAGTTATAAAAAATACGTAATAAACTCTGCTGAAAAGCACAACACTCTATTCACGATTTAATGGCTTTTTAAAGTATTTTTATAGATTTTTTTTTTTCCATGAAAGGATATCTGAATCAATATAAAAACATGTAACTGGGACAAATTTCAGCAGCCATTCACCAAAACCTACAGGTAACTTGTCAGTTTGAAGTTTTTCTTTTCATTTTCACGTGTGTGTGTGTATGTGTGTGTATATATATATATAAAATCTTCAGCTCCAAACCTTTTCTATTGGTTGTGCTTTACACCTCTCCGCTTGGCATGACTTGCCTAGCTCTTGTCCAGTCTCGGAGCTGACAACCCAATGATGATAACCTGTAGCCAAGTGGAAAAAAAAATTCACCTGTCTGTGGTCCCACTGTTCCTGTGACGCTGCCCCAGGCCACTTACAATCCCTGCCAAACCAGAAGCGGCCTGGTTTCCAGGTTCTCTGCAGCCAGTCACTGACCTCAGCGGTCACATATGCTAGAACTGCACTTCACTAGCACGTCACTAGCAGTGAGGTAGAGTTCCACCACATTTGACCATTTTGGAAAGTGATTGGACACAGGATCAAGCCACTTCCAGTCCAGCTGGACCTGGGCAGTGGTGTTGGAATGGTGGGACTGAAGACATTTGAGTTTGTTTTCTTTTTACTTTGGGCAGTTCCTAGGCCGGACACCCCTTTAAGGTGGTTTTCTTAGACTTTTATACTGATAACTGCAATGGTGCCTCAAATAAACTGATCAGCAGAGGTCCCAGTTGTAGGACACTAAACGATCAGATACTGATGACCTAGCCAGCAAATAAGTCATCAGTATACGGGCTTGATCACACGGCAGTTGTGTGTCTGTGGCCGTACTGCTGCCCGCATATGGCAGGTCCGCAATACACGGGCACCGGCCATGTGAACCCCGCTTCATGGATCGCGGATCCATTCACTTGAATGGGTCCACAATCACGGAGATGCGGTGCAGAACGGAGGTACGGATCGGAACCCCATGGAAGCACTACGGAGTGCCTCCGCACTGCAAAAAAATAGAACTTGTTCTATTTTTTTTTTTTGCAGTGCGGAGGGTCGGCTGTGGATTGCGCACCCCATTGAAGTGAATGGGTCCGCAATCCGCATACTGAAACCCCACGGACGGTGCCCGTGCATTGTGGACCGCAATTTTGCGGCCCGCAGCACGGACGCACACCAGCCATGTGGACAAGCCCTAAAGGTCTCAGAAAACCCTTTTAATCCTAGATGCTTCACTCCACAAAACTGCATAGTTGAACTTTGGCTGACCATATGATTTGGATAGCTGTCATGTGAATGCTCGCTCATCCATCCCAAACCTCCATACATATACATTTATTGGTCACCTGAGGGTGCATGCTTTCTGAATGGGGAGGAGAAGAAAGCTGCTGCTACAGTCTTCTGGAGGTGGCTTATCTTTTCTGAGCACAAAATGATCAGGCATGTTGAAATTCAGCGGCATGACCTTTATCTCTGACATCGGCCTTCAGTCACCAAGTCATGGAGCCCCCATACCCATAGGGCTCATTCAAACAGCTGGAAAAGTGTTTAAGTAAAAAAAAAAATCTGTTGAATGCCTGAGTCCCATCCTGCTTTCTCAAGTTCCTGTGAATAATCTGACGTCCCAACTGTGGTCTCGTGTCCCACTGCAGCCATTCACTGGCCTCAGCAGTGACATGTCCTTAAAGGGGTTCTCCAGGAATCAAGAAAATGATAATACGTAAATATTAATTTATTATAGATAAATTCCCAAATACCTTTCATTAGTTATAATGGCTCGTTTTGTCTGGAGAGCAATTATTAGGAGAAACAAAATGGCCGCTGTCCTATTAGTACACACAAAACCTGCCCTAATCACACAGGAGGACAAGTTACTTCACAACACTGAGGTAAAGAGCTGCCTCATCCTCCTCTCTGTGAATACAGCTAAATCTCTATAGGAATGGAGTCCATGATCAGATGTGGCTAATAAGCAACAGCACTTTTATGCAGTCTCCATTACCAAAGACTGTCCTGTCCGTTCTCTCTGGGCTTCATGTCTCTTCACGAACTCCATTCTTACAGAGATTCAGCTAAATATTTTATCATCTGTATTCAGGATCATAATCCCTGAGAGCAGAGAGGAAGATGAGGCAGCTCTTTACCTCAGTGTTGTGAAGTAACTTGTCCTCCTGTGTGATTAGGACAGGTTTTGTGTGTATTAATTGGACGGCGGCCATTTTGTTTCTCCTAATGATTGCTCCCCAGACAAAACTAGCCATTATAACTAATGAAAGGTGTTTGGGAATGTATCTATAATAAAGTAATATTTACATATTTTCATTTTCTTAATTCTCGGAGAACCCCTTTAAGTGGCATGTGATCACAGAGGCTCAACAGTAACCTGCTGTTTGGGGACACATCACCGCAACCATGGTCAGGATGCAGGAGCATCTTGTAACATGATGGAATTTTATAACATTATGCAATATCACTTGGATAGGCCATTACATTCTGATCAGTGGGGGTCTGACCTCTAGGACACCCACCAGTTCTGAGAATGAAGGGGCTGACCGCAGTTCCCTGCACAGCCAAGTGGTGAGTAGAGGTGCAAAGAGGTATCTCACCAGTACCATCTATTGGATGTGGCTCCTTATAAGTCACTTTCAATAAGGATGCGCTGGCGAGATGGTTCTCTTTCCTGGGAGAGATCTCTTTGCGTATTGTTTTCCCATGGAGCATTGCCCATAAGTCTCTGTACCATGGGGTACTTCCAGTAAGTCTCCATACAGGACTGGTCTCTATAAGGAGATTCTTCTCCCTGCCTAAGCTGCATCCAAGGCATCGCACACACACCCAGCTAGCCTCCTACTCCATACTGATGAGGGGCAAGCAACCCGAAACAGCTGTCTACGGATGGATATACGGCATGGCCATATTTCTTTGTCAAATCCCAATGCTTGTTGGAAAGTAAGGTCTTGACACTTAGGAAGCCTCTTCCAATAAGTGGCACTGACGAGCTGGCTCTCTTCCTTGGGAGATATCTCTTTGCATATTCGTTTCCCATGGAACATTGCCAACAAGTCTCCATATAGGACTGGTCTCTTCAAATAGATTCAGCACCCTTCAACAATTAGCATTTATCATGTAGAGAAAGTTAATACAAGCCACTTACTAATGCATTGTGATTGTCCATATTGCTTCCTTTGCTGGCTGGATTCATTTTTCCATCACATTATACACTGCTCGTTTCCATGGTTATGACCCCCCTGCAATCCAGCAGTGGTGGTCGTGCTTGCACACTATAGGAAAAATCACCAGCCCCTCTGGTGGCCACGATCCTGTGAGGCTGGTGCTTTTTCCTATAGTGTGCAAGTACGACCACCACTGCTGGATTGCAGGGGGGTCATAACCATGGAAACTAGCAGTGTATAATGTGATGGAAAAATGAATCCAGCCAGCAAAGGAAACAATATGGACAATCCAAATACATTAGTAAGTGCCTTGTATTAACTTTCTCTACATTATAAATGCTAATTGCTGAAGTGAGACAACCCCTTTAAAGACGATCTTTCACCACTCTAGAAGTTATGAATGAATTGCTAGCAGTCTGCAGTAAGGGTACAGAGGGGAGGTAACCAGTTTGGGGTGTGTACCTGCACAGTCTGACAATGGCAGCACTGATTGGATAGCGTGAGTCTGTGCAGGGACACACCCCCAACTGGTTACCTCCCCTCTGTACCTTTACTGCAGACTGCTAGTAATTCATTCATAACTTCTAGTAGAAATAATAAAGGAATGGCACAACATACAGACATAAGAATAGATGTTCCAGAATTGTTATTACATGGGCGATGCGTGAAGCTATTAAAACAGGCATGTCAGGAGAAGGGACAGCTCCTCTTGGAAGGAAGTAGGCAGCACTGTGGCCCCTTCAGTCTAAGGGTTGGGGGGGGGGTTCACAAATGATTTATGGGTTAAATGCCACTTCATAGGTCCACTTTAAGTCCTGGTCCCACATTATAAGACTTTTACTGTAGAGCTGCCTGTCTGCTGCCCAAAGTGACAACGTGGGAAAAGAAATCTGCAGCGTATGAACATGGCATTAGACATCTCTCACCATTTTCCCTCTGCTATAGACAGAGACAAACAGAGAAGATCATTTATTCCAAATTTATAATACATATTTTCTTTTGCTATTGCCTTTTAGTCATGTTTATGTAATTTATTATACACAAGCTTTTTCTCTCTTTCTTCCCTTATACAAAATACCGCTGCTGCCACTGGTTGGGTAGAATTATGTGCCAGCCATTACATCTGGACTTTGTAGTAATGAAGGAAGGAGTCAGTAATAAGTAGTGGAGGCTAAAGTTTTACACCGATGAATTTTGTCTTTTTAATTTTATTTTTTAATTGTTTTATTTTATTTAATTCAATGAATCATTCTGCCTCTTGACACTCAGAGATAGAAGTGTTATATTCTTCACTATCCCCCCCACCAGTAGCTCTCCTCTTCTCCTTCCCCTCTGTTCTCTCACTCCCCTTCCCCCACCACTTCTCCGTGCTGTACCCTTTTTAAGTGGCATTGATTGCAGCAAATTGCCGTAGCTGGTAGCAGCTGTCACAACAGTGCGGTGATTAAGAGCAGCGCTTGTGATTTCCCGGCTGATTGCATCGATCAGATAGAAGGGGAGCAGGGGGAGCGGATGTATGAAGGAAGGTGAACTCTCGCAGCCGGCATCAGCATGGTTGTGCTGTTTGTCTCTTTAACTCTGGTTATGCCAGCACCTGTAACGTATCGTCAAGTGGCCGCGCTACACCGTCCTGTTGTTCTTATTTACAGACGACTTCAATTGCATTCTTGCACAGGCGGACAACTGGATCCAGTGGACCACTTATAAAATGCTTGGTATCTTGTGAAAGGAGAAGCTGTTACCACACCTGACATGTCCGTTTTAGTACCTTTAGTGCACTTGCACCCCTCCCCCCCGCCCATATAATAATAATTCTGGAGCATCTATTCTTGTTGTCTTTTTGTTGTCCCATTGCTGTATTATTCCTGCTAGAAGTTGTGGAAGGATTGCTAACAGTTTGCAATAAAGGTCCAGCTGGGTGTTACCAGTTGGGGGGTGTTCTTGCGCAGTCTGACACATCCAATTAGTGCTGCCAGTGTCAGACTGTGCCGACTGACACCCCTCAACTGGTAACACCCAGATAGACGTTTATTGCAAACGAATAACGACCATTGTTGGCCGGTGCCCGTTTTGCGGGCAGCAAACAGGGTGTCCGTAATATATAGGCACTGGCCATTTGTGCACCACATCACAGATGCGCACTGTCACTTGAATGGGTCTGCAATCCGGACCGTGCAGTACGGAACAGAGGCACAGACCCCCACGGAAGCACTACTACATGCAGAGATTGTGCTTGGAAGAGGAATAGTCTAATATCCCATCCCTCCAGTAAAGGCCTTTTGGCTATTGGTGTAAAGAATCGGACATGCTGAAATCAAACATGCCTGGTAATACTGCCTTCCCCCCCAACATCCGCAGTCAAAGGAGAGTCCTACACACACTAGGGCAATCATGTCTGACAACCTTAGCGACATTGAAGGGTTTGACTGACTCAGGTTAATGACAACTTTCAGAAGACTAAGGATGGACATACTGCTTACCATTCAGATGACATCATTCCTTTCGATATCACAAGTATGTATATAGGGAAAGAGGAATAAGTCACTGCCAGACACTATTGGCAGAAGCTCATTATTCCATGGAGAACAAAAGTATAGGGCATGTTGAAATCCATCGGTTGTCGGGGAGACTTGGGAGGCACCCATATACATTAGATGGTTGAATGGTCCCACCATAATTGACAGTTGCAACTAAAATTCATCTAATGACCATCTTATTGCATAGAGCTTTGCTTAGTGAAAGGAAGACCTCCAACTTGTGCTGCATAGAGAATGAGAGACTTAAATCAGCAGAAATCCTGTCCAGAACAGGCTGACTAGCAGTGGTCTCTAGAACGGGGATGAGTAGCAGTCTCTAAAATATTTCTCATTTAGGGATACAAATCCAAGCTCTTGGTGTGGGTGAACATATGAGAGAATAGGAAAAGCCCTATTCACCAATTAAAGGAGTTTTTTCAGAATTTAACTACTGATGACCTGTCCTCAGGAGAGATCATCAGTATCTGATCGGTGGGGGTCCGACACTCCTGTGAGCGCCGCTACCTTTCCCGCAGCTTACTAAGCACAGCGCCATACATTATTTTGCGGCTGTGCTTGGTATCACGCTCAGCCCCATTCACTTGAATGGGACTGAGCTGCTCCTAGGCCACGTGACCAATGAACGTGACATCACTGGCCTAGGAAAAGCCGCGGCATTCACGGGAGCCCCTGTGCCTTCTCAAACAGCTGATCAGCGGGGGTCCCAGGTGTCGGCCCCCCACCGATCAGATACTGATGACCTTTTTAATTACATTCTGAGATTTATGGCAGTAAGGGAACGGGTTATGTAAGACCAATAGAGTGTTCAGACCACATGGCATCAAACCACAAGCATTTGGTGGTGGGAACTGTACTTTGCTTACTCTGCATTTTGATGCTTTGATCAAATCAACTACACTCTGGCAAAGGAAAATGAGCACTACATTATTGATGTGGATCTTGGCGGAGAAGAATTCATATTACTTTGGGGTAATATTCTAGAAAGTTCCAAAACACCTATCAAGTCTTTGTAAGAAGACCAAAGAACATCATTTAAATTAGCACTCTTTCCAGAACAGAAAAATAAAAAATCTTTGTACTCTAGTACTTCCTGTTGGAAGCCAACTCTCTTGTAAGTCTGTGGCCAACCTTCTAAACAGGCCTTGTGACATGACTTAGAATTTAAACCAAATCAGGCACCTATCTGCAGACAGCTGTTTCAGGGTACTTGCCCAGCAGACCACTGGTTTGACTGAGAGGATTTGTCCTTGATCTGACGGGCTCTACTTCTTCTTATGAAGATTGTTTAGTAGGTGTATGGAGTCTTATAGGCCATGTAATAGTACACAGATTAGCTGTCTTTCAAAAGTACCATCTATTTGTAAGGCAGCTTTCTATAGGAATGAATAGTACCACACAAATGAAAGAATATCAGTGTGCTCTGTCATGGACTTCCCTCCACAGTCATCTGAAGTCTTCTCCATCAAACATTTATGATGGCATCTGAAAATTAAAGCGGCAAAGAGTTCAGCAACATCATACGATACTCAAATCCTTCTGGGATAACATGGATCATTCCTCTTAGTTCATAACTAGAGTTGAACGAACGTGCTCGTAACGAGCACTGTACTACTCGGATCCCCTGCGCTTGCATGGGCGCAGCCATCCGGATCCGTCCTCCTCACCCGACGGATCCGGATGCCTGCGCCCATTAGAGCGCAGGGGATCCGAGCAATACAGTGCTCGTTACGAGCACGTTCGCTCAACTCTATTCATAACCTACGGCCTCACATATGAGAAATTCAGATTACTCATGCAGCCACCACCACCATTATGTCTTCGTGTCTGGTCATCTGGTAAATCATTGACTCTTTATTCGTGTAGCATGATACAGATAATTTCCCTTTCTTTCAAGTGTAAAGCCATTACTTTTGGTTGGGCCATTAAGCAAGCTGTATCCTTCACATGCTGACAGTATTTCATCACAGAGATATGACAGGTTTATCGTTGGAGCACGCTTATAAACGTGTTGGTTTACTATTGGAATGTTAAGTGGCTTGTGCATGCTGACGCATTTTGTCACTCACACGTCGTGCCGTCGGCTCCATGGTGAGAGCTCACCTTCGACGGCTCTTGTTTAAACAGTAATCCATCCTTTGTTCCTGACTGTAAGGAATTCTTCTCATGACGCTCATCTCCTAATCAATATTATCAATTGTAGCTAAGCTGACGTTGGCTGAGCAGCATGGTGGTCACAGTAAGGGTCCATGCACATCAACATTAGGCAGTATCAGCTTCACTATACAATGATATAGTTCTCTATATGTCCTATAGTTGGCCTTTTTCCATTTGTATTTTGATGGACTAACAAATCAGCTTAAAGGGGTATTCACATTTTATAAAGTGATGACCTATCACTTTATGGTCAGTGGGTCTCTGACCTCTGAGACCTCCAACAGATCCTGAGAATGAAAGGTTGATTTAGTGCTGCATCCTCTTTCCTTGTTTTTTTCCTTCACAGCAGCGCTCCTGCCACCTGCTGTGCAGAAAGCTGCAACTGGCCCTTTGCAAGATAGTGGGGGTCACACCGAATTACTTATTCCCAGACAACCGCTTTATTGCTGTCTTCCTGTTCTGTCTAGCAGTTGTGAGATGACTGCAGGCATGCCCAGTAGTTAACGTCCTGCTCTGGTCTTCATTACTGAGCATGTGCAGCACAGTTTCAGGCATTGTAACATAGGGCCTTGGAGCAGCATGAAAATACCTAGCATAAGAGACAGGAGAGGTGAGAACTGATTATCTATCACCACTAGAACAATCTGCTTATCACTGATTATAGTATAAGGGTCAAGAGAGAACACAGGAGAGGTGAGAACTGATTATCGCAACTAGAAAACCTAGTTATCACTGTATATAGTATAAAGGACAGGAGAGAACACAAGAAAGGTGAGAACTGATTCTCTATCACCACTAGAACACCCTGCTTATCACTGTTTATACTATAAGGGACAGGAGAGAACACATGATAAGTGAGAACTGATTATCTCTCATCAGTAGAACACTCTGCTTATCACTGATTATAGTATAAGGACAGGAGAGAACACAGGAGAGGTGAGAACTGATTATCACCACTAGAACACCCTGCTTATCACTGTTTATGGTATAAGGACAGGAGAGAACACAAGAGAGATGAGAACTGATTATCTATCACCACTAGATCACCCTGCTTATCACTGATTATAGTATAAGGACAGGAGAGGTGAGAACTAATTATCACCACTAGAACACCCTGCCTATCACTGATTATAGTATAAGGACAGGAGAGAACACAGGAGAGGTGAGAACTGATTATCTATCACCACTAGAACACCCTGCTTATCACTGATTATAGTATAAGGACAGGAGAGGTGAGAACTAATTATCACCACTAGAACACCCTGCCTATCACTGATTATAGTATAAGGACAGGAGAGAACACAGGAGAGGTGAGAACTGATTATCACCACTAGAACACCCTGCTTATCACTGTTTATAGTAAAAGGACAGGAGAGAACACAGGAGAGGTGAGAACTGATTATCTATCACCACTAGAGCACCCTGATTATCACTGATTATAGTATAAGGACAGAAGAGGTGAGAACTGATTATCGCTACTAAAACATTCTGTGTATCACTATATATAGGATAAAGGACAGGAGAGGTGAGAACTAATTATCTATCACCACTAGATCACCCTGCTTATCACTGATTATAGTATAAGGACAGGAGAGAACACAGGAGAGGTGAGAACTGATTATCACCACTAGATCACCCTGCCTATCACTGATTATAGTATAAGGACAGGAGAGGTGAGAACTGATTATCACCACTAGAACAGCCTGCTTATCACTGTTTATAGTATAAGGACAGGAGAGAACACAGGAGAGGTGAGAATTGATTATCGATCATCACTAGAACACCCTGCTTATCACTGATTATAGTATAAGGACAGGAGAGAACACAGGAGAGGTGAGAACTGATTATCACCACTAGAACACCCTGCCTATCACTGATTATAGTATAAGGACAGGAGAGGTGAGAACTGATTATCATTACTATCACTATATATAGTATAAAGGACAGGAGAGGTGAGAACTGATTATCTATCACCACTAGAATGTCCTGCTTATCACAGTATATAGTAAAAGGGACAAGAGAGAACACAGGAGAGATGAGAACTGATTATCTATCACCACTAGAACACCCTGCTTATTGCTGTTTATAGTATAAGGAAAAACATACAGATCGCAATTGTCATCTTGATTCTTAATGAGTTAAAGAGGTTGTCCGGGTTCAGAGCTGAACCCGGACATACCCAGGTTTTGACTCCGGCAGCCCTCCTGAACAGGGCATCGGAGCATCTCATGCTCCAATGCCCTCCCTTTCCCTGCGCTGGATCGCGCAGGGCAAGGGCTCTTTTGTTTGTAAACATTCACTGCCGGGCGGAGGCTTCGTAATGGGCCGGCTTTAGCGCTGCCCTAGCCGTTTGAATGGCTAGGGCAGCGCTAAAGCCCGCCCATCAGCGCCGATGACATCACCGGGCTCACTGCCGGGCGGAAGCCTCCGCCTGGCAGAGCCCGGTAAGTCACCGGAACCGGGCTAAATTCCTTTGCCCTGCGCTAATTAGCACAGGGCAAAGGAGGGCATCGGAGCATAGGATGCTCCAATGCCCTGTTCAGGCGGGCTGCCTGGGTGAATTGAAAGGTATGTCCGGGTTCAGCTCTGAACCCGGACAACCCCTTTAAGTAAATGGCAAGAAACTTTTAATTTACTTTTTCAATGGCTTTTGTGATAATGCACAGTGATGTGATATCCCACTCAAGCTTACAACTGTTACATCTTCAATACTAGAAAAACCCATATAAAACTGTACAATATTAAGTTTCCTAAATTTTAGCATTGTTTGATGGATGTATCTCAAGAAAGTGTAATGTGTTGAGTGTAGGTTCTGTGGCCATCTTGTCTGCACACTTTCCAGTTCTGTACTTTGCACATGTAGCCTTCGCCCAGAATAAAATCTCCGTTCCAAACCTGAGTGAAAATGATCAGGCTACGTTTCTCCCATCGCTTATTGTCTCTGAAGAGTTGAAGTGATAGATGAGGGCCCTTAGGCGCTAAACAGCAGCATTTGAAGTTAATGAAAGCCTGCAGGCGTATAAATGCTGTGTAATACAGATATACTCGTACTCTTAAATGTGCTGCTTACTGTCTAGCTCAAATAAGTACACTTGACATGTTCCATCACACGTGGAGTGTTTAATCATTGTGTTCCACGAGAAGTGTGGCACACATTGTGGAAGCTCTTCTTGTGATTGGAATAAAATGGAAGAGCTGTCCTTGCATCGAAATGTCTCTAACGCTGTCCTGACATTAGTTCACTTTAGTTCCTGCGGCTTGAATTAATTCGGGGAGGTAGATAATATCCTCTGCCTTGTTCCTCTCTGGCAATCTCTTACAGTGATTCTCATCCCTTTTGACTTAAGCTGACAAGATATCAAGAGGCTTCCATTTTCATCGATGACATCTTGGCTATTCATCAATCAAATGAACAATATTCCCCATCACCAAAGGGGTTCTCCAGGAATTAAGAAAATGAAAGTACGAAAATATTACTTTACTATGAATATGATTTATATTTTTATACCTTTCATCAGTTATAATGGCTTGTTTTGTCTGGGGAGCAATGATTAGGAGAAACAAAATGGCCGCCATCCTGTTTGTACACACAGAACCTGTCCTAATCACACAGGAGGACAAGTTACTTCATAACACTGAGCTAAAGAGCCGCCTCATCCTCCTCTCTGCTCTGTCTGTCAAGGATTATGATCCTGAATACAGTTTAATATGATATTTAGCTGAATCTCCGTAGGAATGGAGTTCATGAGGAGACATGAAGTACAGAGAGGACGGACAGGACAGACTGTGGTAATGGAGATTCCATACAAGTGCTGCTGCTCATTAGCCACATCTGCTCATGAACTGCATTCCTACAGAGATTCAGCTAAAGATCTTATCATCTGTATTTGTGATCATAATCCCTGACAAGTAGAGCAGAGAGGAGGATGAGGCAGCTCTTTGCCTCAGTGTTATGAAGTAACTTGTCCTCCTGTGTGATTAGGACAGGTTTTGTGTGAACTAATAGGACAGTGGCCGTTTTGATTCTCCTAATGATTGCTCCCCAGACAAAATGAGCCATTATAACTAGTGTAAGGGATTTGAGAACATATTTCTAATTAAGTAATATTTAAGTATTTTCAGTTTCTTATTTCCCGGAGAACCCCTTTAAAGGGGTTGTCCTAAGCTTTTAACAAACTTTGCATTAATGAATCAAGTACAATGTGTGTGCATGAGGAATAACAATATACCTTGCCATTATATCATGTATATTTTACATTTTTAGCAGTTTTCCCTTCTGAAGGCTGTATGTATTTGCAGTTCTCCCAGATCTGGTGGGTCTGCTTCCATCCACTAGACACATGTGCACACGACCGTGATCGGCTCAGAAAACACGTTCCATGTGCTGGCCGCATATCCTGGGCCAGTCACGTTCCCCTGACTGAACAGACTGCATCATAGTAGTTTATGATACATCCATTCTCTATCTGATTGTGGGGCTATTGCTGTGTATTCACAATATCATTATGAACTTACTGTCTCATAATTTACTATGATACACTCAGTTGGGGTCAGGGGAGGCACGGTTGGCTTAGAAGATGCAGCCGACACACTGACTGTGTTTCCCGGCCTCATCACGGTTTTGTACATGGACCTTTACTCAGAAACAGCCCTAGGATCATAGAAGACATTATAGAGAGATACTGACCAGTACTGATGTGAGTATAGCACTTGGACTGAGATGGAAACTGTCTATGCAATCTCTATTGCTATGCCTGTCTCTGAAAGATTTTTGCATGGGGGGGAGGGAGGTAAACAGCTGATAACAGGAGAGCTGGACATTTCTGCTTTCTTTCTGATAAAATATATTATAAAGTTTCTTATGGTTACATGTAATATTGATTTTAAGCCATGTGAAAAGTTAGCAACCGTTTAAGTTCCCGTGGTACTTTTAAAGAGATCTATGCATACCTTCTGCCCACTGCTCCATGGCTTCTGGGCTGTCGTCACTTCACTTCTGGACCCTATCTGTCAACTTCCACAACGATGGGATCATGTGCATAATTGGCCCAGCAACGACAAATATGCAAGCAGCATGTCATTGCTGTGTCAGATACCACTAGGGAACACATACCAGGCCAGTCACTGGCTGCAGCGGTGCATGTGAACTTCGTCCTTGATGAAGTTGAAGGGTGGGGACCAGAAATGTTGTGAGACCAACCCAGGAGTAAAGTGGCAGGGAGCAAGGAGCAAGTGTAGATCTCATCACAAATACCACTAGGGGAGGAGGAATTTAAAAAAAAGAATCCTGGGAACCCCTTGAAGATGCCCATACACATTATGTGAATGTCCACCTGACCTCCCTGATTCCTGTTGGAGTGGCCAGATGACATCTAATGCAGGGATGCCCAACCTGCGGCCCTCCAGCCGTTGCAAAACTACAACTCCCAGCATGCCTGGACAGCCTACAGCTATCAGTCTACAGTAGGGCATTGTGAGAGTTGTAGTTTTACAACAACTGGAGGGCCGCAGGTTGGGCAGCCCTGATCTAATGTGTATGAGGGTGTCCCTACTCTCCCTGGTTGGTGGATGTTGTGGAGAAAATGATCAAGCATTTGGGTTTTAACATGCCCAATCCCTTGTTCTCACAAATGATTAGCCACTAGTAGTGTTGTTTGGCCATCTCCTAAAAGTGAACCCATCATTGCCAGCCGAGCATGGGGGAGTTACTAGAATCGCCTTTGTCCAAAGGATACCTCAGAAAATACTTATTTGATGTTAAAGAGGAACTCCCGCAAAAATCTTTATTCTCTGACCTGTTAGAAAGGTGCATGATATAATCTGTAGTGAATGTCTTTTTCTTATCAGAGGCTGAAATTGAGAGTTTCCACTCTCTTCTTATTGTAGCTGGGTCATGTGACCAACTCCCTGACCTCCAACTGACCCAGGACAGGAAGCCAGTCACTGCTCTATTCATTCCTATGAGACTGTAAGTGAGGCTCCCATAGGAATGCATAGAGAATTAGACTTCCTGTCCACACATAAGGTGCTGTGTGAGTTGGTGGGTCTAATTCCTAGTCACATGACACAGATAAGAAACTTCAGGATGATATTACTCAAAAATTCAGCTACTGGTAAGAAAATGACATTCACTACATATTACATCATGTACATTTCAGGACATGGAATACAATTTTTTGCGTGAGTTCTTCTTTAAGGGTCCATCTTCTAGTTTATCATGTGGATTGTCCTATTCTCTGAAACTGGTGTGATGAAGCTCATAGGTGATCTCACAGCTCAATGCAGTATGGTGGAATCATAGATCATTGTATGTGATTCAACTTATAATACACATCGAAATCATTTGTAACGTGCAAACACATGGTCATCTCGTGCTCATCTTGAATTATCATGACCACGGTTATCTAGAGTTGTGTTCACTTCTTTGCTGGTTCAATATGGTTTCCATCTTGCTGGACCCACTGCCTATTCAGTGTCCATTCATGGCGTGCTCAGCTGATTTGTATTCTGGGGTGTAGTCTTGACTCTAAGCAATGTTTTAATATGATGATATTGATATAATTGAATTCTCCATTGCACCATATTGTGAAGTATGTCTGTCAGCAAAGCACTTACTGACTCGATGAACGTTAATGCAGCTCTAAAGTATATAACATGTCAAGATTTAGACAGGTGGATAAGTGTTTGCCACGTTTCTGATAATATTATGTAAAAATTATAAAATGTATGCTGAAAACTGGGCAATATAATAATACTGGACAGACTTTCTTCCCATACCCTTTAAATCAGTGTTCCTCAACTCCAGTCCTCAGGCCCCACCTTCTGGTCTTGATTTAAAAATATCCCACAGAATGAATACCTGGGGTAAGTCCTGATGCATTGACACCTATTGTATCACCTGCTCAATATTAAGGAAATCCTGAAAACATGACCAACAGGTGGACCCTGAGGACTAGAGTTGAGGAACCTTGCTTTAAATGATCCATCGAGCTCCTAGGTGGTGGCCCCTGGTTTCTCAGCTGTGGGTTGGACTAGCCGTTTGCTTGTCTTTATAATTTCATTTGCTGTTGTGAAGTGACCAGAAATCATCTTTTCCCTTCAGGCACTGAACCTTGGCCTTTCTACTTCATCAATGGCTTCCTCAACTTTAACATTGTCTTCATTATGGCTCTCTTTGCTTTGCCCTTGACGTGGCTGATGGAGCATCTGTTGCAGAGAATTAACAGTAAGGATTTACTAATTATCTTTGTATAAAGTGAAAGCTTTGCACCTTGACAGATCCTCTTGATTTGTGCTTTGAGGTGTCCAATTTGGGCATCTGCTCTCACTAGTGCCTTCATCTCTAACATGTGGTTCTCCAGCTGTAATAGAATGTAATACAAACTCCAGTTCCCAGCTGAGTGTATCTGTCTTCTAATATGGAGCCTAACTTAAAGGGGTTATCGAACCCCTATAATGACCCCCCCAATGCCCGGGCACCTCATATAGGTTATACTTACCCTGTTCCTGGGCACCCGTGTCGCACCTGCATCTCCCCGTCACACGGATCAAAACATCCAGGGATCAGGAGCGATGCGGGTGGCCGAGAGTGGGGTAAGTATAACGTATATGAGGTGCCTAGGTATTGGGGGGAGTCATTATAGGGGTTGGCTAACCCCTTTAAGGCACCTTTACATGGGCCGATGATCAAGGCAATTATTGGGGAGGAATCTTCCTTGGAATGCTAGTAATTGCCCTGTGTAAAGGTACAGTAACCACTGATCGTCAGTGAAAGCATCATTGGTTCTGGGCAGCAGATCATCCTGTGTAAACAGCGATCTGCTGCCCAGAAACAATAACTCTTTATGGGGATGATCCATGAAAAATATTCTGAAATTTTTAAACAAACATCTGGATGTGAATAATTTTGTAATTGCATGTAATTACCTTTTTTTAGCCACTAAGTTATTTAATAAAATCTATATGTATAGCACCACCTGCTGTTTGTTCTATTCTTTATTTCTCTGTCTACCTCACTGAGATGGCCGCACATGCTCAGTTTCAGCCTTTGACTGCCTCCTGAGCTGTGATAGGGAGAGCTGAGACACGCCCCCTTAGCTGTAGCAGAAAAGACACTCCCCTTGAGCTGTCAGCTTGATATAAATCTAACAGAGTAATGAATGGTGAGATCTCTGGTTCCATATGAAGTACAGGGCTGGTTCTAGCTTTGTAAGAAAGAAGTTGTCATGTACTATATGATGTCTGATTTTTATTTGTTAAATTAATCATGGGATAACCCCTTTAGTAAATCTCCTGCCATATGTACATAATGTTTGCATTTTATGTCCAAAAGACAGTCAGATTTAAACTTTTCAGCCTGTATTACAGAGATGGTATACATGACGTCTACGCCTGTCTTATCTGCAAGTTTGATTTCACCTTTTGCTTTTCATGGCCAGCTGTAGTGTTTTTCAATAATAGTAAAAGACATCTGTCCATCCAGTTCGGCCTGTTATCCTGCAAGTAAGGCCTCCATACACATTAGATTGTTATTGGACGAACCTCCTTCTATCTGATCTGTATTGGATGTTTTAGCAAAGAATTATTGGGCACGTGGTAATTCCACACTTGATCCTTTTGTTCTGGTCGGAGATAAGCAGCCAGCAGATGTGTCTGGCAACAGCCTACTCCTTTCTTTCCATAGGAAACACATGCATGCCTGGCCATGTACAGGAGAGTTGTTTGATGTTTGAGCTATAGCTATTGAGTGTGTGAGGGCACCTTTGCTGCAAAACGTTCTGAAGAAATGTCTGCCCCCATGTTTTACGCTGCCATTATGTTTGCTCCAGCAGTTCAGAACCTCGGTAGACCGTATTGGCTTACATTGGCTCCAATGTATATCTGGATTTTGATTTTCTTCACACGACCACATAAAGAGGAGAGGTTTCTCTTTCCTATCTACCCCCTCATCTGCCTGTGCGGGGCCGTAGCCCTCTCTGCTCTGCAGGTAATGTACACTTTTCTTTTGGTATACACTAATATTTAGCTGTATGATGAAATTAGTCTAAATGTGCTTAGACTGAGAATCTACTCACCGCTTGGTCCTGTAAACATCTAGTTTTATAGTGATTGTCCACATCAACCAGATAAGATTTATAAAAACCCTTTCATATTAAATGTTGAGATACAATCAGTAGACCTAACCGAGCCATAAACTACTGACTAGCGTTTCCCTACTGATTTCTGTGTAATCGTGTCCTGGATGCCGTCCCCTTTGACATCAATATCTACATCCTAGCTTAAATAGTAAGTAGCAGATATCTCATTTTACGTTTGAACCTTGGTGAGGATAAATTCTTCCAAGGTCTTCACGACACCACAGCGCCTTCAAGAGCTAGAGGCCCCTTTGCACGTTTAGGCAATTATAGGGAACTAACAGTTTGCTCCTGATAATTGCCTGATAGTGAGCAGAGGTGAGAGCAGCATTTACATGTATAAGGACGGGTGATAGCTGCTGCAATTCTTTGTCCCCCCCCCCCCCCAGGTTCATTGTTTTTGGGCATCAGCTGCGCGGAAACAATGTTTTTGCGTGCACATCACAGGCACGAGCGATGTTCTGCCTCTGAAAAAGGGTCTTAAATCTTGACAAAGAAGTGGAGTATTGAAAATGGGTTTCACAATTTTTATGAACAATTTAACTTTATTAACCACCTAATTGTTTTGCCTGAGTCCAGCTTTGGCAGTGTGAAAAGTACCTAACTGGATTGGGGAGGGCTGCTTTAGATGTTGATATCTCCTCAAAGCAGCTAGAAACATGCAACTGGTCTTGTCTGAAAGCTGACAGTCCAGTTAGAAATCAAGTCGGGAATAATCGCGAGTAAAACCTGTTTTTACTTTCATTTTCAGCTGCATTCACAGCATCCTGATTTCTATCAGTGAAATCTTTCTCTGTCCTAAACATACTGCTGTCTGGTATTGTCTGAAAGCTTGGAATGTCTGCTTTCAAATAAGATCAGTTGCATGTTTCCACCATTCAGGAGGTAGCAGCATCTAAAGCAGCCCTCCCCCCTCCAGGTAGCTACTTTTCCCACTGCTGGAGCTCCACTCTGGCAAAACAGGGGGTTAAAGGGGTTTTCCAGGAGTAGAATAGTGAGGACTTATCCTCGGGATAGGTCATCAATATCTGGTCAGTGGGGATCTAACTCCAAGTGTTTGAAGAGGCTGCGGTGTCCTGGTGAGAGCCGTAACCACTTCCTAGGCCACATCGCCTACCTACTGCTCAACCCTACCCAAGTGAATGGACCCTGAGCTACAATACCAAGCACAGCCACTATATAGCATACGGCGCTGTTCTTGGAATCCTATGAGGAGGCCGCAGCGCTTGTCGATCATCTCAGCAACTGATCAGATATTGATGACATATCCTATGGACTGGCATGCGCACTACTGATCCATGAAAACAGAGGACTTGGAGACACCCATTCTCACAAATGCTGGATGTCAAATCCCCAAGGATAACACATATCACTTATAGGTACGATGGGTAACATAGTAACATAGTTTGTAAGGCCGAAAAAAGACATCTGTCCATCCAGTTCAGCCTGTTTTCCTACAAGTTGATCCAGGGGAAGGCAAAAAAAACCCCTGTGAGGTAGAAGCCAATTTTCCTCACTTTAGGGGGAAAAATTCCTTCCCGACTCCAGTCAGGCAATCAGAATAACTCCCTGGGTACAAAATACTGTTTGCCACAGTCCGATATAGAGCCTACAACTAGAGAAGCTACAAAATATTGGGACTAGTCAGATCAATGTTGGCCTCAAAGCAGGAGTAAATCTGGCCATACAGCTTAGATAGAAAAGAAGGCTCATACACATGCACACTAGTCTGAGCCGAGTGTGCATGTGTTCTTAGTAGGAAAGGGGAGTAAGGGCTACCCCCAGACACCTCTTGTAGTAACTTATCTTCCTTGATAAAAACGAAAGGCAATCCAATATCTCGATCCTTATGAGCCCTGCCATCGTGGGATAGTTGTGAATGGGCACCTTAAATGGCTATTCGACAAGTGATGGCCTATCCTCGGAGTAGGCTGTAACTATCTGATGAGCATGGGTCCGACACCACGCACCGCAAATCGCCTGTTCTGTAGTAGCTCCGGCATCTGAATTATGCAGCTCTGTCCACTGTGCAGTGCCTGGAGCTCTCCTCATACTCACTTCAGTGGGAATCTCTGCGGTTGTCGGCTTGTGGTAGTTGTGGCATCGGACCTACTGCAGAATAGTCGGGGGCGGCCTTATGGGTGTGCGACCTGTGCGGTTGCACAGGGTGTGATCCCCTTGCATAGTTCAGGGGGCGCCACCTTTCCCACTGCTTCAGTTCCCCACCTCCATTCCTATCCTTTTTCTTCCTCTGTTTGAAGTACTGAGCCCATGTAGGCTTCAGCACAGGGCTTCCTAAGATGCCTCCAGCTCTTAGGGTGCAGTTCTGACATGCATTCAGGATTTTCAATTTAGCCATTTTAGCAGCCTCATTAAGCCCTGGTATTCTGTATAGTGGAAATGATTTCATTAATTTCAGCTAGCTACAATACAAATCTGCATCCTGAATGCATGTCAAAACAGTGCTGCGTGCCAGCACTCTTACAAAGCCCTCCTGCTACATGGCTGGGAACTGTCAGCAGAAAAAACCTGTCTGCTCCTTTCACCTGGATCATCATGTCAGTTGACAGGGCTTCTCCCTTCTATTTGGGGTTGTATCACTGCAAATACCATTTATCATGTAGATAAAGTGAATACAAGGCACTTACTAATGTATTGTGATTGTCCATATTGCCTCCTTTGCTGGCTGGATTAATTTTTCTATCACATTATACACTGCTCGTTTCCATGGTTACAGACCACTCTGCAATACATCAGCAGCGGTGGTCGTTCTTGAACACTATAGGAAAAAAAGCACCAGCTTATGTGAGCTCCCACGTCATAGCCACCAGAGAGGCTGGTTCTTTTTCCTACAGTGTACAAGCACGACCACTGCTGATGGATTGCAAGGTGGTCATAACCATGGAAATGAGCAGTGTATAGTGTGATGGAAAAATGAATCCAGCCAGCAAAGGAAGCAATATGGACAATCACAATACATTAGTAAGTGCCTTGTATTAACTTTCTCTACATGATAGATGCCACTTGTTGGCGCGAGACAACCCCTTTAAAGAGGACCTTTCACCACTCCTGACATGCCTGTTTTAATAGCTTCATGCATCCCCCATGTAATAACAATTCTGGAACATATATTCTTATATCTCTATGTTGTGCCGCTCCTTTATTATTTCTACTAGAAGTTATGAATGAATTGCTATTATCCTTCAGTAAGGGAATAGAGGGGAGGTAACAAGTTGGGAGTGTGTCCCTGCCCAGTCTGAAAATGGCCACACTGATTGGATAGAGTGAGTCTGTGCAGGGACACACCCCCAACTGGTCACCTCCCCTCTGTACCCTTACTGAAGGCAAATAGCAATTCATACATAACTTCTAGTAGAAATTATAAAGTAATGGAACAACATAGAGACATAAGAATAGATGCTCCAGAATCGTTATTACACGGGGAATGCATGAAGATATTAAGACAGACATGTCAGGAGAGGTGACAGGTCCTCTTTAAGTTCTCTCCCCTCCTCTAGTTCTCTGAGCTCCTCCACTTCTTTCCGCTGAGCTGAGCAGCATCAAAAGACACCAACAGCCACGCTTAGCCAATATGGAGCGGGCTCAACCTGTTCTTGCTGACGTCTATTAGTAAAGCCCAGTAGTGTTGCCCCAGAACTTACAGGTATTGGAAGAGATTTATTAAAACTGGCTGAGTTGCCCATAGCAACCAATCAGATTCCACCTTTCATTTCCCCTGCAGATTGCACAAATTCACAAATGATCAGTCAAATTTGGCTAATTGTGCCATACACATGTACATCAACTGATCTCAGGCCAAATTGTCCAATCTGGCTGATGCCTGCCATGGGCCATTGTTCATAAGGGGCACCTGTCAGCAGATTTGTCCCTATGACACTGGCTGACCTGTTACATGTGCACTTGGCAGCTGAAGACATCTGTGTTGGTCCCATGTTCATATGTGTCCGCATTGCTGAGAAAGAGGCACTACATTAGTCTCTAGGAGCAACAGGGGCGTTACCATTACACCTAGAGGCTCTGCTCTCTCTGCAACTGCTGCTCCCTCTGCACTTTGACAGGGACAGGTAGTGAAAACATTTTCCCTGCCTGGTCCTGTCAATCAGAATTCAGAGGATGTGGCAACTGCAGACAGAGCAGAGCCTCTAGGTGTAATGGTAACGCCCCCGTTGCTCCTAGAGACTAATGTAGTGCCTCTTTCTCAGCAATGCAGACACATATGAACATGGGACCAGCACAGATGTCTTCAGCTGCCAAGTGCACATGTAACAGGTCAGTCAGTGTCATAGGTACAAATCTGCAGATGCCCTTTAAAATAATTAAAAGCAAAAGCGCAGTCTTGGCCTAAATCGTTAGAGGAAGGGGGTGCCAGAATATAATTAGGCGCAGGCAGCCATATAAACAAGGCCGTCCCTGCCTCCATTATAGTTTGCGGAGTCAAATCCTTGAACATGGCGCCTCTTTCACAGTACATCAGAAAACAATCTCGAATGGAAACCATTGCGGTGAATGTGAGACGTTACAGATGTGCAAGTCCCGGATCGAAGACGCTTCCAGAACAATAACTTTTCCAAAGTGAACAGAAGACCATGTTCTACCACCGTCTGCAGATTGCGTGTTGCTGTTTTCCATCTGCCGAAGGAAATTGCTGCGAGTCTTGTGAACAGAGGAGGCATTGAGCCGAACAATAAGATTCAGTCGTTTTACAATAACAGGCCGTTTCAGATGCTCAATCATCTGTTACGTTGCGAGGCTTTTGAGAGTCATAAAGGACCTTCTGACTCTGGACACTGAAGATATCGCTCGTTCTGTGCCAGAAAATAAACCATCCGCTCCGTCAGAGCACATTGTGTTTTCTCAAATAATAGATTTCAGATGGGCAAGATCATTTCAGAATAGGGCTCGGTGTACACTGCGTCCGAGCTCTATTTTTAGGATATACGCCGGGATTGGAAAAGTTCCCGATGCATTCAGTAAATGTATGCATAGGGCCCAATTCACACGAGCCATTATGGGGTTTTTTAAACTGGGATTACCTATACAATGGGCCAATGCAAAAACAACAAAAAAACATGCAGGCAGACTCAATGAGCGAAGTACCAGTATGTGTATACGGAGGGACACCTTGGAGCCTTCTGTAGGAGGTAAATCCGCTCAGACACAGTGTGCACAGAGCCTTAGGTCTCCTTCACATCTCCTTTATGGAGATCCAGCTGTCTGTTGGACAAAAAAAAGTTGCATTTATGCCGAAAAGTGGTCGGATCACCGCCAGACCTGCAGTCAATAGGGATCCGGCGGTGAAGCAGAGGATCCAGCAACGGAGATGTGAACACTTGGTTATACTTCCCAAATACTGAAGCAATTGCATTCGTAGCATATAAGGATTTTGTCTGGAGCTATAAGGGAACGCTCTACCCCGGGTTTAGCAGAAATAGGTAATATAGATGATAGGAAATGACATTTGGTTGCCAACTTAGTTACAATTAGAAATCTGCATCCTGAATGCATGTCAAAACAGCGCTGCGTGCCAGCACTCTTACAAAGCCCTCCTGCTACATGGCTGGGAACTGTCAGCAGAAAAAACCTGTCTGCTCCTTTCACCTGGATCATCATGTCAGTTGACAGGGCTTCTCCCTTCTATTTGGGGTTGTATCACTGCAAATACCATTTATCATATAGATAAAGTGAATACAAGGCACTTACTAATGTATTGTGATTGTCCATATTGCCTCCTTTGCTGGCTGGATTCATTTTTCTATCACATTATACACTGTTTGTTTCCATGGTTACAGACCACTCTGCAATCCATCAGCAGCGGTGGTCGTGCTTGAACACTATAGGAAAAAAAGCACCAGCTTATGTGAGCTCCCACGTCATAGCCACCAGAGAGGCTGGTTCTTTTTCCTACAGTGTACAAGCACGACCACTGCTGATGGATTGCAAGGTGGTCATAACCATGGAAATGAGCAGTGTATAGTGTGATGGAAAAATGAATCCAGCCAGCAAAGGAAGCAATATGGACAGTCACAATACATTAGTAAGTGCCTTGTATTCACTTTATCTACATGATAGATGCCACTTGCTGGCACGAGACAACCCCTTTAAAGAGGACCTTTCACCTCTCCTGACATGCCTGTTTTAATAGCTCCATGCATCCCCCATGTAATAACAATTCTGGAGCATCTTTTCTTAGGTCTCCTTCACATCTCCTTTATGGAGATCCAGCTGTCTGTTGGACAAAAAAAAGTTGCATTTATGCCGAAAAGTGGTCGGATCACCGCCAGACCTGCAGTCAATAGGGATCCGGCGGTGAAGCAGAGGATCCAGCAACGGAGATGTGAACACTTGGTTATACTTCCCAAATACTGAAGCAATTGCATTCGTAGCATATCAGGATTTTGTCTGGAGCTATAAGGGAACGCTCTACCCCGGGTTTAGCAGAAATAGGTAATATATATGATAGGAAATGACATTTGGTTGCCAACTTAGTTACAATTAGAAATGAAGGCAAAACGCAAAGAAAGGGGCCAGAAAAGTGAATGGACTACTATAGACAGATGCCTGGAAGTAAGGGGGTTGTCTCACTACAAATGGCATTTATCATGTAAACAAAGTTAATATAAGGCATTTACTCCAGGGGTTATGACCACCCTGTTATCCAGTAGCGGTGGACATGCTTACATACTATAGGAAACTATAGTAGAAACGAGCAATGTATAATGTGATGGAAAAATGAATCCAGCCAGCAAAGGAAGCAATATGGACAGTCACAATACATTAGTAAGTGCCTAGAATGTTCACATTACATGGATGTTAGGTGAACCCACAGCAACACTTGCCAACCATTGAATCTGTATGGAGGTGGGGGGCCTCTTGACCCTTCTCGGGCAGCAGATGTAGGAAAGAACTATAGGGCAGTTGGATTCCAACACGTGAAACCTTTTCATAAACCATATTCATATTTGAATGACTTTAATTTCCCGCCCCCCTCTACACTTCACAGAAAGTGGACTTTACATAAAGAGGAAGGGCCACTGTCAATCCAGTCAGTTTTATTCATATTATTTATTTGAGAGCGCCATTAATTCCAGGGCGCTGTACATCATGAGGGGGTGAACATTAATATAAAAATACAATAAACAAGGAACTGGTACAGAGGGGATGAGGACCCTGTCCGCAAGAGCTTACAATCTACAAGGGAAGAGGGGAGAACACAGTATATAGGTAGGGTAGATGCTGCTCCTCTGGCTGTGTGGTTGCAGCATGGCCATTGCAGATGGTAGGCTTTCTTGAAGAGGTAGGTTATCAGGTTACTCTTGAAGGTTTGGATGTTGTGGGAGAGTCTGATGTGTTGGGGCAGTGAGTTCCAGAGTAGGGGAGAGGAACATGAGAAATCTTGTAGATGATTGTGTGAAGAACAGATGAGAGGAGAACAGAGGAGGAGGTCCTGTGAGGATCTGAGATTACGCGTGGGGATGTATATGAGACCTTTCAGGAACCACTGCTGATAATGGTAAAATAATGAAGCTACGGTATGCTTATCTTGGTGGGGTGGCCAGATATCTCTCCAGCCATTGTAGTTTCCCTCTGGCATGGTCAGAAAATATTCTCAGAGTGGATCCCATAGGATTGTTTCTATTCGGCACATCACTTGTAATGTTGGATGTCTCCCTGTCCAGGACAGAAGGATGCATTATTCTTCTGTCCGTCTGTCTTGGCCTATAGATACCAGGTTCTCCTATATCAGTTGTCTCCTATACGTGAGCCCAGCCTTGCCAATTCTCACTCCTTTCTTGGTCCCTTATTAAAGGGAATCTGTCACCTAGTTTGACTCTTTTGGAAGGAGTTTTCCAACTTGAAGCATATATCTACTGGAAAGGTGATGTTCAATTAGTGGGACTGATCCCCAGAACTGAAGCCAATCCCGAGTCGCAAAAACCAGGACTTGGAGGTGTCTGAATAAAGCAGAGGTCAGGCGTGCCTTGTGGCTGGGGGGATCGGAGAATGTGCTACCCTGTCCTGTGCTCCATTCCAACACCAATCTAGCACCTATCCATTGGAGTATCCCTTGCCAATGCTATGTACTTTTATTAGTTTATCCTTAGTTTAGGACTCCAGGAATCACAGTTCGATTGGTATGCTAATGAGGCCACAAAGTGCCCAGAGGGGCATGAATAAAGTTTCCAGGTGCCCAAGACTCCGTCCAGCAAAAGTCCAAGAATGCCTCTTCCCTCGATCCCAGTACCACCCCATGCGCCACCCAGTCTGACCCCTCCTCTGCGACATCAGGATCGGTATAGAACTCCTCCCACCTGGTCATCGTGTCCCTTATGACTGCTCTAGCGTATTGACTTCCCTGCAGTTGGCATCGGCCTCACTGGACTTACCGCACATGTGCCTAGCCCTGTGACGTCAACAACCCGACGGGAGGAGTTATATGCGGATTGGGCAGAGCACAAGTTGGACTGGATGGCGCAAGAGAAGGTACTGGGATTGAGTGAAGAGGTGGGTTTTGGCGGTCTTGGACTCCTGGAGCCCTTATTCACGCCCCTCTGGCACTTTAAAGACATCATTAGCATACCGATGAAAGTGTGATTTCTGGACTTCTAATCTAAGGATAATACCAAAAAAGGGATATTTTTTATTATGTTTTGCCGCGCTACATAGCATTGCCAAAGGTTAAATACGGTCACAGATTCCCTTTAAGAAATCCAACATAGTGATACCGCCACCAACACCATGACAGTTTTTACTTAGGTGCTGTACTACTACTTTACTGTACTACGACGTTGACCTGTCATTTTATGAAACCTCCTAATGGATATGTGACATATCAGAAATTTTGATTGGTGGGTGTCAGGAGTGCCGAGACCCTAACCTATGGCTGGAATAAAGGGGTGAAAGCACTAAGTTACATGCTGTACCCCTTTGTTTCTGATGGGCTCTGGTGACCTCACTCACTGTTCTCGGAGAAGACGATAGGGGCACAGGTGGGGTCTCTGTACCGGGACTCCAACTGATCAATACCTCTTACATGCCACTGTGACATGTCAAAAGGTTTATCAGGCATGTTTTCCACTTAGCTGTTTTTGCTCCGAACCCTAAGGAAAAGCTGATGCTCTTACTAGATACATAGGTTTCTGTAGATCAAATGCATAGTAAAAGGGTTTTTTTTTTATTGGATAGGAAAACAGAATGTCTGGGCTGTTCCATCCAACAAAAAGTGGATGCATTCTTATCTGGTGCAATCCAGCAAAAAAAGGAAAAAAAAGCAAAACCAATTAAAAGTCATTAGAGGATCTGTTAAATAAATTCTGTTTTTCCATCCAAGGACAAAAATTAAATCAATTGAAGGTCACTCAGCTGAACCTCCTTGGTATTTTAGCAAAAAAAAAAAAAAAAAGGATCCTTCATAAAAATTAAAGGGCCAGCTCCTTTTCTCCTATGTGAATACTTTTGTAATTGCATGTAATTAGATATTTAGCATAGCCCCTGAGTTATTCAATAAAATGTATCAGTATAGCGCCACCTGCTGTTTGTTCTTTTTCTTATTTCTTTGTCCTGCTCACTGAGAAGGCCGCACATGCTCAGTTCTATCCTTTTACTGCATCCTGGGCTGTGATAGGGAGAGCTGAGACACGCCCCCTGAGCTGCAGCAGAAAAGACACTCAAGCTTTCAGATTGATATAAATCTAGCAGAGCAATAAATGGGGATGGATCCATGTGAGGTACAGGGCTGGTTCTAGCTTTGTTAGAAAGAGATTGCCACGTACTATATGATGTCTGATTTACATTTTTTACACTATTCATGGGAGAACCCCTTTAATATCGTTTTTTGGAATGGATCTGAAAAAAAATAAAATGATAGCATGCCTGCAATGAAAAAATGTGTTGTGAAAAGACCCTAGAATAACGGGTACAAGTGGAAGGACAGTTCAAGACCGTTTTTAAAACTTCACAAACTCAATTCATTGCTTCCTGGTTGACTTCCAATGTATGCTTGATTTATTTTTAAATAAATTATGCTAAAAGTAGGTTTTTTTTTCCTCTTCTTTTAGAAATGTTACCATTTTTTATTCCAACGGTACCGTTTAGAGCATTACACAGTTTCTTCCAACTGGCTCGCCATTGGTACTGTCCTACTGTTTGGTGTCCTGTCCTTTTCTCGTTCCATTGCCTTGTTCAGAGGTGAGTGAATTCTTCCAGTTTTTGGGATTGGGGTCATGTATCTGTGGTGGTGACATCAGTTGATGCCAATGGAAAGCTTGCTCCATATACAAATGAAAACACATCTGCCAGCTATATTACATGGACACAGTGCATTGCCTGATGCATATTTGTGATACAATAAGTCTTCGACAAAAGAAGGAGCAAAGTAAGGCTAGACAGAAAGTTGCTTCCCTCTGCAGGTCCGGCCATCTGAGGGTTTGCCTAAAAGACCCCCTGAAGTTGAACAATCCCTTTAATATATCACCCCCATTGTGCCTTTGTCTAACAGGAGCAATGAAAGAATACAGTGGACTCCTAGTTACGAGTCTTCTGTATGCATGAGGAGAACGCTCCCTCAGCATCTCCGCACACCTCAGGCTGCTTTCTGTGTATGTATACAGTCACTGTAGAGAGTAGTGTGGAGAGAGCGATGTGTTACTATCCAACCTTATCTATACCTCCAGCAGAAAAATACAACTGTCATTACCTGGCCCACTAATAATAATGAGATGACTGTAGTCCTTCTGTCCCAGTCTATACAGCAAAGCTTGTAAGTCAGCTACAGAAAGCAAACACTTTCATCCTTATTGGTTTGATCTAATATTTTCCGTGTGAAAACAGCAACATCTCAAGGTGGATAATAACAAAAACGAAAATGCAAAAATGGAAAAAAAAAAAAAAAAAAAAAGACCCTTGAAGTTAAAAGACCCTTTGGGGGCAATTTTTTTTATTATTATTGCATTGTATTTATTGTGAGCTAAAATAATTTTTTTTCAATTGGTCTTCATTAAAAATATGGAACCTTTTTTTTCTGTACATGGTTGAGATACTCTAGAAGCAGCCTCTGGAGTTTTTTTCCGTCATCTGGGGAGCAGACAGACTCTTTATCTCTGCTCTCTGACCTCCTAAACACTCATTATAGCTCAGTTCTTATAGAAGAATGTGGCTTAAAGAAGTGCTTATGACCTCCTTAGTAGTTTAGAGATAAGGTTTATTAGATGACTGCACAAAGTGAAAGTACCAGTCACACAGCTAGAAAAACAATTAACCCTTTGCAACAGAACAGCTCAATTGAAAATATGATTTTTAGCCAAAAATGAGTAAAATACAATCATAAACAAAAATTGCCTCCGAAGGTGTACTCTGAGGAAACATTCCCTAAGGCGGTTTTTCTATTTTTCAGGCTACCATGCACCATTAGATTTGTACCCAGAGTTTTACAGAATTGCGAAGGACCCGGCTCTTCACGCTGTACCGGAGAGCAAGACGGTGAATGTGTGTGTGGGGAAGGAGTGGTATCGCTTTCCAAGTAATTTCCTTCTTCCAGACAAGTGAGTTTGATTTGCTGTTTCATCTTGTACTGACCTGGATACAGCGCACTGGTTGGGAGAATGGTAATAAATATGCCGTCCATCCAGTGGATATTACTAGTATAGCTAAAGAGTGCATCAGCAGGATCAGCCCCATTAAGCCAGGCATACTACCTGTTAGAGTTAATCCTGCTTATTAATATGATACCGGTCTTGTGAAAATGGGTTGCAATGTTCCTGAGAATAAAGGGGGACGTTTATGCAGACTGGTACTGACATAGGCCAGTCTCGATCCTCTGTCACTGGCATAAGATGCAACTAATTAATTTATAGACAGATGCGCCACTCCTTGTGCCAGAAACTCAAATCTACACCAGTGAGGGGCAGGTGTAGACTGCAACTATAACTTATGGCGTAAGTTATAGTAAATCCGGCGAGCAGTGATAGGTCCCACCTACTTCCAACCCTTTTCTTCATACGTTACAAAAGTGTCAAGAAACTCAAAACGACTCAAATTAAGGCATAAATATGGCGTATAGCATAATTTTCGTCTTTTTTACAGCACAATAATGGCGTAAAATTTGATAAATGCCCTTCAAAGACTCTTATTCCATATGGAAACAAGGGTTTCAGAGCACCAGTGGGCGTGGCCAGCACTGGAAAGCTGAGGCCCCACCCCTTGGTGCACTGAAGCCCTTATTTCCATAAATAAATTATTTTTCACAAGAAAGGTATCATTTTAATCACAGGATCATGTTGATCCTGGGCAGTATGCCTGGTTTGATGGGGTTCATCCTGCTGACCAGTGCTGTTTAAATGGGGGATACTTTACTTGACACAAATAAATTACCGTATATACCAAGACTATAGGAATTACATATGTCTCTGTTCATTTATTGGTTCCTTTTTTAACTAGAGTTCCTGTTGTCACTAAAAATCTGAAGTCTCAGTTTAGATATGTTTTGCCTGTATATACAGTAATTCAGTGATCTAAAAAACTGAATGAACGCTGACACATCTGCTTTAGTAATCGCTTCTATTTCCCATAAAATAAAAATGGTAGATCATATTTTCTTAGAACGCTATGTCTCCTGTTATTCCTACTGGAAATATATACCTAAATTACCATCTGGGTGTTACCAGTTTGGGGGTGTGAGCCTACACAGCCTGACAGTATCCAGTCACTGCTTACAGTACAGGGACAAGCCCCTTTGACAAGAGAAATGGTAATGTCCAGTTGTCAATTTATTCATACATTTCTAGGAAAATAACAGAGGAACTGGGCCACAGTGGCGTAGCTATAGGGGGTCGCAGCGGTTGCAACTAAGCCAGGGGTGCCCCGAGGGCCCCCCCTTGCCACTTGCAGGGCCGCACCGCCAATTAGGCAAGGTGCAGCGCGGCACTGCGCACAGTTGGGGGGCAATGGCGGCGGAAGCGCTCATCCATTGTGGAAGCGCTCATCTCCATAGTCATCTGTATCGCCATCCTCAGGACGCCGAAACAGATGCCTGTGCTGCGGGACAGGGGAGGGAGAGGCGTCTCCCCTGCCCGTGCCTCTGATACCATGCCATGGCGCCGCCTGAGCCGTACAGCGCGGGACACAGGCCAGAAGCCTGATAGAGGTAAGTATAAGTGTTTATTTTTTTTATTGGAGCAATCACGAACCGGAACTCTATTGGGGGCACTGGGGGCATTTGTTACTGGCACTGGGGCATTTGTTACTGGCACATGGGGGCACTGGGGGGCATTTCTTACTGACACTGGGGGCATTTCTTACTGGCACATGGGGGCACTGGGGGGCATTTCTTACTGGCACATGATTTGGGGGGCATCTATGGGGGTGGGACACTTTACTGGCACATGATTATGGGGGGGGGGCACTTCTTACTGGCACATTGGAAACATTACTTCTGGGGAACAGTGGGGACATTAGTACTGTAGGGGGCACTATTACTAACAAGTGCACTCTGGCAGAGAATTATTAGTTGGGATTTTGGGAGCACTATTACTGTGGGAGCACTATTACTGTGGGGAGCACTATTACTGTGGGAGCACTATTACTGTGGGAGCACTATTACTGTGGGGGCACTATTACTGTGGGGAGCACTATTACTGTCGGGGACACTATTACTGTAGGGGCACCCTGGCATAGTATCAGCGCAGTTATTTCTGGGGGACGTTATGTTCACACTATTACGGGGCACTATTTGCCGGGCGCAGTTATTTTAGGACACTGTGTGCCAATAATTATTGAAGGGCGCTATCTGTGTGGTACTAGTGGCACAGTACTGGGGGTGGTAGGATGATTTGTCCAGAAGATGGGAGGATGATGGAAAAGTAGTAAACTAAGATTTTTTTCTGTCAAACTGCAGAGATGAGAAATGGCTGAAAAATGGCGTCTGGTCTGAAAGGAGAAGATGAGAAAAGAGAAGATCTACATCAGAGGAGACGACACTGGATGTAAGAGGTATGGGGCGCTGTATTATACTGGATGTAAGAGGTATGGGGCTGTATTATACTGGATGTAAGAGGTATGGGGCTGTATTATACTGGATGTAAGAGGTATGAGGCGCTGTATTATACTGGATGTAAGAGGTATGGGGTGCTGTATTATACTAGATGTAAGAGGTATGGGGCGCTGTATTATATGGATGTAAGAGTATGGGGCGCTGTATTATACTGGATGTAAGAGGTATGAGGGCGCTGTATTATACTGGATGTAAGAGGTATGGGCGCTGTATATACTGGAGTAGAGGTATGGGGCGCTGTATTATACTGGATGTAAGAGGTATTGGGGCTCTGTATTATACTGGATGTAAGAGGTATGGGCGCTGATTTACTGGATGTAAGAGGTATGGGGCGCTGTATTATACTGGATGTAAGAGGTATGGGGCTGTATTATACTGGATGTAAGAGGTATGGGCGCTGTATTATACTGGGATGTAAGAGGTATGGGGCGCTGTATTATACTGGATGTAAGAGGTATGGGGCGCTGTATTATACTGATGTAAGAGGTATGGGGCGCTTGTATTATACTGGATGTAAGAGGTAGGGGCGCTGTATTATACTGATGTAGATATGGGCGCTGTATTATACTGGATGTACGAGGTATGGGGCGCTGTATTATACTGGATGTAAGAGGCTAATGGGGGCGGCTGTATTTATACTGGATGTAAGAGGTATGGGGCGCTGTATTATACTGGATGTAAGAGGTATGGGGCGCTGTATTATACTGGATGTACGAGGTATGGGGGCGCTGGATTATACTGGATGTAAGAGGTATGGGGCGCTGTATTATACTGGATGTAAGAGGTATGGGGCGCTGTATATACTGGATGTAAGAGGTATGAGGCGCTGTATTATACTGGATGTAAGAGGTATGGGGCGCTGGTATTATACTGGATGTAAGAGGTATGGGGCGCTGTATTATACTGGATGTAAGAGGTATGGGCGCTGTATTATACTGGATGTAAGAGGTATGAGGCGCTGTATTATACTGGATGTAAGAGGTATGGGGCGCTGTATTATACTGGATGTAAGAGGTATGGGGCGCTGTATTATACTGGATGTAAGAGGTATGGGGCGCTGTATTATACTGGATGTAAGAGGTATGAGGCGCTGTATTATACTGGATGTAAGAGGTATGGGGCGCTGTATTATAACTGGATGTAAGAGGTATGGGGCGCTGTATTATACTGGATGTAAAGAGGTATGGGGCGCTGTATTATACTGGATGTAAGAGGTATGGGGCGCTGTATTATACTGGATGTAAGAGGTATGGGGCGCTGTATTATACTGGATGTAAGAGGTATGGGGCGCTGTATTATACTGGATGTAAGAGGTATGGGGCGCTGTATTATACTGATGTAAGAGGTATGGGGCGCTGTATTATACTGGATGTAAGAGGTATGGGGCGCTGTATTATACTGGATGTAAGAGGTATGGGGCTCGGTATTATACTGGATGTAAGAGGTATGGGCGCTGTATTATACTGGATGTAAGAGGTATGGGGCGCTGTATTATACTGGATGTAAGAGGTATGGGGCTGTATTATACTGGATGTAAGAGGTATTGAGGCGCTGTATTATACTGGATGTAAGAGGTATGGGGCGCTGTATTATACTGGATGTAAGAGGTATGGGGCGCTGTATTATACTGGATGTAAGAGGTATGGGGCGCTGTATTATACTGGATGTAAGAGGTATGGGGCGCTGTATTACTGGATGTAAGAGGTAGGGCGCTGTATTATACTGGATGTAAGAGGTATGGGGCGCTGTATTATACTGGATGTACGAGGTATGAGGCGCTGTATTATACTGGATGTACGAGGTATGGGGCGCTGTATTATACTGGATGTAAGAGGTATGGGGCCCTGTATTATACTGGATGTAAGAGGTATGGGGCGGTAAAACGATGATGTTCCGTATGGCATCGTTTTTGTTTTTGCAGATCCACTGTAACAATGCCTATCCTTGTCCGCAAAACGGACAAAAATAGGGATGGACATAAAGATGCGGAAAGCACACAGTGGGCTGTCCGCATTTTTTGATGATCCATTTAAGTGAATGGGTCCACAATCAGAGCCGTAAAATATGCAGATCGGAGGCTGCAAAAACAACTGTGGTGTGAATGTAGCCTTACCCTGTATGTTCTGTAGTGATAGAAGGGAAAAGGTTAGGGTGAGCATTTGGGGGGGATGTTCAATTTTTGACTTGGCCGGCAGAAAAGCTAGATGCACCAGCGCTGAGGGAAGGGGGGGCCAAAGCTGAACTCTTGCACCAGGGCCCATGAGTCTTTAGCTACGCCCCTGCTGGGCCACATAGAGTTCTAAGGAAGGATGATCCTGACTAGTTATTGTATAGTGAATACAAGTATTTACCAAAGCAGACATGTCAGGAGAGGTGTCAACATTGAATGGAGAAGCAGGGCACATGTGTAACAACCGCTCTGTACAAACGGGGGAGCACAGCACCCCATTCTTGCGATGGCCCTAGTGGTCAGACCCCCACCGATCAGACATTTATCCCGTATCCTGTGCATAGGGGATAAGTTGTCTTAATGGGACAACACCTTTATGGGCATGTGGTGGGTACGCTACAGAATTTCCACAACGTGTTACTGTACCAGCAAAGTAAGATTTTGAGAAATATCATTCACACCCTATGGAATAAAATGTGCTCCATAAAGTGTCCTGTGATTCAGATTTTACACCCTCAGCAAGTCAGGTTATGCTGCAGATCTCCACCAGGAATTTCAGCCTTTACAATAGCTTAAAGAGACCTGTGTACGTAGACTTACTGGCAATGCTCCATGGGAGAACAAAACGCAAACAAGTATCTCCCAAGGAAAGGGAGCCAACTCGCCAGCGCCACCTTGAGGAAGCAGGTCCCTATGAGTTAAAGGACAGCAGATCTGTCCCTATGACACTGGCTGACCTGTTACATGTGCACTTGGCAGCTGACGACTTCTGTGTTGGTCCCATGTTCATATGTGTCCGCATTGCTTAGAAAAATGATGTTTTGATTTATGTAAATGTGTCTCTAAGAGCAACACCTCTCGGTGTCATGGTAACGCCCCCATTGCTCCTAGAAGCTCATTTTCATATAAGAAAACATAATTTTTCTCAGCAATACGGACATGTATGAACATGGGACCAACACAGATGTCTTCAGCTGCCAAGTGCACATGTAACAGGTCAGACAGTGTCATAGGTACAAAACTGCTGACAGATGCCCTTTAACTCATACAGACCCGCTTCCACAAGGTGGCACTGGTGAGCTGGTTCTCTTTTCTTGGGAGATACCTCTTTGCAGATTGTTTTCCCATGGAGCATTACCCATAAGTCTCCATACCATGTAGTCCTTCCCTACAAGGCTGGTCTCTTTAAAGGGGTTCTCCAGGAATTACGAAAATGAAAATACCTAAATATTACTTTATTATAAATATATTCCCACATATCTTTCATTAGTTATATATTGCTTATTTTCTTAATTCCTGGAGAAGCCCTTTAAGGAGAGCCAGTATACTGCCTAAGCTGCATCCAAGGCACCGCACCCACCCAGCTAGCCTCCTACTCCATACTGATGAGGGGCAAGCAACCCGAAACAGCTGTCTACGGATGGATATTTTGCTTGCTAGCAAGATAGTTTTCTTTCTTTGGGTGACCCTTTGGAATACATAAGGCGAAATCTACCACACATCTTCAGCAAAATCCATGGCAAATCTGCAAAATTTTTTCAATTTCATACAACTCAGCTTATATATATATTCAGATGTATCACGTAGAATTCTAAGTTTGCCCTGCAGTCTGTATGGACAGGACACATATAGCGTGGTGTATATATAAATCCAGCTTTTCCCTGGGTCACAAGCTCATCTAATATATCTTCTATTTTGATTCTCATCACATGTAGTTGGCAACTTCAGTTCATTGAATCGGAGTTCAGAGGACAACTCCCGAAGCCTTACTCTAAGGGGCGGCAAGCTACAAGAATCATCCCCAAGGACATGAACGATCAGAACCTGGAAGAGACCTCCAGATATGTGAGTTCCATAGATAAATGGGATAATCTGCTTATTTAGATGGCGCTGGGATGACGGTGAGACCTTTAACATAACTGGATATGGCTGGGGGAATCCTATAGTTATGGGCCAGGTTCTCCGTAACATTTTGTCATGTCTGCATTTTGGGATTTTTCTGAAATTTGCTGACAACCTCACGTGAGAAGTAAAAGCTGCACGCCCCCACCTTACTGCTTCAAGATCTTTTGAGATGTTTAAGAGGACCTGCCCTCTCTCCTGACATATGTTCTCCATGAAATAATTCTGTAGCACCTTTATTTTGGACTCTACATCATGCCCTTCCTCTTTTATACTTCCTGGAAATTCATAAATAAACTGATAACTGGAAGTTCCCCGTTCATCCCCACACAGTTTCGGTCAACCTGATTAGACAATTTCTGCTTATGACAAGGGGAAGAGTGAAAATCCAGTTGTCAGTTTATTCATTTAGTACATTTCAAGGAGGAATAACACAGGAACAATGCAGAATTCTAACAAAAAATGCTCCAGTATTTTTATTTCTTGCAAATTTCAAGTATTTACTAAGACAGACAGGTCATAGTTTTTGTAAAGGGGTTCTCTGGGCCTGTAGCTAAATGCCTCCCTCTCTTCAGCTGCATAATGTAGGTGAAGAAAGAGGAGCACATTGGGCCAGAATCGGCAGAGCGACAGAAGCGTAAGTACTGCTCAGAATGTCTTCTCTCCTCATGTTAGCTGAAAGTGTGTCTTTAGGTACAGGCCCAGAGAACCTCTGTAACCTGCATTTGCATCCATTTTGGCAGTAACCCCTCTATCAAAAGATGTTGCCCACGCAAGCACCGCAGCCACCAGGTTTTCTGCAGCAGACCCTCAGGGATACTGTTTGCGATCGGCAATAACGCAGATCACAGACATTTAACCCATCAGATACTGTGGTCAGTTGTGCTGTGGTCAGTCTGAGATGGCTTTCCCTGGGAACACTGCACTCCCGGGTCCTGAACAGCTTCCCTGCGCAGCGATTGGGAGGCCATTCATTGTCTGCGATAGCATGGGTCTCTCGGGAGAATCCAAAGCTATTGCAGCTGTAGTTCCTGTGGAGCCCTGCAGGTGGCAGGGCTCCATAAGAACATAGCGAATCTGCAATGAATTGTAATGGCAGTTCATTGCAATGTAAGGGAGAAGCAATCGAATAAATGCTTGTTATAGTCACCTAGGGTAACATAAACAAAGTAGAAAGTATGTTTTCAAAAATATAAAAAATATATAGAAATTTAAATCACCCCCTTTCCTCATAATAAAAATAAATAAAAAAAATTGACATCACTGTGTCCCAAAATGCATGAACAGTAAAATATAAACATACTTACCCAGTACAGTGAACGCTGTAATGGAAAAAAATATAAATGGCCGATTTACCATTTTTTTTTGTCGCTTCTCCTCCCAAAGTAATTGAATAAAAAGTGATCAAAAAGGTCATACACACTCCAAAATGGTATCAATAAAAAGTACAAATTGCCCAGCAAAAAATTAGCCCCCACTCAGTTCCATAGATGTAACTATAAAAAAAAGTTATAGGCGATGAAAAGAAGAAATTGATTTTTTAAAAAAGTTTTAATTTTTTTTTCAGTATTAAAACACAAGAAAAACTATAGAAATGTGATATCACTGTAATCATACTGACCCGGAGAATGAAGGTAACAGATCAGTTTTACCACAGGGGGATCGCTGTAAAAACAAAACATATAAAACTGTGGTGGGAGTAAAAAAAATGGCAACGCAAAAATGGAAAATCCTCTGGGGCTGAAATTGGTAAATCAGCTGTGCCCATGCCATCCACACAGGGTGACGGCTGGCTGCAACGCCTAGGATCGGAGTTACCTCTGATCTTGGTATTTAACCCATTAGATGCTGTGAAACCTAATAACCCCAATAAACATATATGGAGATGCCGGAATCGTACTGACCCATGTAATAAAGTTGACACGTTATTTCACCGCATGCCCTGTATTTGGTACTGAATTGTACGGTAGTCCGTATGGCTGAATTCCTCTTGGTTGCCTTAATCAGATTTTCAGTCCTTGCTGTCTCCGTACTATACATTGCATTTTGCTTTTTAACAGCTTGATTATAGCGCAGCGTGTGGTGAGAAGGGGGTCGTCCAGAGGTTTGTACTCTGTACATGAAGACCCTTATGCAGTGGAACAACCTTTATTTTATTACTCGATTCTCATTGCACTCTCGATTATCTTCGCAAACCTGAAGGTTAATTTGCGCTGACGTCAATAACTTTTTTAGCTTAAATGCGGCAGCGTTTCACCCATGCTGGGCATGATTTCTTCGTAAGCTGTCAGCCTTCAATCTGAACAGACCCCAACATTATGCACGTCTATTTGCAGACCTGACTCAGAAACCATTTCTATTTCTGACTGCTCGCAGTGAGTGTCGGCTGATGTAATCGCACCGAGCGCACCGGCTGTACCTACGCACTACTGATTGGTGCGAACACGGAAGTAGAAATTTAATTTCAGGTTTTTTTTTCAGACATATTTTTAGGATATTGACCACCGAGATTAGCTCACATCCAGATCATCGTTTGACCGGCATCTCCTGTATGTTCCTCAGCTTCTCCCATGAACATGCATGGTTTGCTCGGTGAGTATGAAGTCGAAAGAGTTGTATAATGGAGACAACCCATGTCCATAGGACGTCATAGACCAAGGTCCTTTGCTTGGGACCCTCCTCAGTGAGCCTGAACTGAGATGTTCTCTACAAGAACAATTCCCATTCAAGAACCTGGGTTTCCATGTGTTACGTGATCTACTGTTCATTTGAATGGCTGCTATATGGTTTCCTTGAGCTGATCACCAGTGGTTAGAACACCAACCAAATAGAGAAGGGGTTGTTGTTATGAGAAAACCCCTTTTAGAGGCTCTTAGACACCGTTGGTGCCCTTGGAAACAGTAGGCAACCTAAAATACAACTTGTTTGACACTTAGTCCCTGGTGACATATTGGGGGGAGGGTGTAAATCACCCGACTCTTACATGTTAGATGAATTTCAGCCGAACCCACCAGGTTTAGCTGGACCGTTTTGACCATCTTATGTGTATGGGGCTGTCACAACTTAGCCTGGATGGCAGAAGGATTGGGCATGTTGGATTTCAACATGGCCAAAGCTTTGTTCTCATAGATAAAAGCCACCACCAGAGGAGCCTAGTAGCAGTTTTTTCCTCTCTTGCTATTGAGAAGACACACGTGGAGAGTAATAACGATCTAGGGTGTACAGTCACCTTAAGATATATAATCAGCTCCTCCAGAGCAATTGTACTCAGTATAACTGGTGCAGACAAAACATCCAGTGTTTCCTCTATCAGGTCGTCTGATGTACATGTCGTGTACCAGCCTTTACGTGAAGAATGTGAGGCTTATTGGGAATGACCTGTCTTCCATCCTGGTGTGCTCCTCCAAGTGTCCATTACTGAGGGCTTCTCCGGTTACGTACCAGGATAGTGTATTTTACTAAATAGGACATTGCTGAGCCGCTGATCCTTCTGTATGGGCTGAACTGTTAGCTGTTTATAGGCGTTTTCCAGTTCACTGTGTGTATTGTGTATGTCAGCTGGACATGATGGGGGCAGGCTTTCAGCTTCTGAATTCATGGAGAGCAAGCAGCACACTTTTGAAGAATTTAAGGGAAACTTTTATCAGGTTTGGGGGCCACTAAACCACCTGCATGCTGCTTCCCGATTGCATTTAGGGCATTTTGATGCACCACCATCCCACCTCTTCAGTCTTGAGGGACATTTCTGTGCATCAGAGGAGATGCACCTGAGATCTCAACTGACATACACAAGCTCAGAGAGCTCCATCAGGAGTAAAGATGTCGGATGGGAGTGTGGCAAGCTTGACTCGGAGCATCGAGACGCTGCATTCTTGAGTTCAATAACAGTCCAATAACGTAGGGTGCGCAGGCGGCAAAATAAAGCTGTTTTGTGGCTAAATTATCCATTGGGCAAACTAGCCAAAAACATCAATGGGACACGATGATTAGAGCTGTGAGGTACACCAAGTGGTTGTGAGTGTCATCATGACTATGTGATCCGGTCAGAACAGGACCTCTCACTGACACACGCTGGGAGTTTCTCGCATTGAACTTGCTCATGTGTGTCTGGCTTGACTTTATACCAAAACATAGACACTTGTCGGTATAATTTGACATCATCAGTCATTCCGAACTTTAACCCAAGGCGCAGATTCAGTATAACCTAAAACATAAAGTATATTAAAAGTTTTTTTTTTTTGTTTTTTTTTTAATTTTTGCTTAAAACTGGACTTCAAAGGAGTGGGGCAGTGGTATCTGGTGCTGTTTACTTCACATAGATATCCATTGTCTTTAGTAGAGTTTTAAGCCTTTTATTTTTCAAGTGATTCCTGTCTGTATGCATTACACCCACTATTTCCTAATTATTTGTGAACTCGCTGTGAAAATTTTGAAAAATTCAATAAAAAAATTCTTGATTTGCTACCGATTTTTAGTAAATTCTTGTAGTGTAAAGGGCGCTGGCACGTTAAGGGTTACATTTCAGTTAACATATATATAGATTTTACTTCCTTGCTCTCTTCTTTTGCCAGCCACTCACTTAGTTAATTGTAGTATGTGGTAACAAGAAGTACAGCTAATGAGTCTTTAATAAGCTCGCTGATGGGGACAAAAGAGGACAAAAAAGGAGCAGTGTGATTTTTTGGCCGGCAGTCCCCGCTTATAAACCAGGCTTTGTCTTTCCTCGACTCGCTCCTCCATTGTCAGGGTAATAGCATCGCTCATGTCCTATATTCCAACAGCCCCATTTCCCAAAGGGTGGGTTGAACCGAGGGAGAAGCAGAGCTTGTTACCATCCTATTCAGGACCCGTCTTGCGGGTTTAGAACGAAGCTCCACACGTTGCCATCAGCAGCATATTCAGGCAAAATCAGCGCGGGCCGCGGCTCTGAAAAGCTCGTCAGCTCTATTGTCAAAGGCTATTAGAGGAATGGTACAGATTGGATCGACAGGGAAGGAGAGAGGGGAGTAATAATAACCTGCGCGTTTTGGCTTGGAGTCTGCTGCGCGAACGCTACAGAAGAAAGAAACTAAAATTTTCAGCAGGTTGAAATTTGTGGAAGATTTTAACTGTTTGTAGTAATTTGTTACTTATCCTCATCATTTTATCCAGCAGTATTTTAAGGATATGGAAAACAGATGAATGCAGCTTTCACAGAGGTAGATCCCCTGCAGGTAGTTAAGGGAAGCAAAACTTGTCTATTCTCCCCCACAATCTGACGCCGGCTGTGGACAGATACAACTAAATGCTGGGCTGTGCAGTTGCAATTGTGCACGGTTCCTGTTATAATTATAGGGGTTCTCCGGGAATTAAGAAAATGAAAATACTTAAATATTACTTTATAATAAATATATTTCCAAATACCTTTCATTAGTTATAATGGCTTGTTTTGCTTGGGAAGCATTCATCGGGAAACAAAATAGCTGCCGTCCTATTAGTACACACAAAACCTGTCCTAACCACACAGGACAAGTTACTTCACAACACTGAGGTAAAGAGCTGCCTCATCCTCCTCTCTGCTCTACTTGTCAGGGATTATGATCCTGAATATAGCTGATAAGAATTTTAGCCTTTTATCTGCGGAATTTAATACTGAGAGGACGGACGGGACAGACTGTGGTAATGGAGACTGCATACAAGTGCTGCTGCTCATTAGCCACATCACCACCCTCCTCTCATGTCTCCTTCATCTTCTCCATTTTCACAGAGATTCATCTGTATTCAGGACCATAATCCCTGATGAGCAGAGAGGAGAGTGACGCAGCTCTTTACCTCAGTGTTGTGAAGTAATGTGTGTGATTAGGACAGGTTTTGTGTGTATTAATAGGATGGCAGCCATTTTGTTTCACCTAATGATCATTCCCTATACAAAACAAGCCATTATAACTAACGAAAGGTATTTGGGTATATATTTATCATAAAGTAATATTTAAATATTTTCATTTTCTTAATTCCTGGAGAACCCCTTTAACCGGGTTTTCCGAGGATTTAATACTGATGACCTATCCTGAGGATAGGTCACCAGTAACTGATCAGCCGGTGTCCGACACCTGAGACCTCCGCCAATCAGCTGTTTGAGAAGGCAGCGGCACTTTCAGTAGCACCACGGTCTTCTCACAGCTTTCCCTAGGCCATGTGACGTCACATTCATCGGTCACGAGGCCTAGGCACAGCTCAACCCCATTGAAGTGAATGAGTCTGAGCGCAATACAAAGCACATCCGCTATAAAATGTACGGCGCTGTGCTTGGTAAACACGGAGAAGGCTGTGACGCTCACAGCCTTCTCAAACAGCTGATCGGTGGGGGTCCAGGGTGTCAGACCCCCCACTGATCTAATACTGATGACCTATCCTGAGGAAAGGTCATTCTGCTGCTAAAGGCATATTTGATTTGGACATTCCATATGTTGTTAAGAGATGAACGAAATGATAATGATGAATAATTGTGGCAGTAATCCTCGGTTCTTTTTCAGAGATGAAGCTTTATAAGGATTATCAGGCCCAGATACAGCAAGGTTTATAGCTGTTACGATGAATCATACCTCTACATGCAGGGATGTCTCCTCATCGTCTCCATTCAGACCAGATCACCATGATGATTTTTTTTTTCAGCCACATCTCGTCTCTGCAGAGTTTGCCACACAGACATCTTAGATTCTTCACTTTTCCATTATCCACATGCTCCTGGTGGCCCAAACATACAGTATCCACTGTGAACCCCATCAGTGCCCCCTTTAATTATAATGCTCCGCCATCTGTACTTTAATAGCAGTGTTCCCCAGTGCCCCCAGCAGTTCCCCTTGTGATATTATGGCCCCCAGCAGGTTCCCTTGTGTGAATATATAATATCCCCAAAAATGCCCTGTGTATGAATATAATGTCCCCAGCAGTTCTCCTTGTATTATGTCGTCCAGCATTTCGCCCTTTATCGTGTCCCCCTGAAGTTCCCCTTGTATTATTATGTCCCCCAGCAGTGCCCCCTGCATTATTATAATGGTGCTGGCCCAGAAAAGGAAAAAAAAAAAAAAAAAAACAAAGTACTTACCTTACCTAGCGCTGCCTATCCTGCGGACCTGAGTTATCTATTTCTTGGCGCAGACTGCGCAGTGACATTGTGGTAGATGGACGTGATGACGTCATAGCGCTACCGAAGACCTGCTTGTGCCTAGTTACCTGAGGCCTATAAGAGTGAATGTCAACTGCTGCTGTCTGACTCGCCTGTCAGGGGGCCCCATGTAATTGTGTGGTGGTCAAGACCGTCACTGCACGTATATTGCAATAATACTTCATCTGAAATGCTCTATTTGTTGTATAGTCATACATTTTGTGGCATAACCCCTTTAAATCGACACTTGGGTTGTAGTCTTGATGCTACCCGTGTTGGTTTTAGATTAGTTTTCCACATGTATTCAGCTACCCTAACCAGTATATTCATAGTTATATGCAAGTATCTGCAAATTTTCACACATTCACCACCATGTTCTGTAAGCACATGACTGGACTCCATTTTTTTTTGTTTGCACTCTGTCTGGCTGTCTTAAAATTGCCAAAGCTATTAACAGAAGTCACCAGAAGCCAGAAAGCTTTAGAAGCCGCAAAATGGGATGAAGGCTCGGCCTCTAAATTGAATCTAATTGCTTCTTCACATCATGCAGGTTCTCCTTTTGTGCTGGTCTCAGCTCGGTACAGCCGAGTAATTCAGGCTTGTGATTTATTTCTTCTGAGCTCTGTGTGAGACATATTTAAAGGGAAGATAATATCCCTGGCTGGAAGTGGCTTCGGTGACGTCAATCCTCCGTTTGTTTTGTTGTCCCCTGGAGAAGCGTCCTGTTTGCACACAGCGCTTTGCTTTATGTCTCGCTAGCCGCTATGTGGATGCTGTCGCGGACGTAGAAGAGTCAGTGACACAGCAAATCCGAATGAGATTCCTCTAGCATATCAAAACAGCAGATCCTATCCCCCTGAAAACATGTTCTGCTGGAAAAATATTATTGCACCCAATGCCAAATGTGACATTTTCAGCTGATATACAAAGTGCAGCACTGTCCTTACCTATGTGAGTGCACTGGAGGAAAACGCACTCCAAGGAGGACTTCATCTCATACAAACAAGCTGTTCTCAAATCCGCAAGTCTGCACTTGGCTCTTCTAAACAGGACTACTTCTCTACTCTCATATCATCTTTCTCCCGTAACCCCAAGCAACTCTTTAATGCCTTTAACTCTCTACTCTGTCCCCCTGTGCCCTCACACACTCCTCATCCCAGCTGAAGACTTTGCCTCATATTTCAGAGAGAAAATCCGTGAAATCTTTACATCCCCCCACTACACCTTTACACAGCCACCCAATGTTCTTCCCACATAACCCAGTTTACCACTGTCACGGAAAAAAAGATTTCCAACTTAGTTTCCAAGTCACACCTGTGCCCTTGACCCAATCCCATCCAACCTCATCCCTAACCTCACTACTATAGTTACTCCTGCCCTAACCCACCTCTTCAACCTATCGCTAACCACTGGTGCCTTCCCTTCGTCTTTTAAACATGCCACCATGACTCCCATACTCAAGAAGCCCCTGGACCCATCCCCTTTCATCCAGCTATCGTCCCATTCCACTGCTCCAATTTGCATCCAAACTCTTAGAACAACATGTCCATCTTGAATTGTTCGCTCAGTCTTTCATCCCACTCACTTTTTGATCAGATGCAATCCGGCTTCAGACCCAATGACTGCACTGAAACTGCCCTAACCAAAGTCGGCAACGATCTGCTAGCTGCCAAAGCTAAATGTCACTACTCTGTGATCCTCCTTCATGACCTTTCCTCTGCCTTTGACACTGTTGACCACTCTCTCCTCCTACAAATCCTCTCTTCACTCGGCATCAAAGACCTAGCCCTCTCCTGGATCTCCTCATACCTCACCAACAGAACCTTCAGTGTTTCCCATTCATAGACTACCTCCTTGTCACGTGGCCTCTCTGTTGGTGTCCCTCAAGGCTCTGTCCTGGGTCCCCATCTTTTCCTGGCCTGGGACAGCTTATAGAGTCACATGGCTACCAATACCACCTCTATGCTGATGACACTCAAATCTACTGCTTCCTATCCAGAATCCCAGCTTGCCTGTTGGTAATATCTTTTATTCTTCTCCTCCCACTTCCTAAAACTCATGGAGAAAACAGAATTCATCGTCTTTGCCGCATATCACTCAGCCCCCTACCTGATCTGTCCATTACATTTAATAGTACAACACTTTCTTCAGTCTCATAGGCCCGCTGCCTGGGGGTAACATTGGATTCTGCCCTGTCCTTTACGCCACACATCCAAACCCTCACCTCCACCTGCTGCTTTCAACTTACGAACATCTCTTATATTTGCTCCTTCCTCACCCCTTAGTCAACTGTAATACTAGTGCATGCTCTGGTCATCTCCCTCCTGGACTACTGCAACATTCATCCAGCACTCTCGCTCCCCTCCAATCTATCCTCAACTCTGCTGCCCGATTAATCCACCTCTCCCCTCGTTTCCCCTCTGCCAATCTCTTCACTGGTTCCCCATTGCCCAGCGACTTCAGTGTAAAATACTTACAATTACATATGAGGCCATCCACAACCCGTCCCCTCCTTATATCTCTGACCTGCTTTCTCCATACATCCCCACACGTAATCTCAGATCCTCACAGGACCTCCTCCTCTGTTCTCCTCTCATCTGTTCTTCACACAATCGACTACAAGATTTCTCACGTTCCTCTTCCCTACTCTGGTACTCACACCCCAACACATCAGACTCTCCCACAACATCCAAACCTTCAACAGTAACCTGATAACCCACCTCTTCAGGAAAGCCTACCATCTGCAATGAGCATGCTGCCACCACACAGACACATGAGAAGCCTATACCCTCACCTACTGTGCTCTCCCCTTCCCTTGTAGATTGTAGCTCTTGCAGGCAGAGTCCTCTACCCCTCTGTACCTATTAATATTATTAACTATTAATCTATTAATAGTTTATTATATTTTTATATTTGTGTAACCCGACTGGATGTACAGCGCCATGGAATTAATGGTGCTTTAAAATAATAGGCTGTTAAGTAGGGAACAGATCAAGGCCCCTACCCAGTAAAAGGATACAGTAATGAATGGCAGCCCAACTTTCTCTCAATATGCTTTAGGGTGAAACAAGGTTAAAGGCATCTGTCAGAAGTTTTGTACCTATGACCCTGACCTGTTACATGTGCACGTGGCAGCTGAAGGCATCTGTGTTGGTCCTGTGTTCAAACGTGTCCGCATTTCTGTGGAGGATGAGCCTCTAGGAGCAACATGGGCGTTACCATTGCACCTCTCTCTGTTGTGCACATGCAATAGGTCAGTCAGTTTCATAGGTACAAAACTGCTGACAGATGCTCTTTAAATAGTTTGTCCCATTAAGACAACGTATCCCCTATTCAAAAGATGGGGATACGTTTTGATGGGGGAGGGGTATGTCAGGGGTATATGTCGAGGGCATTTCCTGACATTTGTGTCCGAACTATTGCCTCTGTATAATCTGCGAAAATCTGCAGAGTAGTTCACAAGCTTCCAGATTTTTCCACCGCAACATTTGAAATCCATGTCTCTAAAAAAAAAAAAAAAATATGGCATAGTCCTTCCTTTCCACTGAAACTGGCTAGGAATGGGGCTAAATCCTGTCAAACTGCAAATCAACAGCCGAAATCCAAGGGTCGGCCCTAGTAAGGAACTTCAGGGACTCTCCTTCTGCATGAGATGTACTGTGTTAGATTCTGCAGTGGGGAAAACGTAAACCCTCTGCAGTGAAGAATTCAACTGGAACATATTGCAAGTTTCATAGTAAACATACAATCAGATCATGGCATAATGTGCTCGGGTTTGCCCAAGGAGATTGTAAGGATATGACAAGGATTTTATGGCTAAGACGAGGATTTTATTGTTCCGGGCAACTGTTTACTCTGGACCCTCATGGCAACAAGAAGGATCAGACGTTCTTCAGTGGCTCTTTCCCCGCAAGTTATCCTTTGTCTTCCATCTACCAGCAGGCCAATTAGCTTGTTTTCTACTCGTTATCACTGGCGCTCTGTCTTTTGCCCAGAAGCTTCCTTGTAGGTTAAGATTTAACTGTTTAGTAGCGGCCTTCTTACCGACGTCTACAGCCGCTCAGGGCTTTCCACCATGAGGTTACTTAGTTATGTAGGACATCTGTGCCCTCTTCTGCTGGAATGTACTGTGCACGACTTCTGCCTGCAATTACACTGATATGAACTGATATAAGAGACTCGCTGCTTGATTGTCCTGTACAGCATTTCTGGTGGCCTCTTGGATCCAGAAGTGTTATGGTTGAAGTAAGTGTACAGTATGTGTACAGTACTTAGTTAATAGGATTTCCATAGAAAGGTAAGGGACAGCTCTTTTAGGAGTCAATATTCCACATCTGCATCACTAAAGTGTCTAAGGCCTTATTCAGACAAATGTATCGTCTCATATTTTACAGCTTGGATTCGACACCCGGTCCTCCTCTTGGGTGTTGCATCCAGCATAATGAGGTTACTCCATGAAAAATATTCTGCATTTTTCAAACCACCACCTGGATCTGATAGTTTTGTAATTGCATGTAATTATTTATCTGTCCACCCCAGTGAGGTGGTCGCACATGCCCAGTTCTGTCCTTCAGCTGCCACCAGCCCTGTTTGTTTGTTTATTTATTTATTTATTTATTTTACTCACTTATATAGCAGAGCTTTAAAGACATTATCATCACTTGCTGTCCCCAAATGGGGATCACAGTCTAAATTCCCTCTCAGTATGTCTTAGGTTATATGTTCATGTGTATATACAAAGCTGTGTTTATGTATGTATGTATGTATGTGTGTGTATATATATATATATATATATATATATATATATATATATATATATATATAATTTCAACCTTTTGCCACATTTCAGGCTTCAAACAAAAAGATATAACATTTTAAACTTTTGGTGAAGAATCAACAAGTGGGTCACAATTGTGAAGTGGAACGAAATTTATTGGATCATTTAAACTTTTTTTGTAATAATAAAACTGAAAAGTTGGGCGAAATTATTCGGCCCATTTACTTTCAGTTCAGAAAACTCACTCCAGAAGTTGATTGAGGATCTCTGAATGATCCAATGTTGTCCTAAATGACTGATGAAGAGAAATAGAATCCACCTGTGTGTAATCAAGTCTCCGTATAAATGCACCTGCTCTGTGATAGTCTCAGGGTTCTGCATCATGAAGACCAAGGATCACACCAGGCAGGTCCGTGATACTGTTGTGGAGAAGTTTAAAGCCGGATTTGGATACCAAAAGATTTCCCAAGCTTTAAACATCCCAAGGAGCACTGTGCAAGCGATCATATTGAAATGGAAGGAGTATCAGACCACTGCAAATCTACCAAGACCCGGCCGTCCCTCTAAACTTTCATCTCAAACAAGGAGAAGACTGATCAGAGATGCAGCCAAGAGGCCCATGATCACTCTGGATGAACTGCAGAGATCTACAGCTGAAGTGGGAGAGTCTGTCCATAGGACAACAATCAGTCCAACACTTCACAAATCTGGCCTTTATGGAAGAGTGGCAAGAAGAAAGCCATTTCTCAAAGATATCCATAAAAGGTCTTGTTTACAGTTTCCCACAAGCCACCTAGGAGACACACCAAACATGTGGAAGAAGGTGCTCTGGTCAGATGAAACCAAAATCCAACTTTTTGGAAACAATGCAAAACTATATGTTTGGCGTAAAAGCAACACAGCTCATCACCCTGAACACACCATCCCCACTGTCAAACATGGTGGTGGCAGCATCATGGTTTGGGCCTCTTTTCAACAGCAGGGACAGGGAAGATGGTTAAAATTGATGGGAAGATGGATGGAGCCAAATACAGGACCATTCTGGATGAAAACCTGTTGGAGTCTGCAAAAGACCTGAGACTAGGACGGAGATTTATCTTCCAACAAGACAATGATCCCAAACATAAAGCAAAATCTACAATGGAATGGTTCAAAAATAAACGTATCCAGGTCTTAGAATGGCCAAGTCACAGTCCAGACCTGAATCCAATTGAGAATATGTGGAAAGAGCTGAAAACTGCTGTTCACAAACGCTCTCCATCCAACCTCAAAGAGCTCGAGCTGTTTTGCAAGGAAGAATGGGCAAGAATTTCAGTCTCTAGATGTGCAAAACTGATAGAGACATACCCCAAGCGACTTGCAGCTGTAATCGCAGCAAAAGGTGGCGCAACAAAGTATTAATGCAAGGGGCCGAATAATTTTGCACGACCCACTTTTCAGTTTTATTATTAGAAAAAATGTTTAAATGATCCAATAAATTTTGTTCCACTTCACAATTGTGACCCACTTGTTGTTGATTCTTCACCAAAAATTTAAAATGTTATATCTTTTTGTTTGAAGCCTGAAATGTGGCAAAAGGTTGAAAAGTTCCAGGGGGCCGAATACTTTCGCAAGGCACTGTATATGTGTTACAGTCTATTATAGGATAGTATATGCACGTATTTCATCTATTTCATTTAATCTTGGTGTATGTCGTCAAAAGATATCAACAGTATCCACTATAACAGTGACTTCTACAGTACCCTGCCCCCTTAAGTGACCTCCACCCCTTAACACCGACTCCCACACAGTACCCGTCTCCTTAAAATGGGACCTCCACAGCAGCCCACCCCCTTAACTTTGACCTCCACAGCGACCATCTCTTTATTGGTGATCTCCACAGTACCCTGTCTCGTTAAGTGATTTCCACAATAACCCGCCCCCTTAACGGTGACCTCCACAGAGATCCATTCCTTTCAAATGTGACCTCCACAACACCCCGCCCCTTAATACCTTTATAGCGAGACCGTCCCCTTAACTGTGACTTTCACAGCAGCCTGCCCCTAGGGTGGCCAGGGGTCTGCTTTTAGGCCGGACAGTCTGGCTTTCAGACTCCCTGGCCTCCGTCCAGCGCAGGGCCTGGACGGACACAGGGATGTCCTTTTGAAAAGCTCACTCTCAGACAGCAGCACTGTGGAGTCTGAGCATGAGCTTCAGGGAGAAAGTCACCCTCCCTCCCACCCCTGCAGCTGACAGAAGGTGATTTTTACCTTCATTTTTTCAATCCTCATCGACTGCAGAGTGGGAGGGGGCGCGGCCTAACTGGCTCTGGGCATGACTTAGCAGGACCTGGGCGGGGTTTTTAAGTCCGTCTTTTGAGGGTGGCCTGAATGGCCACCCTACCTGCCCCTTTAACTGTGACCTCCGCTCCCTTAACAGTGTCATCCACAGCGCCCTGCCCCTTTAAAGCTGACCTACAGCAGTGAAGAAAAATGGCTGGGTTGTTATGGAAACCTGGTGTGGGTATGTGGAGACTAAGGGCCTGCAAGCTTCTATTGTCTAATGCATTTTTTTGGAATATCTCAGGAATGGTACGCCCTAGAGAGCTGAGACCTGGTCTACATCCTTCTCGGACACCTGATGTACCTGTGTGCCAAATTTCATGATTGTAAATGTGACTGTTCGGATTCCTTTAGCGGACATACACATACACTCAGCTTTATATATTTTATCACATATATGTGTACAAGGGTATGTTTGAATGTATATATATAAATGTGTATATTTGTGTAAATATTGGTGGTATATATTTGGCGGTGTGTTTTTGGCCAGATGGCCAGGAATCCCCTCTCCCCTACACAAAATCCAGCGTACACCCCACCTTTGTAGTGACCTATTGTAATGGGCACCTTATTCCTCTGCGTCTCCAGCCTCTTGGAGCCGGGCTGTTCTGCCTCGTGACACTTGATAATGTGTAGCTGCGCTCAAGTCTTGGCAGCAGGAGCTCATGCATCTTGCAGATGACAGACTTGTCTTTATCAGAAATCTTTATACTACAGGCCAAAATCAACAAATAATATGTTATCGAGAAGGAGCTGACGTTCTGCCTCTCGTTAAGTGGATGAGCTTTGACTGGTTCTTTCTTTTTTTTTTTTTTTTTCTCCCCGTGTACATTCGTCTGGAAAACAAACCTGTAGAGAGAAATGGCGAGAGAGGCTTTAACACTGTCATGCTTCATTTAGTGGATAATTTGCTGCTGCGTCTTCTAGTTATCGTCTTCAGGTTTATAGACATCATACTCATCGTCTGTAGGAAACGTTCTGATTAATCCCAGGAACTGATGATCATTTGTCACGTTCCTTGGAGACTCTTATTACCCCGGATCCCAACGCATCCTTGTTTCCTAGAATTTACAATGACAGTAGAACAACATCATTGTCTAAATTGATGTTACTCGTTACCGCTTTATAAATCATCATTAAAGAAAGAAAACTCTGCAGCGCTCACCCGTGTAGACACAAAAACATCCAATATAAAGTGAGGTGGACATATTTCAGTGAAACCGACAAACCCGTCACCTCCAGATATCAGAATAGGATTTCCAAGTATAATATTATCAGTCCTGGGAGCCTTCGAATAAAAACATGCCAAAATGTCAGAAACTTGACAAGCAATCTCAACAGCCGTTTTAATAAACTTTCACAGAAGTCGAGTATTTCTATTCTTTTTATAAATGTGACATCCCATATTCACAACTTCACATACTCTTTTATGGGTTGGATATCAAGTTAGAGGCCAGTTGCCTATAGGTGGCACCGGAGGCAGCTTCCTTTCTTCAGGAGGAGAGCTCATTTGCACCTTTTCCCAAGAAGCATTGCCGGTGAGCTGGATCTCTTCTTCATTGACTATAAGATGATCTGCTACAATCAGATGTACCAAACGAGCGCCGATTTGACTTCCCAAATGCTTTTTTGGCACTGGATTATATATCTGTGCAAGCCCTGTTTCAGATTTTGCGGAAGGAGTTCTGACAGAGGACAGCCTGCCAGAGCTGACTGGATCCGGCGTTGCCGGAAGTCACCGGAAAGTCCACCAGCCCTATTGGCTATAATAGGGTTCAGCAGAGATATGTTGGGATTCGGCCAGACAAATACCGTTAACGTCCACCAGTGTTGGATCCAGAGAACTCCAGCAGGCTCTTCTCTGCTGGAAAAGCCTGTTGCAAATGTGAAACAGGCCCAAAAGAAACTTTATACTTCCTGCTGGATACATTTATGGCTTTGGTTCAAAAAGTGCATTAAAATTGCATGTGTATGTTTTATGGTTTTGATGGCCTACCCTTAGGATTGACGGGTGCCCAACTCCTTGCTGCCCAGCTCATTGGCTGAGGTACTACAGATGTGCTTAGTCCTTCAAGTGAATTGGACTGAACTGTAGAACCCCACCAATCATGTATTTATGACCTAGCCTAAGGATAGGTCCTCAATATTACAGTTCCAGAAAACCGTTTTAAGGAGCTTCAAGAAGTGTATACGGTAGGCTAGAATCGCATCATAAGGAATTAAAATGATTACCATGAATTAGAAGTATGAACCTCCGAAAAAATCTGTACTGTTCCTGCTGTGTAATGTATGCCCCCTCTGTTTTCTTGTAGGTGGACATTGCTAAGTGTCACTATTTAGTTGATTTGGATACGGCCACTAAGACGGCACGGGAGCCACGGTACTCCGCTAAGGAAGAATGGACGGTTATAGCTTACAAACCATTCCTGGATGCTTCAAGGTAAAAAGATTGCTATCTACCAGCATCTCTGAGGAGGAACAATGTAGGACATGACATCAAACATGGAAACCTGTACTTATCATACTGGCAGCCCATTAACTACCCAATAACTATAGTAATTGTGGGTCATACCATTAGACATGGGCGCTAAAATTAAAATCTTTTGGGCTTTTTATAGTCAGACATTGAATGTATTTTGTTATAATTGTGTGGCCATTAGGCGATCTTGACAGCTTTTATCCAAATAGACAGTACAGCTACAGGTTCATACTTCTAGTATTAGACTTCATGCGCACCGTATTTCTTATCTATGTGCTATCCTCAAAAAGTATGGATAGGACGTTCATTTCTATAGGGCCATGCGTACACTGTTATTTTTTGTGAATTGGTGTGGCTTATCTGCAAATTACAAGAACATGTCTGTTACAGCAATGGGTGTGAAATAACTGTGTCAACCAACCCATTTCAGTTTGTGCGAAGCCTAAGGGTGTAATCCTGGCGGCTTCCCACTGTTCGATTTTTAACCCCTATACAGGGATCTGGACTTCGCTGTAGGGGAGCCACCAGACTCCTACCTTCTAGAGTAGTCCAGGTGTGGTTGAAAGCTCATGCATGACGGTCAGAAAGATTGATGCAAAACACCGAAGGAAAAGGCAAACATGGTCAGGGCAGGCAAAGTTCATGCAAATCTGTGATGCAGATTGGAGGTCAGGGCTGGCAGCAAAAAGTCATAACGGTAAACAGGCAAGGTCATTAGATGGTCAGACAACAGGAAACTGCACACCTTTGCAAGGAACTCGGCAAGGTAGGAAACTAGTTGCTCAGGCAAGGGAAATTCAGCAGCACAGTGTTATAGCAGAAGCTGATTAGCAATTAGAAGCACCGTGGAGCAGCACACAGAGCAAGGAGAGGAAGGGAGTGGTAGTGAGGACAAATATGGGAAGTAGTAGTTGTTCAATGAGTAATGTTCCTAATAGAGGTAGTGGAGTAGCGACTGTCAGGGGCGCCGATGTATCAGTGTTTTTTTTCTGATTAATATTGCATACTAGAATAGGCCTTTCTACTGATGGGAGTGAAAAGATTACCTTCACTAAAGTTTACATCATGGACCTCTTTAACAGGTCAGAAAATAACATTTTTTGTGGGAGTGCTACTTTAAATCTATGTCTTTAAATCTGTGTGGGAGTGCTACTTTAAGTCGTTGTGTCCCCCCCTCAATCTAAACACAATACCACATGATGAGAAAGTGAAAACAGAATTTTCAAGATTTTTGCTAATTTGTTAAAAAGGAAAAACTAAAATTTCACACGGACATAAGTATTCAGAACCTTTCTACACCTTGACTGGAGTCCACCTGTGGTAAATTCAGTTGATTGGACATGATTTTGAAAGACAAAGCCCAGACTATATAAAGTCTAACCGCTGACAATGCGTCAGAGCAAAACCAAGCCATGATGAAGAAAAAACTGCCTGTAGAGCTCAGAGACAGGAGTGTGTGAGGCGCAGATCTGGAGAAAGAGTATAAAAAATTCTGTTGCACTAAAATTTCCCAAAGGCGCAGTGGCCTCCTTAATTCTTAAATTGAATGAGTAGAACTCTTCGTAGAGCTAATGAAAACCTGATCCAGAGTGCTCTGGGCCGAAGGTTAAAGGGGTTCTCCGGGAATTAAGAAAATGAAAATACGTGAATATTACTTTATTATAAATATATTCCCAAATACCTTTCAGTAGTTATAATGGCTCACTTTGTCTAGGGGGCGATGATTAGGAGAAACAAAATGGCCGCCATCCTCTTAGTACACGCAAAACCTGTCCTAATCACACAGGAGGACAAGTTACTTCAGAACAATGGGGTAAAGAGCTGCCTCATCCTTCTCTCTGCTCTGCTTGTCAGGGATTATGATCCTGAATACAGTTTAATATGATATTTAGCTGAATCTCTGTAGGAATGGAGTTCATGAGGAGACATGAAGTACAGAGAGGACGGACAGGACAGACTGTGGTAATGTGGGGTTGTGGTAATGGAGACTGCACACAAGTGCTGCTGCTAATTAACCACATCTGCTCATGATCTCCATTCCTACAGAGATTCAGCTGTATTCAGGATAATAATCCCTGACAAGCAGAGCAGAGAGGAGGATGAGGTAGCTCTTTACCTCAGTGTTGTGAAGTAACTTGTCCTGCTGTTTGATTAGGACAGGTTCTGTGTGTACTAATAGGACAGCGGCCATTTTATTTTTCCTAATGATTGCTCCATAGACAAAACAAGCCATTATAACTAATGAAAGGTATTTGGGAATATATTTATAATAAAGTAATATTTACATATTTTCATTTTTTTAATTCCCGGAGAACCCCTTTAACTTCCAACAAAACAATCATCCTAAGCACACAGCCAAGACAACACAGGAGTGGCTTAGGGAAACCTCTGTGAATGTCTTAGTGGCCCAGCCAGAGCCCTGTCTTGACCCAATCAAGCATCTCTAGAGACACCTGAAAATGTCTGTCCATCTACGGTCCTCATCCAACCTGACAGAGCTTGAGGGAATCTGCAGAGAATAATGGCAGAAAATCCCCAAATCCAGGTGTACAAACTATGTGGCATCATACCCAAGAAGACTGGAGGCTGTAATCACTACCAAAGGGGCTTCAACTAAGTCCTGAGTAAAGGGTCTGAATACTTATGTCAGTGCTGGAATTTAGTTTTTTCTTTTCAATAAATTAGCAAATATTTAGAACTTTTGGTTTTTACTTTGTCATTATGAAGGACTCAGTGCAGAATGATACAATTTTAACACAAGGCCACAACATAACAAAATGTGAAATAGTGAAAGAGTCTGAAGACTTTCCGAATGCCCTGTATGAAGAAATGTTGAGCCTATTTATATAAAATATTCACTTTAAGGAACGACTCCCATGGGGCTGGGAACAAGTTAAAAAGTCCTATTAAGGTTGGGAATTTAATTTGCCTAGAAATGATCCAGCAGAGTCCCGTTCTCCTCTGTCCACTCCGGCGTCTGTTTTTTGTAATGGCATCACACGAGCATCACCGCTGCTGAAACCGATATAGCCGCGTCTGCACGGCTGACTGCTTCTGACGCAGGCAGACCTGTTTTCTTCATAAAGGGCACCTTAACTTATCTCCGCTCTCAGGAAGTGTGCAGATAGCTGCAGAAGTTATCATGCTTTACTGTCACAGTATCTGCCTCCCCCAAGGACGCCATTAAGAGCAAAGCCGTCGCCTCCTCTCTATCTTAAATTTTTTTTTCTGTCTTCACATGCGTCATTAGCAGCCCCTCAGGTGGAGAGGACGGGATTCGCGGTCCCAAGGTTAGGGCATTATCATTCATTACATATGTGCGTCCCAGTACGCAGACAGCTCCCCGCTCCCCCTCCAGAGATCAGAAGCTCATTTTTGCTTTCTAGTCCCAAGGGCTCATGGAAAAAGAAAGAAAGAAAGCTTGGCTCAGCACGGCCCTCATTGTTCTCTTGCCATTTGTCAGGTTAAGTCAACCAGCATTGACGTAAAAGCCCACATCTCCACTTAGGTTAGAACGCAAGGCGGACGGCATTTCAGCTGCAAGGATTCCATCAGTTCCCCCCGCTCGGATCCATACAGCTGCACTAGCCAGATTCATTCATTTTCTCCGCCTTGTTGCAGCCTTGGGCCCTTTGTTACTACAATAGAAGAAAAAAAGAAAAGGTTTTATGACCGGAATAATGGATGCCATATTTCCGGACATCCCGCCGGGTGCGTCCATGGTTCTCCTACTGCGTTTAATGAATTTATAGCTTTACGTAACCCTCTCTAGTAAATCCCATCACATGCAGCAGAGATGAATGGAATATTATATTTGAATGTAAAGGAACCCATACACGTTAGACTAAGGCCTCATTCAGACGACCGTATATTTGCGGGTCCGCATTATTGCGGACCCGCAAATATACGGGGACCGCCCGGCGTGTGTTCCACAGCACTCGGAACACACGCCGTGCGGCCCCATTGAATATTCCTATACTTGTCCATGCGTACGGACAAGTATAGGACATGTTCTATCTTTTTATGCGGAGCCGCGGCACGGAGCCGTCTCCGTGCCGCGGCTGTGCGCTCCCATAGAGGTGAATGGGGCTGCATGTATTCCACAATTTTGCGGAATACATACGGCCCCATTCATACGGTCGTGTGAATGGGGCCTAAGGCTACTTTCGCACTTGCGTTTGTAATTCCCGTATAGAGGATCCGGCAGAGGATCTCAATACCGGAATTAAACAGATCCATTTTGATTTTGCTCATCAGGATGCATCTGTTCCGTTGGGATGCGGTTGTGTGAAATCAAAACAGAAAAATACGGATCCGCCACTAAATACATTGAAAGTCAGTGGGTGACGCATCCGTTTTTTTTTGGGCTCCCTAAAAAACGGATCTGTCACCATTGACTTACATTGTTTTCAGTGATGGGTCCAATTTTTTCCGCTTCTATGACCGGCCACAAAACGGAATGCGGACGGAACGGAAGAAATCCTGATGCATCCTGAATGGATCTTTCCATTCAGAATACATGAGGACTAAACAGAACCGTTTTTTTTTCTGGTATTGAGATCCTCTGCCGTATCGCAATACCGGAAAACAAAAACACAAGTGTGAAAGTCGCCTTACATTGGCAGAACCCACCAATTTTGGCGGGAGTGGTCAGCCACGATGAGCGTGAATTGTGTGGCAGATGTTGAGTAGGGGTGGCATGTGAGAGAGGATCAAATAGGTTGAATTTTAAGATACGTGGGTCTTTGTTCTCAAGGGAGGCAAGTCGAAGCCAGAGGTGTCAGGCAGTGGGTTAAAGGGGTCTTCCAGTTACAATGATTTTTTAAATTTGTATTCGAGACTATCCTCAGGATAAGTTATCAGTATCTGATCAGTGGGGGTCGAACACCTGGGACCCCGCCGATCATCTGTTTGAGAAGGCAGCGGTGCTCGCAGTAGCATTGCGGCTGTCTCTCAAGTTTACCTAGGCCGAGTGATGTCACATTCCTCATGGCCTAGGAGCAGCTCAGCCATTGAAGTGAATGGGCCGGAGAGTGATACCAAGCACAGCGCTGTGCTTGGTGACCAGGGACAAGGCCATGGCATCAGTGCTTTCTCAAACAGCTGATCAGCAGGGGTCCCAAGTGTCGGACCCCACTGATCAGATACTGAAGACCTATCCAGAGCTGCCTCCATCTTCCGGTTTCCGCTCTGTTTACATCCGGCATGGTCACATGCACCATTCTAGCCAATGACTGGCTTCAGCTGAGACGTGCTGCTTCTGGCCACATCACCGGTGGAGCCAGTCATTGGCTGGAGCAGTTCATGTGACCGTGTCCTTGCACCACTGAAATAACACATTTCCGCCATCGGAAGATGGAGGACGCAGAGCACTGGAGCAGATAGGTATGAATCTACTGTTTCCGCAGTCAAAAAATCGCTAGAACTGGGAACCCCTTTAAAGTATTGACACAGCTAAAGATTAAAACCTATCATAGATAATTTAAAGAGGACCTGTCCCCTCTCATGACATGTCTGTTTTAATAATTACTTGCTTTCCTTATGTAATAACAATTCTGCAGAATCCATTCTTATGACTCTATGTTGTGCCATTCCTTTATTATTCCTGCTAGAAGTTATAAATGTGTTACTAGCAGCTTGCAATGAAGGTCCCTGGCTGGGTGTTACCAGTTGGGGGTGTGTCTGTCTATAGTCTGGCATTATCCAATCAACGCTGCCAGTGTCAGACTGTGCAGGGGCATACCCCCAACTGGTAACACCCATCTGGACCTTCATAAACTGCTTGTAAATAATTCTTAACTTCTAGCAGGAATAATAACAAAGTCATAAGAATAGAAGCTCCAGAATTGTTATTACATAGGGGATGTACATGTCCAGAGAGGTGACAGGTCCTCTTTATGGACCTTTTACTCCGAGTAATGGTCATTGCCTCCCATAAACATGCCGCTGGTCACCCGATACTCGTTTGCAGGGTGATCACATCTTTTATGAAGGACCAAAAGTCATAGGCCCTGATTTACTTCACCCCTGTCTAAGCAGCGTGTTCACTACCTACAGATCAAACTGTGTGGAAACGGACTATATTATGGCCGCGTGTTCGTCCCCATGCTCCTAGTGATTACTATATCTACATGGCACTGACAGTCATTACTGATTCAGGGGCAGAAAGGACCCTCATTTCCCTTTGCCCCTTGCATGTCGTCATGGGGTCTGGACGCCCAGCTCAGACATCAGTACCGCATCATGTAAAACACTTTTCCATTGTACCTGATCACGTAGCGTCTTCCATTTTTTAAGGTGCCTCTGCCAAATGTGAGATGTCATCTGATTGATTGTTTTGGGCAACTTCACCACTTTTCCTTTGTTTTGATTAATCGACTTCATCACCGTGATTTCCAGTAACTTTCCTTTGGACGCTGTTCACATTGTCGTTTTGTTGTAGAATTGACAAAGTGGTCAGGACTGTTAGCGCCTCCTGCTCTATAACATGCTGAGGACTGTCCAACATGACTGGTCCCCTTTAACTTGTCCCTATGTAACAGTTCTCCTGTGCTGTGACCTATGTGTATACTTCAAAGCAAGGGTGACAGGACAGAAAACCATATCCAGCCCAAAACTCATCGACAGTGCCACTGTCAGAACGTCTTCTTCGTGTGCACAGCCGATAAAGGACAGTCTATAAAAAAAGCTTGTCATTTTATTCTCAGACTGTTAATATTTCAGAGGTTCTTAGCCATCTCAGTGTATGAGATGATAATGTAGTGATCATGGAGGCAGATTGTTTTCTGGACAGACGATTAAGCATCCTATTGGTTAACACTGTAGCCTGTTTGTAGTCTGATATGGCTGATAACAGAGAACTATAGCTTGTACTCCGCTTCAGTGCAAGTCTTTATAAGATTAAGATGGCCATAGACTTGTTTGTCAGACAGCTTTTCCTCCAGATCCTCACCCTATACACACCTACACGTTCTGTTCAGACAGAGGGCACTAAGCCGCTGCCAGACACACCTGAGAACAAAGGCGGAACGTTCCTCAGACAAGACCATAGAATACAGACCCCTGAAAAAAATGCAAACCTCAAAAATAAATACAGACCCAAACCAGACCCCAGTATCAGATAGCAAACCTCAGATAAGACCCCAGAATTCTGAATCCAGATGAAATCCCAGAATAGACCCTGAATATATATAATATATAAGTACAGACTCCCCAAGTGAAAACAGACACAAAATCCCCTAAATTAGAAACCCCATACCAGATCACCTAAATAGGTCCATACCCTCTAAACAAATACCGAACCCCCTAAATAAGACCATCCTAAAAAGAAAAAAAAGAAAAATACAGGTCCCACATATTTACCAGTACATAGATGCTCATACTCAACCTATGTGCAGGTTTGCTGCTCCCCTCATTGGCTTGAGGACCTGCAGACATATGGTCATGTGACCACAGGTCCTTCTACAGTAACGGGTTGTTTCATTCATTTCTTTGAAAGTTCAAGAGATAGCCAAGTGCTGAATGAATGTAGTGGCTGTACGCATGGCCGACCGGCTGCTCTGTGCATTTGGGGGGGAAAGGGGGGATGGCAACGGGTACAGGGCTTTGTTCTTGTGAACAGTGGGCACTGCAGTGATAGGACCACCATTGATCTAATAATTACCCCCCGTCCTATAGATAGGGGATAACCTAATATATCAGAATACCTCTTTAATCCCCAAAGCACAACTATTTTAGTTGCAAGGTGGTGTCCTAGGTAGACCGCTACCCCCTCGTGCCTGCCCTGCCACTCTGTATTGAGGGTCTCTCTCTAAGTTTACATAGAAATCCTACAGGCAGAGGAAGAGGAACTTACAGGCTGTTGAAAGATGTCATTTTACCCTAAAATTATATATTACATATTTTCATGTAGTCGTGTAGCACTGGTTTATGAAGAAGAAATATGTCTGCCTCTACCTATGATATATCGCCGACCGTACATATCAATGTCTGTTCATGGGGCAGGTAAACCTGATCCTCGTAGAGGGTGTCTGCCAGCTCAAAATTTACAAGAATATGCATACCCTGGTCAGCAAAGAGGAGATGTTTCCCCATGTGTGACCAGTTTAGGTGCTGTAGTGCAGTGTAGTGAAGATACTGGTGTATGTAGACTGGAACCAGAGGCCGGACATTCTTCTCTCCAGGGGACCGGCGTGTAATGTTTCCATACTCTCCCTCTAGTCGTCGGTGAGGTTACCAAGGTAATGTGGGATTAGAGAGCCTGGCATCCACCTTCCCAGCTGGCTCTGCGGGGCATACACCACCCTTAATAGGATCGTCTGGTCACCACACAGAGCAGCAGATATTAATATGTGAAGATGGGATTAGCACACATTCCGGGGGTGGCATTGATTGCCGTAATGAACACTTCTGTATCCGTGCCAGCCGGTAATGAGATGTTCATGTGAGGTTCTTCTGGGTAGGCAGGTTCTTAGGATTCTCAATATTAGACAAAGTGTGGCAGACTTACTAATCCTGCCTGTTATACAGTGTAAACTTAGACTAGTGGATTAAATTTATCACAGTGGCGCACCTTTGCACTGCCCAGTCTAAGTTTACATCATCTATTAGTTGACCTACTTTACACCATTACTGTGCACCAAATTTAGCACATTTTTTGGTACACATTTTTGTATCATAGGCCACACCCCTGTTTCATTAAGCACCACCTCTTTCCATCAGGCAGATGGATTCTCCACAAAGCTGTGCCCACTTGTCAGCTAAGTTAAAAAAAATAAAAGAAAAAACTGAAACACCTAAAGGAGTTGTCTGGGTGTTTAATATTGAGGCCCTATCCTCAGGATAGGTTATCATTATTAGATTGGTGGTGGTCTGACTCCCGACACCACTGCCAATCAGCTTTTTGAACAGACCGTGATGCGTCGCTGAGCACTGTGGTCTGTTCCTAGGCCTGTGACGTCGCGTTCATCAGTCTTATGGCCTAGGTGAAAACAGGCATTTTACGGCATTCATCAGGCGGATAATAGTACATGATAATTGTGTAGTGCAGGATTCCAGATGTGTGGACGGGTTTATTTTTGCAAGTTATTCAATTGAAAAGCATTTTATCTATAGAAAAAGGTTTTTTTTTTTTGTTTTTTTTTAACTTGGATAGTTTTTTTTTATTTAATACATTTTTATCTTTTTATTAGTCCCACAAGGGGACTTTGACACTCACAACAGGCAGGCCTGGGGGCCTTCATCAGACCCCTAGCTGCCATACTAGACCATCAGCCTGTGATCTCATTTGCAGCAGTTCCAAAGCCTGTGAGAGGGAGCCCCCTTCCTGTAAACCACTTAGATGCCATGGTCGCTATTGACTGTGGCATCTAAGGGCTTCAATGGCCTCGATTGACACTTCTGAAGAGCAGGAGGGCGGCACTCACATGAAAACCTGGGTCCTGCTCTCCGCTGCATGGAGACTTGTGCAGCACTTGGGCTAAGCGGCCACCTTTATACGACGGCCTAGTCTAAGACCCCCGTAGGAAGGCATATTAGAGGTCACAAAGCGGTTAAGGCTACTTCAAACAAAGCTGCTAAACTTCTGTTACTAATTTTGTATAACATTTAGACAGTTTAAAGATGTGCCAGATTTATCACCGTGGCTTTTGGCTAACTTTTTATACCAGCTATTGTTTGTCTTAGTTTGACACAATTTTGACATAAATATCTTAGACCATACCCACTTTCTTGTGAGGCCACACCCCTCATGCTATGCCCCACCCCCTTTTCAGGCGAGTCAGAAAAAGTTGTAGAAACCAAATTGCGCCACTTTCTAGACAGATTATAGGTGTAGACATATTGGTAAATCTGGGTCATTATCATATCTTATGCTATGCCCCCCCCCTTCCTGGCAGCCCATGCCCCCTTTGTTAGATGAGTCCAAAAAATGTCTAAAACAATAAATGTGATGCAAAGAATGTCCACTAGTTTTTTTGGAGTAAATTGTGCCAGAAATCTTGTGCATTTTGGATAGGCAAATATACTTTTTTTCATGTACCTATTATTTTAACCAAGTTCTGACACTGCAGAAGTCAGAAGTTTTGATTGTATGGAGACTGGGCATGGACCCCATGATTGGTGAGCATTTCATAAACTTTCTCTAAGGCTTCATGCACACTCTTGTGCCCGTATTTCAGTCCCCAGAATACAGGTTGCATTCCGAATTTTTTTTAATCCTATCAATAGAAGAGTCTATTCTTGTCGACAGTACAGACCAGAATAGGACATGTTCTATCATTTGTGGAGCGGTCACACTGGTGTGCAAAGAATATTGATAGGAATGGGTCAGTGTGCGATCCATATAAAAAATGCAGAGATCACTGGGAGGAAAAATATGATCGTGTTAGGGCTTAACCACTTAACTGTTTTGCCCAAAAACTAGCTAACTGGAGGGGGAGGGCTGCTTTAGATGGTTATATCTCCTCAATAGTAGCAGCTAGAAACACACAACTGGCCTTGTATGAAAGCTGACAGTCCAGACTTTCATACAAGACAGCTAAAGTCCAATCAACAGAGGAGAAATCACTGTTAGAAATCAAGTCAGGAATAGTAACGAGTAAAACCCTGTTTTTACTTTCACTTTCAGCTGCACTCGCAGCATCCAGATTTCTATCAGTGATATCTTTCTCTTTCCTGAAGATATTGCTGCCATTGTGGTATTGTCTGAAAGCTTGGAATGTCCATTTCAAACAAGATCAGTTGCATGTTTCTAGTTGCTACCACGCAGGAGTTAGCAGCATCTAAAGCAGCCCTCCCCCTGCAGGTAGCTACTTTTCCCACTGCTGGAGCTTCACTCTGGCAAAACAGGGGGTTAAAGGGGTTGTCCCACAAAAAACCTTCTATAGTTTTCAAACCAGCCCCTGGATCTGAATACTTTTGTAATTGGATGTAATTAAAATGTATTATAGCTACTGAGTTTTCACTGAAATCTATCTGTGTAGCGCCACTTGCTGTTTGCTCTTTTTCTAATTTCTCTGTCCTGCACACTGAGATAGAAGCACATGCTCATTTCCATCCGTCAACTGCCACCAGCTGCAGTAGAAAGGACACGCCCCCTGAGAAAGAACACACCCTCTAAGCTGACAGCTTGAAATAAATCTAGCAGCGCAATGCATGTGGAGATCTCTGGATCCATGTGAGATACAGGGCTGGTTCTAGCTTTGTTGGAAAGAGGTTGTCATGTATTAAATTATGTATAATTGTCATTTACAATAGATACATCTGCTCAGTGAGAAGAGAAGAGCCGAGCCAAACAGAAACAAAAAGGCACCGCAGTCGGTAGGCATCTCAGCAGCTGGACCCCCACCGATCAAAACATCTGACATGTCACTAATGACAGGAGTTAGTTAAAGGGGTTATGCCATGAATAATGTAAAAAAATAAAAATCATACTAAATATAATACATAGAACCAGCCCTGTACCTCCCATGGATCCAAGATTGTCATCTTAGATGGTGTTCTTTTTCTCAGGGGGCGTGTCCCTTCTGCTACAGTTAAAGGATGGAACTGAGCATGTGCTTCCATCTCAGTGAGCAGGACAGAGAAATTAGAAAGAGAGCAAACAGCAGGTGGCGCCATACAGATACATTTCATTGAATAACTCAGAAGCTATAATACATTTTTAATTACATGCAATTACAAAAGTTTCCAGATCCGGTTGCTGCTTTGAAAACTGTAGAATATTTTGCGTGGGACAACCCCTTTAAATTGATGGGTACCCTTTAAGTAGATGACCAGTTTCATAGGAAGCCTATCCTATCAGCATGTTTCTGGGTGTGAGAAGAAACTGTGGCATCCCCCAGAGAAAACCCATCGAAACCCGTGGAGAACATAAGACTCTATACAGACATCACCCAGGACCTCGGTGCAAACCACTGAGCCACCGTGCAGTGAACGCCCCCTCTCATTTCATTGCATGCAGCGCTGGAATCAAGCGGACATCAAGAAGCACTTGTGCCGTTCTCGTTCTGTAAGACGCTGCTGTGCTTCTCCTTGAAGATTTCTTGTGTGCTGTATTATAGTCTGAGCCCTGGGTCGTGATACCGAGGACCTTACACCGAAATAATCCGGAATCATCCGACAATTACTGATAAACCATTACCACCCTAACTGCGTAAAACAAAGTGACAGGTACGGCCAGTGCCAACGCATTTAATCATCCAGAAAGAGCAGCGATCAGAGAAAATTGAGCTGGAAAAACTGTGTGAAATGCATCCCACAGCGGTGCACCCGAATCATTAAGTGCACTTCAGCTCCACTTTGATGATGCCTTTTATAGCTCTAGTTCAATGCTGGGGGATCATTGTCAATAAACTGAAAAGTTTAACACATGGATATTGACCCAGTCAGGCTCCCCAGAGACGACTGGAGCACAAGATTATCCGGTCCACTTTTGTTTTACATTTTATGTGGCCTTGAGACAACATAAAGAAGACCCGTCACCTCTCCTGACGTGTCTGTTCTGGGAACTGCTTGAATCCCCCATGTAATAACAATTTTAGAGCATCTTTTCTGTGCAGTTCCTCTATTATTCCTACTAGTAGCTTATGAATGGATGGCCAGCAGTCTGCAATGAGGGTACCACTGGGTATTTACTGTTAGGGGTCTGTCCCTGCACAGTCTGACACTGGCAGCACTGATTAGACAGTGTCAGATTGTGCAGGGACACACAACTGCTAACACCCATCTGGATCTTTGTTGGACACTGCTGGCAATTTATTGCGGTCCACAAACAATCGCATACCTCCCAACCGTCCCGGATTGCAGCGGCTGTCCCGCTACGGGGGAGGTATGTCCCGGTCTCTGGCAGCTGTCCCTGCGTCCATAGGACACAGAGACAGTTGCCTGTATGGTGATGAAGCAGAGAGCCGGCATCGGCTCGCTGCTTCATCCACTCTCCCTCCCGTGTTCCCCTGCAGGCTCTGCGTACCTCCCTGCCTCTCTCCACACCTTCGGTCTGGGTGGGTGGCGGGGCCGGCTGTCAGTCAGCCTTGGCTCCGCCCCCTCCAAACTAAAGAAGATGCTGTCCTGCTGGTGATGCTGCTAGGAAGAAGGTAAGTATATGTTTTGTTTTTCAATTTTCTGTGAGGGGCACAGCATTACTGGGGAGCACAGCATGGGCATATTACTGGGGGGCACAGCATTACTGGGGAGCACAGTATGGGCATATTACTGGGGGGGGCACAGCATTACTGGGAGCACAATATGGGCACATTACTGGGGGCACAGCATTACTGGGGAGCACAATATGGGCATATTACTGGGGAGCACAATATGGGCACATTACTGGGGGCACAGCATTACTGGGGAGCACAATATGGGCATATTACTGGAGAGCACAATGTGGGCATATTACTGGGGAGCACAATGTGGGCATATTATAGGGGGGCATATAGCTAGGCAGATTACTGGGGATCACAGCTGGGCATATGACTGGGGGGCACAGCTGGTCATATTACTGGGGGCACATAACTGGGCGTATTAATGGGGGCACATAACTGGGCATATTATAGGGGGGCACATAACTGGGCATATGATGGGGGGGCACATAGCTGGGCATATTACTGGGGGCACAGCTGGGCATATTACTGGGGGCACAGCTGGTCATATTATTGGGGGCACATAACTGGGCATTTTACTGGGGGCACATAACTGGGGAATAATTAATATGTGCGACAGTAAGAGGACTGGGTGGGATTAGGTGTATAGTTATGTTTTGGGCGGAGTTAGGGGCATGGCGCACAATTTGTCCCTCTTTCTCTGTTTACAAAGTTGGGAGGTATGCAATCGATCTGCAAAATACATAATCCTTCTGTGTGCAATCTGCATTCTTCTCACTCCCTTTACTGGAAATTACTATTCTTGAAGAATAGGACATGTTCTAAAATTTGTGGAATGGACACACGGATGGCATTCTTGTGCTGTTTTTTTATTTTATTTTATTTTGCGGACCCATAGAAATGGATAAGTCCGTGTGCAGTCTACAAAAATGCGGATCGGGCACGAATACAAGATACGGTTGTGTGCAGGATGCCTAATTCAGCTTTTGAGATCCTCTGCCAGATCTCAGAACCTGAAATAAAAACGCAGATGTGAAAGTAAGACGCCCCTTTTTTCCCCCCTCCAAAAGTTGGGGGAAAATGTCAGTAAATCATATAAAGTGAATACCAGTGAGTGCAAAGCAGGGGGTGCGTCACTTCTGTGAAATCTGCCAGATTACTGCTGTGACCTCCTTTCATTTTCTTTGCACTACATTTGTTTTCGGCATCTGAGCTCACAGAACAGGTACGGAGGGGGAGATCCCACTTACAGAAAGGCAGGACGCTCCTGTGAACTCAGAAGCACTGTAGAAGCAGTTCTCTTATCAGGCTCCAGGTATCGGCTAGTTCTGACACGCCCCCACTTCCTCTCTGCTATCTTCTGTTACTAAGGACGGATAGGATCTTGCTTGACAACAGGCAGTGGCCAGCAAATTAGATGGAAGTGAGACCCCTAGTGGACAGGACTTTACGGCCTTTTTTTAGGTGGATGCAGGCAGATTTTTTAAATTAAGTAATTTAGAAATTTGCTGGTTACACCGTTCTCTATTAAATGAAATTGTGTGAATGTGCAGTGACTCTTTAAAAGGGTTGTCTCACTTCACTAAGTGGCATTTATCATGTAGAGAAAGTTAATACAAGGCACTTACTAATGTATTGTGATGGTCCACATTGCCTCCTTTGCTGGCTAGACAAATTTTTCCATCACATTATACACTTCTTGTTTCCATGGTTACGAACAACCTGTAAACCAGCAGTAGTGGTCGTGCTTGCACACTATAGAAAAAAACCCCTGGCCTCTCTGGTACCTGGAACCATAGGATCACACATACGCCGTTGCGTTTTCCTATATTGTGCAAGCACGGCCACCAATGCTAGACTGAAGGGTGGTCGTAATCCATGGAAACAAGCAGTGTATAATGTGATGGAAAAATGAATCCAGCCAGCAGAGGAGGCAATAAAGACAATCACAATACATTAGTAAGTGCCTTGTATTAACTTTCTCTACATAATAAATTTCACTTACTGAAGTGAGACAACCCCTTTAAGGCTACCTACACAGAGGTGCGGGCTGTCTTGCAGAAACCCCCGCCTGAATTTTCATGCGGATTTCTGTGCCTTTCCACACCAGAGGCGCAAAAAAAAAAAACACGTGTTAGGCCTTGTTCACACATCAGTTATTTGATCAGTTATTTATATCAGTGATTCTGAGCCAAAACCAGGTGCAGGTCAAAAACAGAGAACAGGAGCAGATCTTTCCTTTATACCTTATCTCTGCGTAGCCTCCATTCCTGGTTTTGGCTCACAAAAACTCATGAAAATAACTGATCAAATAACTGACATGTGAACAAGGCCTTTCTTGCAACTTTTGGTGCGGTTTTTGCAAGGGTAAAAAAAGGGCAAAATCCACACAAAAGAACCTGACAAAGAACTGACATGATGCAGATTTCAAAATCCACACAAGATCAATTTCCACACAGAATGAAAAGTGTACATAAGATTTTTCTAATCTCATCCACTTTGCTGATTCTATACTACACTGCAGTTTTTCAAATCCGCACAGAAAAACCATCCGCAGTGTGTGCAGGTAGCTCAAGAAGAGTGAGTGCACTGACATCAGCCAGCGATATCCGTATATATGTTGTGTGTGTTACTCATAGCCCCTTCAGCATGAAAGCATAAGACGCACGTCTGCAGGAGGCCCATGCTTCATTAATCACTTGTCACAGGCAGGCTGCAGCAGCACGAGGTGCCCCTGTGTTCTCCGGCCTCTGCAGGCAGCTGCGCTTCCTAATCCCTTCTGACGCACTTGCTTACGTACGCTCTCTTTCCATGGAGGAGACATACTCTTACTCCAGGCTGCTCTCGGCAGAAAAAAAAAAGCAATCCTGACTGCAGACAGATTTAACCTCTCCTTCTGCTCCGCAGCTATATTTTTGGTGCTGGAATTTTGCATTCGTTTCCATAAACTGTTTTGCAGAGAACACGTCTGACAAGTGACCCCAGATTTTAAAAATTAGCTCTATTTTTAAAGCGGTCTCCAGTTTACAGCTGCTAAGGCTGGCCGTAGACAGTAGATAAATGTCCCTCCTGACCCCCATACACATGCATGCTCGGCTGAGTGTGCATGTGGTATAGATGAGGTCAGGCTGCAGCTGCGCATCTCTGGCGGAGGCTCATCTCCATTAAAAACGATCTGTCACCTTTCCTGACATGTCTGTGTTAGTAACTGTTTGCAACCCTCTTGTAGTAACAATTCTGGAGCATCTACTCCCTATGTTGTGTCGTTCCTTTGTTATTCCTTCTAGAAGTTTATAGAAGTTTATGAATGCATTGCCATCAGCCTGCAATAAAGGTCCAACTAGTCTGATGCAGGGACACTCCCTCCCACCCCTCCCCCGACTGGTTACACCCAGTTGGACCTTTATTCAGACTACTAGCAATTCACTCATACACTTCTAGAGGGAATACTAGAGGAATGGCACAACATAGGATCTTGAGAATAGATGTTCCAGAATCGTTATCACATGGGGAATGCAAGTAGTTACTAAAACAGACATGTCAGGAGAGGTGAGGAGTCCTCTTTAAGCAACAAAAAAAAAAAGGTGAAATCCAAAGCTAGATTACATTATGTTGGCCGAACCGGACCATTTCACCATCTAATGCCTATTGGAGCTGTTCCCCAATAGCATATGTCAGGGAACCAGGTAGATGGATTTCAGCATGCCCCATCCGTTTGTTCATGGGGAAATAATCTCCAGCAGCAGTTTTCTCCACTCTCGCCATTCAGAAAACATGCATGCTCGGCTGAGCGTTCATGTGGGAGTCTGGAGAATAGCAGTATGTGTATTTCCAGCCCAACTGCCTATTCCTTCTCTTCCCCAATATCTGCCTTTGAGAGAGAGTCAGCAAGCCCCCAGTATACATTAGATGATCAGCGGATCCTGCCAACAGTAATGTAATGTGTATGGGCAGGCGAATATTAATATTGGAAATAATACACTCCCAATACACTGACCTGTCAGCAGAACAGAGGCCATGTATAGAGCAGCCTGTGTCTGCGGCACGATGTGAGTATAGCCGCCTGTATTCTGTTGTATCCTCCATCAAAGTATTCACAAGGAGTGGTTTAAATCCCGCTCCTTATAGCAGTGTCACATTAGGGAACTGCCATTTATGCAATTTCCTAAAATAAAGTGGCTTACTGGAGCTTCTCTTTAGGCTTCGTTCACACGTCCGTATTTTGTTTCCGTGTCCGTTTTTTTTTTGCGGACCGTATGCGGAACCATTCATTTCAATGGGTCCGCAAAAAAAAGGAAGGGATTCCGTGTGCATTCCGCAAAAAAGATAGAACATGTCCTATTCTTGTCCGTTTTGCTGACAAGGATAGGCATTGTTACAAGGGATCCGCAAAAAAAACATTCATTTCTATGAGCGCAGCGGGGAGCTGCGCCTGGTGGTGGCCGGACCCCCGGAAACCCAGGGTCCTCCAGGCGCAGCGCTCCCCGCTCCGTTCTGGATATAGGTGCGGGTCCCAGCGGTGAGACCCGCACCTATAATACAATGGGGGCATATCCTAGCGATATGCCACCATTGTCTAAGATGAGAATACCCCTTTAAGGGGTGAATTCTACCTGTCCTACTATAAGACTGGCTATCTGTATTCCCCTCTTAGAAAGGTAGGTTTCACTGGATAGGTCCGGGTATGGCCACACAGCACCGCTGTGCCGTGGACGCATTGTGGCCGAGTGCCGCTCTGTAATGGACTAATTAGGACCTGATTGTTCAGTCAGTCTTCAACCATAATGGCTGCGCAGTTTTATGGATCCTACGTGGCCATTAATAATGAAGACTAAACAATGCAGTTCGTACAGCCACACTGTACTCGACCGCAATGCAGCCGTGTCAATAGCACTGCATTTTATTGCAATTCTGGCCACTCTAGATTTCCAGATTCAGTTTCTTTCTGCAGATCCACAACACGTGACGACCACATGCATTCCGCAATTTGCGGAACAGAACGGGACGCCCATTATAGAAATGCCTATTCTTGTCCACAAAACGAACAGGAATAGGATGTGTTCTATTTTTTTTGCCTCATGCACACGACCGTTATTTTGGTCCGCATCCAAGCCGCATGCGGACCCATTCACTTCAATCGGTTGGACCCGCAAAAAGAATAGAACATGTCTTATTCTTGTTTGTTTTGTGGACAAGAGTAGGCATTTCTATAATGGGCAGTGTGTTCCGTTCCACAAATTGTGGAGAACACAGTGCTGTGTATCCTTAATGTTCAAAAATTTTAAAATGTACTATTCTGGCACATGGGCCTTTGTAAATTTAGAGTAACGTGCATGCATGTTTTAGTAACTACCGTTCCTACATTCCCCATGTAATAACAATTTTGGAGCGTTTATTCTTATGACTCTGTGTTGTGCTGTTCCCTAATTATTCCTGCTAGAAGTTAAGAATTAATTACTACCAGTTTGCAGTGAAGGTCCAGATGAGTGTTACCAGTTGGGGGGGTGTTCCTGACTGTGCAGTGACACACTCCCAACTGTGGACCTTTATTGCAAACGGCCAGATAGGTACACCTTTGGGGCAATTCTTTGATGATTGCATTTTACTCATTTTGGGCTTAAAATGTTTTTTTTTTTCTTCAATTGCTGTTTACTAAAAATATTCAGCAGCTTTGTCATGATGGGTTAACTTCTGCCTAGCTGTGAGTCGGTCATCTGATAACCCTTATCTCTTAATTTCTGATAGCTCAAAAACACTTAAAGGGGTTGTCCGAGTTATGAAAAAAAATATTGTACTGTAAATCTGATGGGCAGCAATATATAACTAAGTTAACCAAGTTTTAGGCAAAACAAATCTCTATTTCCTCATTTCCCTGGTTCTCGTCTGGCCTTTGTTTACATGCAGTAATAACAATCTCTGCCCCTTCCCCTCCCCCAGCTCTGCACAGGGAGTGAATACAAGAGCTGGCCTGAGTGACATGTCTGCTGGAATACTCAGCAGCATGTTGTTTGTGTAGGACTACAAGTCCCAGCTGTACAATGACACTGTTGATACACACAGGATCTCCCCCATACCTGTACTTGTACTTTGCATCTCCTGTAGATCAGCTCCAGTGTCAGCTCTGTGTCTGTAGGGTGAGGAGAGCAGATCCTGTGTCTCTTTACATCTGCAGCTGCTGTTGTAAAGCTTTCAGTGTGTTCTGGCTGAAGGGGTTAATGTTTTATCTGAAAGAATCCAGGGATAGAGCAGATAGCAGGAGCCCAGCAGTGCAGGGGGGCGTGGCCAGCACAGTGACGTCTCGTGTACAGGCTCACATCTTCTGGTGCACGAATACAAGATTAGCAGGGAGGCAAGCTGATATCACAGGTCATGTGAACCTGAGTGAAATCTGATAAACCCGCAAGTTTAGAAGCAGAAAGTGTATGGAAAAGCTGTTGTATTTGACTAGTTAGAAACATACAAAGGACAAAAAAATAACTCGGACAACCCCTTTAAGGCTGTAGTACACCTGCTGTATGAACGCTCATTAGCGAGCCATCAGTGGAGTTACCTGACAGAACAGAGTGAAAATTCAGATCCTGCTACTAGAGAATCTCAAGGCTGTACAGAGAAAAGGGCTCCAAATTTTTTTATGAAACGCCATTTGAAAAAATAATTTTAGCTCATAATGAGTACAATGCAATAATAAAAAATTGCCCCCAAAGGTGTCCATAGCCTTTAATTTTTTAACTTCTAGCAGGAATAATAAAAAAAATGGCACTACATAAAGTCTACGTAAGGAATAAATGCTCCAAAAATGTTATTACATGAGGAATGCAAGTAGTTCCTAAAACAGACATGTCAGGAGTGGTGACGGTTTCTTTTTAGATTATGTGTGGCAGCTTTTTACCTTTGGTGTTGCCCGTGTGGGTCTCACCTCATACTATATACCTCTTCATATTTCTCTTGCAGATGCCATTGTTTTTTAAAGTAGCATTTCTCCTACAATTAGGCCAACAGCAGCACTTTCAAATGTCACTTATTTCCCTCAAGCGGTGCAGCAGAGAAAAGGTTAATGACGAAGGCGATTCAGCAGGCTTGACGACCCAGCTAGATCCTCTGGGGGTTTCATAGAGCTCAATTGACGTCAGGTCCTGTACAGTCAGCGATGAGCTCCTGATACATGGAGATGGTAATTGAATTAGAGAGCAGCCACCTAATTACACCGAGCAGACACTTCATTGTCAGGAACCATTTCATTACAGATAAGGCGAGAGCTCGGATTTCAGCATATCACGGTGCAGACGTTTCTGCTCCCGGCTATGACACACTCTTCCCTTGCGTAATTGGTCCCATGAGATGCAGCTACTCCAACCACCCCTGCCGCTCGGCGTAGCTAGAGACGTTACTGGAGATATATCCATCTTCATTCAGCTTATTGCTTTGATTGTCATGGGCGGTTTACGGAACATTTCGGGGATGATCTCAGGTTAAGGACTTTATTTACTGCTCACTAATAGGAGCGAGAAATATCGGGATCACGGCATGCAGAACATCCAGTCTGATCATTCGGCTAGTGAACCTGATATGTGCTTTGCAGTGAAAATTCACAGCAAATTCCACAAAAAAAAAAAAAAAGTAGTAACAAAATTTGCAGATGGACCTTGCGGATTTTGCACAAATTCCAAGGCGAAACTGCAACCGTTTTCTTCCACTGCAATTTCCATCCTATGTGTATGTACCGTAGCAGGAGTCACTTGCCGGTTTTCCAGCAGGTCCTAGATAGGTGTACAGGGTTGTGAAATTCATATGTCGGAAGCATCCCGACTGCCTGCGGATTACACACTGTTTGTTCAATTGTCCCCCAGAGTGGTAGTTTCCCTTTACTGCAGCTCTCCGCTCAGGGGAAACTAAAATGGGTTGTCCCACAAAAAATATTCTACAACTTTCAAACCAGCCCCTGGATCTGAATACTTTTGCAATTGCATGTAATTTAAAATGCAGCATAGCCTCTGAGTTATTTAATAAAATGTATCTGTTTAGCGCCATCTGCTATTTGTTTTTTTTTCTTAGGTGATCTGCGTGAGCAGGCAACTATCGGGAAGGAACAATCCTTTCCGATAATTGCCTGCTCACTTGGGCAGTGTAGTTGCAGCATGAGACAACTAATCAAAACCGTAAAGCATGGTCTTGTAAAAGCGTGGATCTTTTGGGCAAGAAAAAAAAAGTTAATATCCATAGAATATATAGGGGTTGAAAAAAGATTCTGTCCAGATCACAAGTGGTCTCCTCAATGAGGTGGTCTTTTGGGGGCTTGTGTTCACCTATGAAAAGCTCCTCTCCATTATCCTGTACTACTCTGGGTGGTTTTGTTAACGTCTATATGCTGGACAAAGACCTAAATAGGTCGAAACATAACTTTTTTTTTTTTTTTAATGTGGGATATGTCGTAAGTAAAGAAGGCTCACTTTTTCTGTTTTGAACTTCTATTCATAGTCGGAGTGTTGGGGGAAAAAAAACAATCGATAACATTTCAAATAGGTGACCACACTGTGCAAAATATGGCCAAATACTCCAAAACAGTACCACCAAGGTGCGGGGAACTGAGAGAGTGATATCCTAGCGAGGAAATCAATCATCACACATCACCAGCTCATTCTGGACATGCACAATCAGGGACAGCTTTGTCTGGACAGCCACAAATGCTGTGGAAGAAGCACACAATCGCTGAGGACAGTTGCCTGATTCTCACCCAAGTCACACCTGTTAAGTCCTAAATGTTGACTGGGATCAGCAGAGTAACTATCCTAAAAAGGAAAGACCTTTCCAAGGATCTGCTATAGCCGTAATAGACCTTGAATTACTGTATTTTTTTCTTTCTAAGACGCACCTGATGATAAGAAGCACCCCAGATTTTAGAGTAGGAAAATAAGAAAAAGATATTTTTCATCACACCTCATATCAGACCCTCCATAAATTTCAGGACATCACATCAGACCCCCATATCAGCCCCCATATCAGCCCACTGTTCCCCCATATAAGCCCACTCGGCCCCCATCAGACCTCAGATCAGCCCACTGTTCCCCCATATCAGCCCACTCTACCCCCATCAGACCTCAGATTAGCCCCCCTATCAGCCCACTCTACCCCCATCAGTCCTCAGATCAGCCCCCATATCAGCCCACTGTGCCCCCCATCAGACCTCAGATCAGCCCACTGTGCCCCCCATCAGACCTCAGATCAGCCCACTGTGCCCCCCATCAGACCTCAGATCAGCCCACTGTGCCCCCATCAGACCTCAGATCAGCCCACTGTGCCCCCATCAGACCTCAGATCAGCCCACTGTGCCCCCATCAGACCTCAGATCAGCCCACTGTGCTCCCCCATCAGACCTCAGATCAGCCCACTGTGCCCCCATCAGACCTCAGATCAGCCCATCAGCCCCACAAGGATTTTTTTATTTTATCCTTATGGGGCTGATGGGCTGATCTGAGGTCTGATGGGGGTCCCGGCACCTAATACATACTAGTAAGCGCTTCCATAATTGAAGCGCTCACTAGTATTCACTTTATAAGACGCATGGCAATTTCCCCCTACTTTTGGGGGGAAAAAGTGTGTCTTATAAAGCGAAAAATACGGTATGTCTCATACACCAAGCTAGATGCAATTGTGCCCAAATGCTTGTGCACTGAGAAGTGGTTTATTATATCCACTGCAACCCAGTTTTCTCCTGATGAGTCCAGGAAGCTGGATGAAACATGTTAAGACTTAATTCAGGGTTTACTAGGGCATTAGTAATGGAAGTAACATGGCTTACTAGGTTAAGATCCAAGCATTTGTTCCCAGGGATATTATGTACCTTTTTTCCAGCACTTTCTCAGACCGTTCTACGTTTGTGTATGTCTGGAATGAGCTGGTAACACGTGCTGATTTACTTTCTGGGATTGTACTTTCTTGGTTCTCCATAGCTTGAGACTTGGCGCTCTTGCAAGAACAGACTGGGCGTAGACCATGCAGGGAAGCTTTCCTGTGGGCCAAAGCCAGAGTTAGCACTGAAAGCATCAGATACTTACCTTGCTGGCCGGTAATTACCAAACTGGAGTAAGAGGACAGAAAATGGTAGCTAACGCTGGCCACCAAAGAATATCAGCTTCTAGGGAGGTATTTGGTTCTGCTGTGGCATTATTTTGTGGTGCACTGTGGTATCTGGTTCTGCTGGGGCAGTATATTGTGCTGTGCTGTGGTATCTGGTTCTGTTGGGGCAGTATATTGTGCTGTACTGTGGTATCTGGTTTGCTGGGGCAGTATTTTGTGGTGCACTGTGGTATTTGGTTCTGCTGGGGCAGTATATTGTGCTGTGCTGTGGTATCTGGTTCTGCTAGGGCAGTATATTGTGCTGTGCTGTGGTATCTGGTTCTGCTGGGGCAGTATATTGTGCTGTACTGTGGTATCTGGTTCTGCTGGGGAAGTATATTGTGCTGTACTGTGGTATCTGGTTCTGCTGGGGCAGTATATTGTGCTGTACTGTGGTATCTGGTTCTGCTGTGGCAGTATATTGTGCTGTGCTGTGGTATCTGGTTCTGCTGGGGCAGTATATTGTGCTGTACTGTGGTATTTGGTCCTGCTGGGGCAGTATATTGTGCTGTACTGTGGTGTCTGGTTCTGCTGGGGCAGTATATTGTGCTGTACTGTGGTATCTGGTTCTGCTGTGGCAGTGTATTGTGCTGTGCTGTGGTATCTGGTTCTGCTGGGGCAGTATATTGTGCTGTACTGTGGTATTTGGTCCTGCTGGGGCAGTATATTGTGCTGTACTGTGGTATCTGGTTCTGCTGTGGCAGTATATTGTGCTGCACTGTGGTATTTGGTTCTGCTGGGGCAGTATATTGTGCTGTGCTGTGGTGTCTGGTTCTGCTGTGGCATTATTTTGTGGTGCACTGTAATATCTGGTTCTGCTGGGGCAGTATATTGTGCTGTGCTGTGGTATCTGGTTCTGCTGTGGCAGTATATTGTGCTGTGCTGTGGTGTCTGGTTCTGCTGTGGCAGTATATTGTGCTGCACTGTGGTATTTGGTTCTGCTGGGGCAGTATATTGTGCTGTGCTGTGGTGTCTGGTTCTGCTGTGGCATTATTTTGTGGTGCACTGTAATATCTGGTTCTGCTGGGGCAGTATATTGTGCTGTACTGTGGTATCTGGTTCTGCTGGGGCAGTATATTGTGCTGTGGTGTCTGGTTCTGCTGGGGCAGTATATTGTGCTGTACTGTGGTATTTGGTTCTGCTGGGGCAGTATATTGTGCTGTACTGTGGTATCTGGTTCTGCTGTGGCAGTATATTGTGCTGTACTGTGGTATCTGGTTCTGCTGTGGCAGTATATTGTGCTGTGGTGTCTGGTTCTGCTGGGGCAGTATATTGTGCTGTGGTGTGGTGTCTGGTTCTGCTGGGGCAGTATATTGTGCTGTGGTGTGGTGTCTGGTTCTGCTGGGGCAGTATATTGTGCTGTGCTATGGTATCTGGTTCTGCTGGGGCAGTATATTGTGCTGTGCTGTGGTATCTGGTTCTGCTGGGGCAGTATATTGTGCTGTACTGTGGTATCTGGTTCTGCTGGGGAAGTATATTGTGCTGTACTGTGGTATCTGGTTCTGCTGGGGCAGTATATTGTGCTGTACTGTGGTATCTGGTTCTGCTGTGGCAGTATATTGTGCTGTGCTGTGGTATCTGGTTCTGCTGGGGCAGTATATTGTGCTGTACTGTGGTATTTGGTCCTGCTGGGGCAGTATATTGTGCTGTACTGTGGTATCTGGTTCTGCTGGGGCAGTATATTGTGCTGTACTGTGGTATCTGGTTCTGCTGTGGCAGTATATTGTGCTGTGCTGTGGTATCTGGTTCTGCTGGGGCAGTATATTGTGCTGTACTGTGGTATTTGGTCCTGCTGGGGCAGTATATTGTGCTGTACTGTGGTATCTGGTTCTGCTGTGGCAGTATATTGTGCTGCACTGTGGTATTTGGTTCTGCTGGGGCAGTATATTGTGCTGTGCTGTGGTGTCTGGTTCTGCTGTGGCATTATTTTGTGGTGCACTGTAATATCTGGTTCTGCTGGGGCAGTATATTGTGCTGTGCTGTGGTATCTGGTTCTGCTGTGGCAGTATATTGTGCTGTGGTGTCTGGTTCTGCTGGGGCAGTATATTGTGCTGTACTGTGGTATCTGGTTCTGCTGGGGCAGTATATTGTGCTGTGCTGTGGTATCTGGTTCTGCTGGGGCAGTATATTGTGCTGTACTGTGGTATCTGGTTCTGCTGGGGCAGTATATTGTGCTGTGGTGTCTGGTTCTGCTGGGGCAGTATATTGTGCTGTACTGTGGTATCTGGTTCTGCTGGGGCAGTATATTGTGCTGTGGTGTCTGGTTCTGCTGGGGCAGTATATTGTGCTGTACTGTGGTATTTGGTTCTGCTGGGGCAGTATATTGTGCTGTACTGTGGTATCTGGTTCTGCTGTGGCAGTATATTGTGCTGTGGTGTCTGGTTCTGCTGGGGCAGTATATTGTGCTGTGGTGTGGTGTCTGGTTCTGCTGGGGCAGTATATTGTGCTGTGGTGTGGTGTCTGGTTCTGCTGGGGCAGTATATTGTGCTGTGCTGTGGTATTTGGTTCTGCTAGGGCAGTATATTGTGCTGTACTGTGGTATCTGGTTCTGCTGGGGCAGTATATTGTGCTGTGGTGTGGTGTCTGGTTCTGCTGGGGCAGTATATTGTGCTGTGGTGTCTGGTTCTGCTGGGGCAGTATATTGTGCTGTGGTGTGGTGTCTGGTTCTGCTGGGGCAGTATATTGTGCTGTGGTGTGGTGTCTGGTTCTGCTGGGGCAGTATATTGTGCTGTGCTGTGGTATCTGGTTCTGCTGGGGCAGTATATTGTGCTGTACTGTGGTATCTGGTTCTGCTGGGGCAGTATATTGTGCTGTGGTGTGGTGTCTGGTTCTGCTGGGGCAGTATATTGTGCTGTGCTGTGGTATTTGGTTCTGCTAGGGCAGTATATTGTGCTGTACTGTGGTATCTGGTTCTGCTGTGGCAGTATATTGTGCTGTGGTGTGGTGTCTGGTTCTGCTGTGGCAGTATATTGTGCTGTACTGTGGTATCTGGTTCTGCTGGGGCAGTATATTGTGCTGTGGTGTGGTGTCTGGTTCTGCTGGGGCAGTATATTGTGCTGTGCTGTGGTATCTGGTTCTGTGGTGCTACTTTTAGTGTTATTTTTCCAGGGCCACTTAGTTCTCAGCCAGCCCCTGTGCTCCTGATATTGTTGTGGTTTGTTTGCTTCATTTTACATTGTGGTTGTGTATTTTAAATGATTTATTAAAAGTTATGCTTCATGATCTTTTTAACACCTTTCTGTGGCTTCATATCATTACAGGGAGGTGTTCATGTTGGTGCTCCCCATGACTGGGTGCATAACTGTGACTTATGTTTAAATTCTATTGATTAGCAGAGTAACCTAATGTTCATGGCCAAGCTCTCCATGGATTACCCTAGCTCAGACAGGCCCATTTAGATTGGGGCAGATTTACTAATACTGTCAAAATTTGTACTGCTTAAAGGGGTTGTCCCACGAAAAATATTCTACAGTTTTCAAACCAGCCCCTGGATCTGAATACTTTTGAAATTACATGTAATTAAAAATTTTGTATAAATACTGAGTTATTCAATAAAATGTATCTGTATAGGACCACTTAATTTCTTATTTCTTTGACCTATACACTGAGCAGGCCGCACATGCTCAGTTTCAACTTTTAACTGCCTCCTGAGCTGTGATAGGAGGAGCTGAGACACGCCCCCTTAGCTGCAGCAGAAAAGACACTCCCCTTGAACTGCCAACCTGATATAAATCTAGCAGAGCAATGGATGTGGAGATCTCTGGATCCATGTGAGGTACAGGGCTGGTCCTAGCTTTGTTAAAAAGAAGTTGTCATGTTCTGTATGATGTCTGATTTTCATTTTTTACATTATTCGTGGGATAACCCCTTTAAGAATACGAATCCCAATCTCAATATTAGACAAAATTAGGATTCATACCTTTATAAATTTGGCATATCGTAAACCCCGTGCCAGATTTACGCCATAATTCTGTCTTTGCACTAAAATTTGGTGCACATTTTGTAACTGTGGTACTTTTGCCACTAACTGAGCAGGGAAGTCGGTATGGTGAAGCGCCTGGAGCCTAATGCTCACCCTGTAAAACATGCTGACAAATGTCTGTTTTAATTTTAGGAGTTTATCAGGAAAATGTGGCAAAATATGGGGGAAATTATGGTCCTTTGTCCTTTTTAACCCTCTCTTTCTCTTTTTTAGGTCCTCCAAACTATTTCGAGCCTTTTATGTCCCGTTTGTATCCAGTTGGCACACAACCTACTCTAATTACACTATTCTGAAAGCCCGCCGGCCCAAGCAGATTAAGAGGAAGAACTTAGGATAAGGAAACTCCTGGTACAAAGACAAGAACCCAGTTGGTCTTACTGCGAGATCCATCCTCCTGTTCCGGCCAGGGGGACCTTTCATGAAGATTTGTTTTGGCGGTGTATCTGAGCCCTGCTGCTTTTTGACTGTATAGAAGAGTCTTATAATATGTTCTGGTCAACTCTACATTTACTACGATCAGTACAAACATTATAAAGAGTTGTGAATTTTAGTATCTTAATCCGGTATCTGCTTTGTAAAGGCTGCTACCCTCAGTGTTTCCATTCATGATTCTGTGTGCCATTCATGATGTTATGTGCCGTGTCCATCTGTTCATGTGTCCATGGGATGGAAGAACCTTTAGGTCTGACTAGAGAGCTCAATCCATCATATAATCTTTATTAATTTCTTCTAGTTCTCTTTGGGTTAGGGTTGTAGCTTACACAAATATACAAGGTTGTCAATCATTAGACACCTGGAAGACACCTCACCACTTACCAGTCGAAAGTGAAGATCTTTCTCATCCTGTTAGGCCTAAAATAGCGTGACCAACACCATGAATGGGTATAATACTCTGCCACAATTCTTTGCTCATAAAGTAGTATACACAAGAAGGTCCACTCCACTTTCCCTATCCTCCATGTTGAGTCCATATGTCTTTGTGATATGTTTCTTGTTCTGAGACCAAAACTGAACATGGTTCGTGGATCAGTCCAGGTGGAGGTGCCGTCAACTTATTGCCAGAACCTGCACATTATGGACAAATATAACATAAGCAGCTGGTAACAAAAGTGTACGTAGATGTGCGAGTGTGGAATATACCAAACTCAACCAATAATTGAGGGGTAAAAAGTGATATTTTAATTGTTTAAAGATAGTGGATTTATAAATGATTGTATTGTTCAGAAATACTGGACGACACCATTGAAACTACTTGTGGTTTTAATAGCATAGTCAATGTTGTCTCTTCTGCAAGCACCAGAACATGGAGCGTTCTTATAGTACAGACCTCAAGAATGGTGACAGTGGTGGCAGAGATTGTTTACATGATCATACCCATAAGTTACGGCCTAGACCAGTGTTTCTCAACTCCAGTCCTCAGGGCCCACCTACCGGTCAGGTATTCAGGATTTCCTTAGTATTCAGCAGGCGATATAATTAGTGTCAGTGCATCAGGACTTACCACAGGTATTTATTCTGTGGTATATTCTCAAATCCTGACCGGTAGGTGGGTGCAGAGGACTGGAGTTGAGAAACACGGCCCCAGACATTTACTTTACTTGAGTTAATTGATTGGTTTGTTTTAGTTTTAGGCTGGGCTTCCAAGTTCAGGTTTCTTGATAAAGTTTTTTGAAACCAAGGCCAGGAAAGGAGACTCAGTCTTTCCTTATACGTGTCCTCAACTTATGATCCATTCCCGGCTTGGGCTTCAAAAACTGCATCAAGATACCTGAACGTGTAAACCGAGCCATAATTTAGTATGACGGTGGTGATTGAATCACATTGTGATGAACTGGAAATATGACATGGGCTATTGCACCATATTTCTCTTAATACTGTATGATATACAGGCCGTGCGTATCAAGATTCTGGATTGTCAAAACCATAATTTAGTATTACAATGAGAAAGATGAGAAGCTCGGTCAACCCATGTTGGGTTTTAAGGTGGCCATTCACATTGGACTATAGATACACATTCACCTTCAATAGCTATTGGCCAACATCACTCTCTCCTGACTCCCCCATGCACATACATGTTCAGTTTATGCCAGTGTGGAGAGAGGAGAAAGAAGCTGTAAGACACTTCTGGCGGTGGCTTATTTCCCAATAGAACAAAAGGATCGGGCGAAGAAATTAAATTTGCCTGACAATTCTATCCCACCAGCATCATCTGTTGGGGGATAAGCCACTGCCAGAGGTGTCCCCTATCCCCATTAAGAACATATTTACACTCAGACAAGCCAAGCATGCATGTGTACAGGGAGATCGAGCAAAATAGTTCTCGACTATTGAAAGTTTAGGGCTAAAATTTACTTGCAGTGCACATGCATATATATCCATCTTATATAATGAACTTAAAGGGGCTTTCTGGGATTTTAATATTGATGACCTATCCTCAGGATAGGTGATCAGTATTAGATCAGTGGGGGTCCGACCCCCAGCATCTACACCAATCAGCTGGTTGTAGGGAAGACCGCGCTCCGTGTGAGCATAGCCTTCCCTTGTTTGTTTACCTGCCCTGATCGACAGGGGTGCCTGGTGTCGGACACCCGCTAATTTGATACTTATGACCTATCCTGAGGAAAAGTCATCAATATTAAAATCCCAGAAAACCACTTTAAGAACCAGATTCATTCTTATCATGTCTCCTTGTATTTTTTTTTTAAATAAAAGTTACACAACGCATCTTTGGTCTAAGAGTCTTGTTGCCAAAAATACTTTAACACTTTTGACTTATTAACAGGGTTGTGCCAAGTTTTGAAATTATCCCCAATTCACAGGATAGAAGATAGCTAACTGACCACTGGGACCCTCACCAATCCTGAGAGCTGGGATCCCATTCTCCCCATCTGATGAGCATGTGTCCTGAAGCTTCATTCATTTTCTATGGAATCAATGTAAATACCGTAGCAGAGAGCTGTACTCAACCTGCCGCTCTATCAGATCGGGGGAACAGGACACTCGGCTATTTCCAATCAATTCGTTTTCCCCTATCCTGATAGCTCTTAAAAATCTATACATATTGCAATAATAACTGCTTCCAAAAAGTTATGAAGGAAACGAGGTGCAGATCCCAAAGAGCCAGAATACCAACTTACCTTAAATTTTAGGTTTGACGTTCAAGATTCAGCAGTTGTCTTGAGAGGATTCAGGAGGTCAGTTGATGCACATCTTCCCCGTCTCCTTAAAAATCCAGCTGGCGCCGAGGTTTGGCCGCCTGGCTCATGGATTTTGCATTGTTTTGTCTGTTCCCGGTTTTATTTTAAACAGTGGCGTGATAGATAATGTGGTCAAGGACAAAACTGCTAATTGTAATCAAACGTGCTTTCATTTTCTACATTACAAAGACTATTAGAAGCCACTACCAGGATTACAGCGTTCACAATGACTTATTCACTGGTTTCCCACGTGCTCTACAATAGGCTGATTTCAGTCTTCTACTCCGTACACTGAAAACACTGGAGCTGTTTCTACAGTATTATCCTGGAAGTCATCTTGCTCAACTTTGGACGTGCAGGAGATCCATGAAGCCTGCAGATGACTCCCAACAACTTATATTAAAGGGGTTTTCATATGGATGGCCTATCCTCAGGATAGGTCATGAATATGAGATTGGCAGGGGTCAGCTGTTTGAGGAAGCCAAAGCGCCTGCCGTTGCTTTGGTGAGCACCGCAGCCTCCTTGCAGCTTACCAAGCACTGCACCATCCATTTGATGTGGCTTTGCTTAGTATTGCAACTCAGCCTCATTCACTTGAGTGGGACATAGCTGCATCTAGGTCATATGACCAACGAACGTGACGGTACATGGTTACACAGAGCGCTTCGTAAAGCTGACCGGCAGGGGTGCATAGAGTCGGACCCCCACTGATCTTATATTCATGACTTATCTTGAGGATAAGCCATTGATATTAAATTCTATTAGATTTTTAGATGTGAATTCAGATTGCATTAACCTCTTCTACCTTCACTTCGTCACAAAAAACCTTCTACCTTGGGGCTCTACACCTTCAACATTTTTCAGTTCTTGACACCATCAGCAAGACAACCCCTAACACCACCACCCTCTATTAGATACCTCAGGCAGGGTCCAGCAGGGGAAGCATTTTTGTTCAAATGAGCAGAGAAACTAGAAGGAACCATCACAAGTTCTGTGTACAAAACCTGTATAAATCATCATCATGGCTGCACAAGGAAAAAGCTTCTAGGGGAGAAGACCTCTCTAATATGGTAACCAAAGGAGCTTGTCACAAGCCACAGTCTTCTCTGCATACAATATAAGGGTACGGCCAAGAATAGAGAAATTTTTGCTGTGTTTCCACAGCAGATTTAAGATTCGCACTGCAGTTTTTTTTTCTCAGTGTGTGCAAGAGAATTCTTAAAATCTCCATAAAATCCATTTTATTGTAAAACGATGCTGATTTGCTGCTTGCAAATTCATAGAATGTCCACTACATGTGAGTATATCCTAAGAAATGTATGGAAATTCATTGCGACTCATGGCTTTTTTTTTTTTTTTTTTTTTACCCCCCTAGTTTTAAAATTTACCCATACCCCTTCCATTCTGCATAGTAAATATCCTAGTGAAATGAAGAACTATGGCCCAGATTTACTAATGTGGGAGACAAAAGGGACGGGACCTAAGATGCACCATTTTTCCCCAAAATTGCTTTACAATTGTGGAATAAAATTCTGTCTCAAAGTAAGCCGAACAATAGTTGCTATAGAGTCAGAGAAAAGTGTCTGTCCCTGCACCAGATCGATCATCCAGCCTGGCCCCCATGATAAATCTGCTGCAGGTCTTTACAGGGGCCGAGAATCCTGCAGATAATCGCTAACAATAGTTCATAAAAACAACTAGTCAGTATGGGGACGAGCAATGGCATTAACGATCGCTCTTCTCCATACTGTGGAGGAGATCGGTGCATGTAGATGCAGCGGTGTCCTCCACCAGCAAGTAGGCAACTGTCGGGAAGGAAGAGTTGCTGCTGTATCGTCCCGTGTAAAGGGACCTTAAAGGGGTGTTTCACTTCAGCAAATAGCATTTATTATGTAGAGGAAGTTAATACAAGTCACTTACTAATGTATTGTGATTAGAGATGAGCGAGCATGCTCGGGAGCAATTTTTCAGTAGTAGCGTACACATCTTCTAATCTGTACGCTAATGCGTACGCATCTTGTAATTTGTACGCATTAGCGTACAAATTTATAAGATGCGTACGCATTAGTGTACAGATTATAAAATGCGTACGCTACTACTCGAAAATTGCTCCTGAGCATGCTCACTCATCTCTAATTGTGATGTCCATATTGCTTCCTTTGCTGGCTGGATTCATTTTTCCATCACATTATACACTGCTCATTTCCTCGGTTCCAACCACCCTGCAATCCATCAGTGGTGGTCATGCTTGCACACTATAAGAAAAAGCTCCGGCCTGGCTGGTGGCTAGGACCGTTGGAGTGTGCATAGGCTGGTGCTTTTTCCTGTAGTGTGCAAGCACGACCACCACTAATAGATTGCAGGGTGGTCGTAACCATGGAAATGAGCAGTGTATAATGTGATGGAAAAATTAATCCAGGCAGCAAAGGAGGCAATATGGACAATCACAATACATTAGTAAGTGGCTTGTATTAACTTTCTCTACATGATAAATGCCACTTACTGGAGTGAGACAACCCCTTTAAGCTTCAGCTGTCTATACAATGAGTAAATCTGGTTCAATACTCCAGATGCCCCTGGTTGTAAACTGCCAAAGTGTGCACAGAATCCCAAATTTATCTGATCACACGATTCAGCCCTGGATAACATGAGACATTCTGGCTTGAAGAGACAAGCAGTGGAAACATCACGTCTATTAGCCATATTAGACTGTATGCCTCTTTTTTGTTGAAAGTTTCTAATGGGCAAGACGTGCCAAATTCACATAGATCTGTGCCACATGCCTCTAATACATCACGTACTAAATGTGTCTGTAACGTGAAAGGGTTCATTATTTGTGCCTCCTCCAACCCTTGAGTTGTAAGGCGCCTCTGTTGTGCCTTCATCCAGGAAAAGCGTGTAAAGCGCGTGTGTAATAATTAGATTCACACCTCAGAAATCATCTTGCCCTTGTCGCTGCCTTCCTGTTTATTTCATTATTTATTTAGACAGCCGCATCGACGGCTCGCTCCCTGGTTTGGGCAGTAATGACTGCCATAAGCTCAATAATTAGAGCACAATGACAGCTAAACTAAATTATACGCTTACAACAATAGGGTTACACAGGCTTTGCCGGAGGAAAAAGGTTGTACAAGGACATCTGTGCTAACAATCTGGGCTGCTAAGCACAGGCTGCTACAATGACAGCTTTGTATCTAGTTTAATATAAAGCGGACATCGCGGGAACTAGTTTGCATTGCGTTGGATAGATTAGTACAAGCTGGAGTACATATCTACAAAGAAGCCTTCTGTACGCTGTCGCCTTAAAGCTAAAGCAAGATAATTAAAGGGGTTGTCTTTAATACTGATGACCTCAGGGGGGCGGGCTGACCTGGGGGGTCACTTGAGACCTCCTTGTGTCCACCAGCCATGGACACTCCCATCCTGACTTCAACTGTATTCTCACCTGAGGAAACTGGAGTAGGAGGACAGGACGAGGCCGCTGGTGCTGGCCACCACATAGGGGCAGTTTTTGGGGATTTATTTGGCTCCTCTGGGGTGGTATAATGTACTGCAACATGATACTGCTGGCCCTGCCTACTTGTGTTGACCCTGCCTTCTGTCAATTTGGGCCCCACTACAAAGTAGGGTCACTTTTATTTTTTAATGGTTTTCTGAGAATTTCTTTTTTTTTTTTTTTTTTTTACTGATGGATAGGTCATCAATATCTGATAGGTGGGGTCCAACACCCGGGTCCCTGGCAGATCAGTAGTTTGAGAAGGCACCGCTGCTCACAGTAGCACCACGACCTTCTCCCTGCTCACCAAGCACAGTGCCAAACACAGTATAAAGGCTGTGCTTAGTATTGCACTCAGCCCCATTCACTTTTATGGGGCTGAGCTGCGCCTTGCCTTGACATCATTGTCCTAGAGAAAGCTGGCACTATTGCTTTTACAGCTGCTACAGTACCTAGAAAGATTGTCAAAATTAGGGTTATTCGCTTTAGAAAAAAGAAAACTGAGAGGAGATCTAATAACTGTGTATAAATATATCAGAGGTCAGTACAGAGATCTCTCCCGTCATCTATTTATCCCCAGGACTGTTACTGTGACGAGGGGACATCCTCTGCGTCTGGAGGAAAGAAGGTTTGTACACAAACATAGAAGAGGATTCTTTACGGTAAGAGCAGTGAGACTATGGAACTCTCTGCCTGAGGAGGTGGTGATGGTAAGTTCACTAAAAGAGTTCAAGAGGGGCCTGGATGTATTTCTGGAGTGTAATAATATTACAGGTTTTAGTTACTAGAGATGGGTCGTTGATCCAGGGAGTTATTCTGATTGGAGTCGGGAAGGAATTTGTTTTTCCCCTAAAGTGGGGAAACAGGGTTTTTTTGCCTTCCTTTGGATCAGCTTGCAGGATAACAGGCTGAACTGGATGGACAGATGTCTTTTTGCGGCCTTATAATCTATGTTACTGTGTTACTCTGAGGATAGGTAATCAGTATCCTCACTCACTTTCCACATTTTTCTCCCTCCCATTAATAGGCTTGAGCGAATCAACCTTTGGATTAGGGATGAGTGAACCGAACTGTAACGAACCAGATTCGTTACGAACTTTCCCAAAAGTTCGGTTCGTCACCGAACCGAATTTTGAGAAAGTTCGTAACAAATCTGGTTAAAATAGCGGCGACGCATAATATAAGCATATTTGAGAATGTACGCTAATGCGTACATATTCAGTTAAGTAGCGTACCTTTGACAACGCTAGACTGTATGTTCGTTATTTGTGTGGGAATGTTCGCATTAGCATACACATTAGTGTAAATTCTCAAATATGCGTATATTTTGCGTCGCCGTTGTTGAAGTCACTTGGATTTTTTCCACTTTTTTCATTGTAATAGCAACTGCAAGTAAACAAAACTATACCCTATCAGACTCCCATTATTGTAGCAGCAATTATTCAGCCGATATAGCAAGGTTCGTTTTAGGTTCAGTTCGTACGAATCCAAACTTCACGAAAGTTCGCCAAAGCGAAGCGAACCGAACTTTTCAAAAGTTCGCTCATCCCTACTTTGGATCATAGATCAGAAGTCGATTTGTTCAAATACTTACGTTTTAATGTAGTATCCGTACAGTATTAAAATGTATTAGCTCCATGGAGCCAAAGTTCCTCTCACTTAAAGTTGCGAGAGACTTTGGTTAATTCATACTGTATGCATATCTACGTATTGAAAAACTGGTTAAAATAGGAATCCAAACTGGGCTTTTGTACTGGTGTTTTCAATACACAGATAGGAATACAGTAGGAATTAAGTCTCGCTTGACTTTGGGGGAGGAGAACTTTTGCTCCATAGAGCCAATACATTTTAATGCTTTACGGATACTGCATTAAAATGAAAGTATTTGAACAAATCGACTTTGGATCTATGTTCCGAAGGTCGATTCACTCAAGCCTAGCCATTAATAGAAATAACTATTCTCGTCTGCAATATGGAAAAGAATAAGACATGTTTTAAAATTTGCTGAATGCCACACGGATCCACTAAAAATAGAGATATGTGCATGACCCCAGTCAAATGAATTGGAAAGTGTGCTATCCACACAACACGCAGACGTGTGATGAAAAATGTGCTGGTGAGCGTGAGACCTAAGTATTTGCCTAGATAATAGGAGTAATTCCACATTTATAATGGGAACACCCCAAGTGAATCAAGATGTATTGTCTGGCCCTCTGATCATATATTTGCAACTGGGAAATCACAATCTTTATGCCTTACCTAATATCCAAATGGACAACTCATCCTGACAGGCAGAGCGCAGTACATGTATGTGACTGAACTGTAATTGTAATACAGGTATAGAGCAGTACAGTACATGCAGTACAGGTATAGAGCAGTGCTGTACATGTAGTACAGGGATACAGCAGTACAGTATAGGTGTAGAGTATATAGTACAGGGAGACAGCAGTACAGTATAGGTGTAGAGTATATAGTACAGGGAGACAGCAGTACAGTATAGGTGTAGAGTATATAGTACAGGGAGACAGCAGCACAGTATAGGTGTAGAGGATACAGTACAGGGAGACAGCAGTACAGGTATACAGCAGTACAGTACACGTAGTACAGGGAGACAGCAGTACAGGTATACAGCAGTACAGTACACGTAGTACAGGGAGACAGCAGTACAGGTATACAGCAGTACAGTACACGTAGTACAGGTATACAGCAGTACAGTATAGGTGTAGAGTATATAGTACAAGGAGACAGCAGTACAGTATAGGTGTAGAGTATGTAGTACAGGCAGACAGCTGTACAGTACACGTAGTACAGGGAGACAGCAGTACAGGTATAGAGCAGTACAGTATAGGTGTAGAGTATATAGTACAAGGAGACAGCAGTACAGTATAGGTGTAGAGTATGTAGTACAGGCAGACAGCTGTACAGTACACGTAGTACAGGGAGACAGCAGTACAGGTGTACAGCAGTACAGTACACGTAGTACAGGTATACAGCAGTACAGTATAGGTGTAGAGTATATAGTACAAGGAGACAGCAGTACAGTATAGGTGTAGAGTATGTAGTACAGGCAGACAGCTGTACAGTACACGTAGTACAGGGAGACAGCAGTACAGGTATAGAGCAGTACAGTATAGGTGTAGAGTATATAGTACAGGGAGACAGCAGTACAGTATAGTTGTAGAGTATGTAGTACAGGGAGACAGCAGTACAGGTATAGAGCAGTACAGTACACATAGTACAGGGAGACAGCAGTACAGGTATAGAGCAGTGCAGTCCATGTAGTACAGGGATACAGCAGTACAGTATAGGTGTAGATTATATAGTACAAGGAGACAGCAGTACAGTATAGGTGTAGAGTATGTAGTACAGGCAGACAGCAGTACAGTACAGTACACGTAGTACAGGGAGACAGCAGTACAAGTATAGAGCAGTGCAGTACATGTAGTACAGGGAAACAGCAGTACAGTATAGGTATAGAGTATATAGTACAGGGAGACAGCAGTACAGTATAGTTGTAGAGTATGTAGTACAGGGAGACAGCAGTACAGGTATACAGCAGTACAGTACAGTACACGCAGTACAGGGAGACAGCAGTACAGGTATAGAGCAGTGCAGTACATGTAGTACAGGGAGACAGCAGTACAGTATAGGGGTAGAGTATATAGTACAGGGAGACAGCAGTACAGTATAGGTGTATAGTATATAGTAAAGGGAGACAGCAGTACAGTATCATACCTCCCAACTGTCCCGGATCCAGCGAGACATTCCCGGATTGCAGTGGCTGTCCCGGTACGGGGGAGGCATGTCCCGGTTTATGGCAGCTGTCCCTGCGTCTATAGGATGCAGAGACAGTTGCCTGTATGGTGATGAAGCAGAGAGCTGGCATCGGCTCACTACTTCATCCATAATCCCTCCCCTGCCCCCTGCAGGCTCTCCATACCTCCCTGCCACTCTCCACACCTTCGGTCTGGGTGGGGGGCGGGGCAGGCTGACAGTCAACCTTGGTTCTGCCCCCTCCAGACTAGAGCAGACAATGTCCCGCTGGTGATGCTGCTAGGAAGAAGGTAAGTATATGGTGTTTATTTTTTTTCAACTTTCTGTGAGTGGCACAATGTGGGCATATTACTGGGGACACAACATAAACTGGGGAGCACAATGTGGGCACATTACTGGGGGCACAACATAAACTGGGGAGCACAATGTGAGCACATTACTGGGGGCACAAGATAAACTGGGGAGAACAATGTGGGCACATTACTGGGGGCACAACATTACAGGGGGCACAATGTGGGCATATTGGGGGCACAATATGGACATATTATAGGGGCATAGCTGGGTATATTACTGGGGACACAGCTGGGCATATTACTGGGGGCATATTACGGGGGGCACATAATTGGGCATATTAATGGGGGCTCACAACTGGGGAATAATTACTATGTGGGGGCAGTAAGTGGACTGGGTGGGATTAGGTGTATAGTTATGTTTTGGGCGGAGTTAGAGGTGTGGCCTAGTGCCAAAAAAATGTGCGCTGCACAGTTTGTCCCTCTTACTCCATTTCCAAAGTTGGGAGGTATGCAGTACAGTACACGCAGTACAGGGAGACAGCAGTACAGGTATAGAGCAAGGCAGTACACATAGTACAGGGAGATAGCAGTACAGGTATACAGCAGTACAGTACAAATAGTACAGGGAGACAGCAGTGCAGGTATAAGGCAGTGCAGTACGCATAGTAAAGGGAGACAGCAGTACAGGTCTAGAGCAGTGTAGTACGCATAGTATAGGGAGACAGCAGTACAGGTATAAAGCAGTGCAGTACACATGGTACAGGGAGACAGCAGTACAGTACAGATAGAGCATCCCCTGTGATTCCAATGTGAGAAGTGAAAGCTCAGCTGCTGCATTACCACTAAAGCCAAGCCTGCATCCCAGACTCCACTACCATCCAAGCTTCTGAATGCTGCAGCCTTCAGCTAGTTCCCAGGCAGGACAATCATAAATGCACCAACATTAGCGTGTCAACGTTCGGACTGGGTTAACTGCTAGACAGTAGGGTATAGCAGTAGTGCTAGGAGTAGACAGCTGGGAAGTGCAT